>MU227083.1:589562-620114 GCA_018584345.1 Thuja plicata
AGGAATTCAATACATTCTAGGCAACTTAAAGGACAATTTACACATCAACACCTTACATTTCAAAATAATCAACAATCAATCATTCTTAGTACATTATACATTCTTAATAAACATATCTCTATTTCAATCCCCTTTACATTTTACAATACACACACCATCCCATACCAATCACATTCATTTTTATATTTTACAATATTTTGCTTAATTACTTAGATTTTTTGGTACCTAATTATATTTTGTTTATTTGGGATGGATTCATTTGGGATACTTCATATTTATATATATATAATTTTGTCCTTCCTGAAATATTTGATGATTTTTTAAAGAATTTTCTCTTTTATAGGAACATTGAGATAAGGTGTCACAATCTTGTACATGTGTTTTGTGGGATTTTGCACAAATTTTTTAAGTTAATGTCCCTCTACAATAATATTAATCAAGAAGAAATTCTTGCCCCATGTGTGTGTCCCTTTTTTTTTGTACACCCTTATTTAGTTGTAGGTACTATTTTGTGTACTTACATATTATTTCTTATCCTTTATGTACTGCTGAGTGTTACACAACTTCAATGGACCTAGCATGCATGTCCCTATTCAATAATATATGGGAGTATTATATTATTCATGTTAATCCTTGGTTTCACTTTAGAGTGAGTGATGCACTCTTGCATTCCTATTTTATAGAGGAAACCTTTCAATCCTTAAATGATCAGTGTTATTTAAGCTACTGTAACATGCATTTTTGAATTATATAAGTTAAGTAGTGATATCAAGGTCACTCGTACACACTCAGGTGTCATCTATAGCTTTGATTATTAGATGTTATTTCCTTTTTCATTTAATCATTATTAAAGTATATAATTGAAGGATCTCACACATTTGTTGTCAATTAGGATTATGCCTATAGTGAGATGCAAAATCTAGATATCGTGTTGGAACATGGAAACACTCTCATGCTATAGGTATCCTATGGTGAGAGTGAATCTCCAGGATTGAAAGGCTGGTTCCTTAACAATGCTCACCTAAATTAAATTTGAAGGTGAAAAAGGATAGAAGGCTTGCTTGTGAAATAGGAAAACTAAAAATAAAAAGGTGATGTACCAATAATAATCTGATTTGCAATTGGGTAATCTCACAGAATTACTTATAAAAAGAAAACTTCAAACTCACAACTCAATTAGACAAACCCTGCAAAATTGACTCTTATGACAAGACTTGGTGTTCTAATAACTGAAGAAGAAAAAACTAATGTTTTCTCATATTCAACATTGAAACGTAGGAAACAATCAAAGATCTGCACCATGGGATATCATATTCTACATTAAACACTAAAAGGACACTAATTAAAGAAAGGTTTAAATACAATATTTAAATCAAACCACTCACAATCAATGATGGACACAAAAGAATAATCGAGAAGGAATCAATCCTTGTATATAAATAAATAGTAAATATGCTACAAACCATCAAGTCCAATACAATATACCAAAGTTTGCTAGATGAAAAAATTGGCCAAAAGAGAGAGCCTCTAAAAATGTGATAAAAACTATATAGAACTAGAAAGGACCAAGGCCGAATAGATTTGAAAAGCCCTAAAAATCAGGGACCTAACTTCAAGAAACAAGATGTCAACTTAGCCAAAAGTTCCTCTTGTTAATATTAAGAAGCACTGGGAGGGGGGGGGGAGGGGTGAATTGGTGTAGAAAAGTACTTAATAATTTTCACCACTGATCTAACAAAGTTAATCTGCAACTTCCAAATAATGAAACAAACAACTGATGTTATCAAATACAAGTAAATAACATAAAGTATCCACATAAGAAACACACATAAAACATATATTTTTCACATGGAAACCCTTTTAAGATGGAGAAAACCATAGTGCGGATGACATTCACAAGCCCACTACTGCAACAAATGAGTTTTACCTGTTAGGAGTGACTAGCAAACTGTTAGGAGTACAATCAAATCAGTTATGATCTACCTCGCTAGAGGATTTCAAAACCCCAATTAAGAAGTTACCTTGTTAAAGGATTTATAATAAGAACCTGTTAGGGTTCACTCAGTTAAGGGATTTTGCTTGCTGCAACTGCTAGGGAACAACAATATGAATCATTTGGATTTAGCACTACTTGCTTGATAGATCCAATCTATTCTCGGATTTTTGACACTACACTAATTCGATCCTTAAATCTCTGATCACTCCACTTGAAAATATGATCATAACCCTAAATCAAATGATTTAGATCATCTTATATAGTGATGTCTTTAGGTCACTTAAAACCTAGAAAATTTCCATCAAAGTTGGCACAAAGTATTGGCCAAACACCTCAATATCAACATAAACAATACCTAACATGTCAGAATCAAACATAATATACATGTTTATGACCAATATCCAACCTTAGATCCACCACCTTAACCAATTTAATATGAAACTATGATCGTGAACCAATAGGTATACTAACTTCTTCACCAAAAACCCAATTCAATCAAATCACTGAGTTAACCATCCCAATCAGAATCATAGATTCCAATGAACATATAAAAACCTCCTTTAAGATAGAAACACTTGATATGTACTGCAACTCGACCGCTACTAAATTCTCTTACTAAAACTATTCATCTTGTACACTGATAAATGCACTTAAGTGTTTCTTCCATTACCAATCATGTAAATATCTTACCGGTTTCTCCAATCATGTTAACTGACAATGTTTCCATCAATGACAACCAATTTTACATCCCTTATGACCACTCCTCATAATAACTCCAAAAACCACCATAATGCCATCAATATCCTCCTTTGGCATTGATGGCAAAAACTCAGTGAAACAACATTTGTCCATACATAACTCCTCCTAAGTTCATACTTCCCATTTAAATTATTTTCACTGTACCCATACTCACACTCATGCTCCCCCTTTTTTTTTCATACAATGACAAATGTTCACAAATTGAAATGTGTAAAAATGTTGCATTCCAAGCTTATATTTTGTCAAATACATCCTTGTAGTTTGTCTTTTCTATCTCCAATGACATATCCCACAAATTTTGCAAATAGTCCATAGAAATAATCTACCCATGTAGATTAGATGCTAACTCCTCCATTCCATCTAGAGTGCTCAAGTCTAGTAACTTAATTAGATTTTTTGCATTCACATTTTGTTGCATGACTGCTACTATGGATGCTATGTATGTTTGTAATTCAAGTAGTGTGATGTCCCTCTTATCCTATTCTTCCTATAATTTCATCACTTTGTGTGTGATGATTTTCACTTTGGCACTATATTCTGATGTAGAGCTTGTGATAGGATCAAACTTTTCAACTAAGTTGTCAAGCTCCTTTTGGTCATCATCTCTATTCTTCTCCAAATCCTTGGTAAAATTTGAAAGTTTTGACACTTTGGCCAATAACTGACCAACCTCTTTTAGTCTGTCCTTTATCTTATCCACAAGTTCTAAAAGTGTCATCTTGTCTTTAGCAATATTATCTACCAAATTCATTATCCTTTTGCTTCTCATACTTACACTCAACCAACTTCATTGGTGCATTAACTTGATTTTGAGTATCAATATTTTGTATCTAGTTAGGTATATCATAGATAATATTATCTATGACATCTCTTATCTCTTCATTTGTTGACTCTTGAACTTTTCCATTTTCTTCTACCAGTTTGTCTTTAGTTTCTTTCTTAGGTTTCAATAACTTTTTCCATATGTCCATTGTCTCATCTCTTACCAATTGTGTTTCTCCAATGAGAGTCCTTGTTACTATGTTCTATTGAGCGTTGTTTTTACACAAGTCAATCTCTAGGAATTTGAGATCTAATTTCCTCTCTTGAAAGAATAACAAAGTTATTCCCAAGGTTCTCTATGGTCGTGGTACAACTGTGTGGTAAACTCAGTTGAAGATAAATGTGAATGTTCATAAGGAGGCCTTTGCTGGTACATTTCAAACTTCAGGCTGCATAATAAATTTAGTACTTATTTTATATTTTCAATTTATCAAAGGCTTGTGATTCACTAATGATGAAAAATCTATGCTAAATCCTACAATGCTTGTCTAGTCTATCCATATTTTCAAAAGATCAAAAGATTTGGGTAACAAGGATTAATAAAATTTGCTAAAATGAGATTGTAACAGACACAAACCATTACTGAACCTTCCTTGCGAATCAAATGGTAGAAAGATGGAAACCCATAGAATATGAATCAGACCACATCATGATTCTATACCCTATAAATACAATCAATTGGGGAAACTTTTATCAAAAAGAAATATTTTCAAAATCTATCAAATCATGAAGCCACAACATGCACACACACATGAGACATATTTATGTTTAAAACAATCAAATTATCCTTCCCAATAATTTGTTAGAGAAAGATTGATCAACAACAACAAATTTCAATCTAATTAATCGCAGATCTGCACACAATAAACACAGTTGGCTCTTTGAAATAAATGAACAAGAAAACAAAAATTCATCAATTTCACATAGATAGTAGAAGAAATCACACTGTGAATGAAGCACCAACTATATATATTTCTATTGCATAAAAGATCCAACCATTTCACATTGATTTGATGCAATATATAATGCTCTGATTTACAAAAAATTGAACCCCAAAACTAGGGATCCATCTATGCTAAACAACGAAATAAATCTAGAACTCAAGCTTATTGAAGAAAAACTACTGCTAAACTAACTACTAACAAGCTTGCATGGATCCTTGATTTGTTTACATTCAGTTTGCCCCATAAATTAGGGCCAAAATTTCCTAAAGGAAAAGAAATTTGAATTGGAGTTCCACCATTTATAACTGGATTCTTTATTTTAATCTTAAATTTCTTCTTTGAAGTCTTCATCCTAACTTTTCTTTGCATGGGCAACTGATAGACATCTTCTAGTCAAGCCAAAATGAACCCCAGTCCATAGGTAATCTGTTCAAAAACTTCCTCTTCATAAAAATCTTCTTCACATCGGGATCAACCATAAATTCAGACCCTGACCTTTGCTCTGAAAAAAATAGAGGCTAAAAAAACCTAAGTATGGATGAACTCTTCTTGGGCTCCCCAAAATTTCTAACTTTTGGAGCCGAAAGGCCAAAATTCTGAGCCTTGAAAAATGGCTAAGTATCAAAACTTCTTTCTCCAAAATATGACTAAGTCCCCAAAATTGACAGTTAGTCTGGGAGGATATCCGGATGAGCATCCCAAAGCCTCTATACTATTTCTAGCACCTCATCATAATCTACCTCTTGCATATTACTGAGGCGTTGCTCTTGCTTTTCTCTGAAGGTAGTCAACTCAGAAGCAAAGAATTTGATTTCTTCTTCGTGCTCATACATTATTTGCACATCCTCCTTGAATATGAAGAGTTGATGGAGATCCTCCTTTGTGTTAGCCCCTTCCAGAATTCCATTGAACTGCAGTACAATGCTCTTTACCAGACACAAAACCTATTTCTTATTATCCTTATATAACTCCAAATCTACACTTGTGAAGAAATATTCAATTTTCTCCACCCACATCATGACTCCCTCATGTCTCCGACGAACTTTGTTCAAGAAATTTTCATATACCTTTATTGTCCTTTTTATGTTTCTAGTTGATGTCCCAAAATTATCTAATTCTGCACCGATATATATTTTAACTAAAATTTGGAAGCACTACTTCCTTATTATCTTTAGGTCCTTAAACACTTTATGCCATCTGTTTAATTGGAAATCCAATCCTTTCTCATATTCCATCATATCCACCAACTCGGTTGCCTCCTTGAGAATTGTCCTGAAAGGTTTCAAAATTCTCTAATGATTCCTTCTCCCAATTTCTCAAAATATTCCTTCCAGTCTGTACACGCTTGAAAAAAAGAATGTGTTACTCCTACCGGTGATTTCGAGTGGAATTATTCTCCAAGAAAGCCTATAATGAGGCTTCCAACAACTTGGGTCAATGAGACCCACTACATTGAGAATGAAGATATTCAGTGCTTAATTCTGTTCAGTCAATGATTTTATTTTTTCCTCATCTTTGTCCATGAAACATAAGGCATGTTTCAGCCCTAAATCTGCCAATGTTTTTTTTCCTTCTCTTGTAGGTTCCCCTAAATCAAGCTCATCAAAGGTAGAATCATCAAGAGTTATCTCCGTCTGACTGCCACTGGTTGTGGGTATTTCCACTTGTGGCTTCCACTGACCCTTATTGTCTTGACTGACATATGACATGGTCCTTGTAGGTACACTGGGTTCTACTTGGTGAAAGGCTTGGCTTTGAAATGATATATCTGTGTCCTCTTCTTTAGTATAAACACTCTTTCTAGGTTTTACCTCTTTAGTAAACCATGTAGGTTTAGTAAAGGCCTTGACTGGCTCATATGGAGCAATGCTCAAGACTGAGATTGTCCCTTATATACCCTGGAATTCCAGCTCCTCTTTGGATTCTCTTTTCTTCTCTGATGCATATTGAATCTCTGAATTATGTTCTTCCTAGAACTCTTCTTCTATGATTCTATGCTTCTCTCTAGTAGTGGTATCTAGCTCCTTATATTTTTTCTTAGGTGGAGGATTAATTTCTTCCCTTGTAGGTCCTATCATATCTTGTGATTTATCCACATCTTCTAAAGGAATTGTTAGTATTTCAGCCCAAAGACCTCTTACTAGATTTTCCTTTGTCTAGAAAGATGGTGTTGTCCCTGTGAATAGAGGTATTTGGGAATTTGGGCCTGAAGAGGACATGGGAATAAAAGGTAGAGGAGTGGGAGTCGGAGATAGAAATGAAGGAGAAGGAGTGGGAGCTTGAGTTGGAAATGAAGGAAGAGGAGTGGGAGTAGGAGTTGTAAATGAAGGCAGAGGAGTGGGAGTTTGAGTTGGAAATGAAGGCAGATGAGTGGGACCTTGACTATGTTCTACAGCTGAACCTCTCACAGTCTCCTTATCTCCAAGTGTTTCCCTAAGCGGCTCTCTTTTAGTTTTCTTTGATGTTTGGACAATTGGAAACCCCAAAAAAATCTTTTACTTCTACTTCTTTGTCTATGGTTGCAGACTCTATGGTGGATGAGAGGATTTTGGTTTCCCTTTCTTTACTTGAATTCACTTCTAGGAGTGGTGTGTTTACTATGGGGATAGTGAATTGAGACAGAGGGGGAGTGAAAGTAACCTATGGGGTCAATGGTACCTGCCTCTCCACATTAACTTCCATAGTATGATAAAATGAGTCCACCCTTTGATCCTCAAACCCTATGAGATTCTGAAATTCAGATATGAAGAATTCATCAAGGCCAAGGGAATCCTAGGGATTTCCTTGTTCTTCTATGCTCCTATCTCTACATGAGTCAGGATATCCTTTTCTTGACCTTTCTTCTTTAGGGTAGTTGTTTTTGATTGTGTCCTCTTTACTAAAGGTACATACTATTCTTCTCCTTCTTCCTATTAGGCTTCTTCTTGCAAAGTTTCTAACCATGGAGATGTGGAGGATCTCTTCCTTTTGTATACTTTTCTACTTTCTCCTGAGGTACCCTTGGGTTCTGTGGCCTCTACAATAGGAGATTGACTGGTAGTAGGAATTTGTCCTTGAGTCACTTGTGATTAATCTAAGGGTGGGGATATGCTCCCAATCATCCTTTTCTTTCATGGCTTATGTTTTGGATTGGGGCCATATACAACTGGGCACTCCTATGCATACACTAAACTCTAATTTTTGTGGCGCTGACTTCTTGAACTGAGGCATTTCTATCCTTTATCCTCGCTACTTATCCACTTTTGTTGGTGGGTTCAACTATGATTTCATTAGCATGGGGTCTATTTTTAATGGAATTTTGATCCAATGTTTGGTAGCCTTAACTACGTGCTTAGCCTTGAACTCAATGTTATCATTTTCATCCTTGTCTACTTCAACATTTAAGATAGGTCTTGTATATACCTTAAATATTTATTATATAGTTGGTCAAGTACATCTTCTATCTCCTTTTCCCATATCTTGGACAAAATTATGATCTCTAGGAAAACTTGTGCTAGATCAAGGGACATGCTACAATAATCCCAAATCCCCACTTCATAATCATCCACACAGTTTATCCAATGTTCCTCTAGGTGAGGCTCGTGAACGTAATTCCTACCCATGATGTGGCTATATGTACCAATGGGGTCAAACCTAGTCTTGATGAGCTCAAGGGACTATAGCAGGCATTCATCCCACTCAAATGCAAGGGACTTGCCCACCTTCATGTCTTGTAGGGTATTAGGGCCAATAGATAGAGGGAAATCCTAGTATTTCTTCCTTTTGTGCTTGATATGCTCGTAAGCATCAGTGAGCTGCCTAGCCATCTCTAGGATAATTATCCGATCAGAAGGGTATTTGGGGAGATTATTTGGGGAAAGGGTGCACCCATCCACTCTAATATATGTGAAGATTTTGAATTGGATTTAAAAGGCTCCTATCACTCTTACCTTCACAACTACCTCCTTTGATAGTCTCTTTGCATAGTGTCCTTCAATTGAGCAGATAATTGCAAAGATGAAAGAATCATTAATGATCCTTTAATTAGGGCTATTGTCATTCAATTTTTCTTTCCAGACCAATTGGGGGTACACTATGAATGGCCATGCATTCATTTGACCAAATTCTCTTCTTTTCTCCAACCCTGAGAACTCTTCCCTGGCTGCTAACAAGTAAACCATATATGATGTCATATAGAACTAGGGGTTGTGCTTTTCTGCAATCAATTGTCCATCCAGGGTTTTACTTAGGATAGTGACCCAATCAAACCTAGCTATCCTCCCTTTTATGTTCTCAATCAGAAAAATCATCCAATTTTTAAGCTAGATGGATTGGGGCAGCCCGTACAACCTACTGAGCATTGTGACTGCCGCATGGATATCATATTTTAGGTATCCTCTCCTCATGTCTATCTTTTACAATTTGTTCTTCGGGAGGGATTGAATTAGGTACTCTTGGTTCATGATCTCATATGCATCCAACGTGTGGTTTTTTAACCATTCCAAGCCTTTGGTGACTTAAAAATCATAATATCTATCAATGCCCTTTAGAAGGTGGAAGACATACTCAATGTTGTCTAGCCGGATGTCCAGGACAATATCTCCGACTTCATTATTCACCACCCTCTCCTTTGGGATCTAGTGTTGTGCAAGGGTCATGATTAAGTCTAAGGATAAGACAAAAACTAGGTGGGTTGTAACATTAACTAGACTCAACAATAAAAGTGTGGTGTAGTCAGATGACCTCCCATTGGGATTGGCACATCTGGTCAGGAACTCATTCTAGTCAAAATTTCCAATGTCGATGTTGATGACCTTGCTAAGGTGGTTCCTGACCTTTGAAGCAATGTTATACCCTTTGAAAAAGTACTTCATTGGTGATCCAACATTATTTTCCAACGTTCATGTAAGGAAACATACAAACATCAGCACTTTATTAAAAAAAACAACTACCAAAAGAAATCACAACAGAAACCAAAACCCAAGGGTCAATATCAGTGGCTCCAAATCAACTGGAATCATCTTTATGGTATTCGGATGCTCGGACATGCGGACACCAAAGAAAAGATCAGGCTACAAAAGGCTGAAAATTCAAAGTGGAGGTTTTATTCAAATTTGGATATGGTTTTTGGCATGTCAAACTGCGATAGTGCAATGGATGATCAAAGTGCAAAAGTGCGAAAAGCTCATTGGAGGATGAGGCGGAAAATGTGTAGTTTTGGATTTTTAGAGGTGGAAGATAATTCAGAGGGAGAAACTACAAAACCTCTGAAACTATGGAGGCTTGATCCTGTCTTTGGTGTTTAATCTTTTTCGTGATAGGGTTGTTTTTTGAACTCTGAAACAACAAAATGCCGAAACTATGAGGGGCTTTTATGAACTTATCCATTTTTGTTTGTTTGATCTTTCTAATTACATTTTCTTTTTGGCCTTCAGAGACCAAAAGACTATGACTGTCACAACAAAAAAAATACAAAAACACGATGTGAACAACTCGACACCCTAGGGCTTGACACCAAGAGACTTAAAATGAAAGGAAGACCACAGGGGAACTAAAAAAAAAGATGCACAAAACAAAATGCGAAGAAAAAAAAGAAAAGAAGAAAGGAAAGAAAACCCTAAGATACAACACAAATAAGAAGACCAGCCTGCAAAGGAAGGGCAGAAGGAGAATGCAAATTCATAGCACAGAGAGGGCTACATGGTTAGTAGAGAAGAGAAACGATGAACCAGAAGAACGCACACCAAAAATAAGAAGTGGAAGGAGCCCAAGGAGGTGGAGAGAAAACAAAAGTGAACAAAAAAAATGAGCGGCACCCTTTTATAGCCCACCCTCTGATAGGTGATGTCACGGAGAACTTTGAAACTTCAGAGGCCAAAACATCAAAATTTTCTGCATCCCTATCTTGTGGTGTTTTGGTGGTTGAAAGGCCAAAAGATTTGGATTGGAATTTTGTATTTTTGGGACTTAAGAATTTTAGAGGTCTTGAGACTCACTGAAAGTATGAAAGGTCCGAAAGTGAGAATTTTTGAAAGGACTTAGCTTTTCTTCAAAAAGGCCCCAAAAAAATATCCAAAAGGATAGAGGTCAAAATAAAAAGTAAAAATAGGGGGTTCCCCATGGCCAAAGAGCCAAAATGAGGTGTGTGTTGTGGACCCACAACATGTTCATTGTCTAGAATTATGACCTCATAGCTTCAACCATTAACTTCACATCCTCAGTTGTCAATTTAGGCTGTAAAAGTTCAATTTCTTATTCCATCATCTCTCTCTCAATCTTTAGAGATTCTCTCCATCTCTTATCTACTTCCTTGTATAGCTCCTTAGGTATGGCATTGTATAATTAACTTGGTGCTTTAAAAAATACATGTAGGTTCTCTACAACTGCATCCTCTATCTTCTTTTTGTTAGAGTAATAGTCCTTTGAGTTATTAATTAAATCATTTTGATCTAATTACTAACTCACCTATTCACTCTAGTTTGCTTTAGCTAACCATAGGGTTTCCCTTTTAGGGTTTCGTGATTCCTTTATAAGGATTCACCTCTTTTGTTTTAGATACAAAGTTTTTTCATCACATTGTAATCTAGAAACATATCATTAATATATTATTTTCTGTTGCATACGATGTCTCCTCTGGCTTTTTGGCTGTCATAGCTTCTTTTGTCTTTGCTTCATTCTTGTGACAAGTTTGCATGCAGGTGTTCTTTAGAGAATAGGTGTTTACCTATTTTAACATGGTATCACAGCTTTCCTGCGGCATGTTGTTTTGGTTTTGTTGAAGCAAGCTCTTCGCGGTATGAGGGTTTGAAGCTTTCAGGCTTTCCTTGGTATTTTTTTATTGGATCTAGGGGTTTCTATTTTTTGGAGCACTTTGGACCAAAACTGACCTCACGGTTACGTCCGGAAGGCCCAAAAACCCTAGAATCCATATAAAAATCATCTGATTTAGACACCGGAGCGTGTGGGAGAATTTTTTTGGCCCTCTAAGGCCGTACCGACATGATTTTTGATTCAAAAATTTTAAAAAAACAATTTTTAATTTTTTTAATGCATTTTTATTACGTAGTTAGTGGTTTTTGGGGTGCGCCACCACCGTGTCGCCCGCAGCCTCCCCACCATCAGCCTGCTCTTCCATGCTCCCGCTGCCACCGGCCTCACTGCTACCTGCCACCCGGCCTGCCCTCCTCCGCCGGCCACTACCACCCTTCACGACCCCCGCTGCTCCACGCCTCGGTCCTGCCACCAGTGGCAGGTTCTGCGCTGCCTCTGCGCTGCCCGGGGGAGATGTTAAGCCCCCGCGGGCTTTTAACCGCAAGCGGCTAGTCATATTATGATTGTGGGCTCCATATTTGGCCCCCTAGGTGTGCCATGTGCCCATGGGCCTATTTTTTTAGCCTCAGCGACTTAAAGCCTGGTTTTAGAGCATTTTTGAGCCCTTATCACCTTTTCCACTCTATCTGGAGCATACAGAGGCATTTTTAGGACTTTGTTATATCGTCAGAAAGCTCTTTCTAAGCTCTTTCTGATTATGGTGATTAGGAATTTTGGCTCTACTATTTTGATATTGTTTTTTTTTGTTGAAGTCTGATGTTTGTTTTTGCCTTCTGGGAGCCCTATCTTTCTCATCTGGAATCCTTTTTGGCAAACCAGATATCGTCAAAAAGCTGGTTTAGTGTAGTTTTTAGTTACAGGGGTATTTTTTCTAGATTCTACTCCAAGTTATCTCTCCTCTGAGTTTGGCATCTTTCACACTCTGGCAGATTACTTGGGTTCTACAGGTCCTGGGATCTCTTCTTTTGATCTTTTGGTTCACTGTTGTTTCTGACTTCTGAGCATTGTATGCTTCTGTAGCATTTTCATTTCTATAAATGCACTGAGATAAAGTGCCTACTTCTACATATCTGGGATCTTGTACACCTTGTGTGTTTTTTTGTACTTGCACTCAGTTATAAAGTGCCATGGGGGGTTATGATGTTATGCCATTTTTTTCTCATCCACGTTTGTCAAGTGAGCATACCTTCCATGACATTAGCCCATGCTGTGTGTCAGTGACATCACCCTTTATTATGTGCTTTTACTTCTGTTGCACTATTTGTGTTCTTGATTCTTCTTCCTACAGATGTTTCTGGCATTGCATTTCAGTGTTCCTGTCACCTCTCCCTGTTCAACATTATGGGGGGGGGGGGTTCACCTGTTGGTTCTATTTCTTCCTTGGTTTGATTGATCAGCTCTTCAGACTTTGTCTTCTCTACCTGGTCATGCACTTCGGTGGGGGTTCCAGCAGTTTCTTCTGATAGAGTTTATAGCTTCATGCTTCAGAGATGCTTCTTTCTCTTTCTTGTTCCTCTCTTTGGGACTTTCCCTAGATTGAAGGCTCAGTTTCCTTCATCTAGTTTATTTATTTTTCTTGGGTACCTGATTAGGCCTTGTTGCCGAGACCCATCTTTCTTACTTTCTGCAGTAGTTTCCTAGGTTTTACTTCACCCTAAGCTTATCTTAAGGGGGGTGTTAGAGTAATAGTCCTTTGAGTTATTAATTTAATCATTTTGATCTAATTACTAACTCACCTATTCACTCTAGTTTGCTTTAGCTAACCTTAGGGTTTTCCTTTTAGGGTTTCATGATTCCTTTATAAGGATTCACCTCTTTTGTTTTAGATACGGAGTTTTTTCATCACATTGTAATCTAGAAACATATCATTAATATATTTTTTTCTATTGCATACGATGTCTCCTCTGGCTTTTTGGCCGCCATAGCTTCTTCTGTCTTTGCTTTGTTCTTGTGACAGGTTTTCATGCAAGTGTTCTTGGGAGAATAGGTGTTTACCTATTTTAACACTTTTTACCTTCACTGTCAAATTTATCAAAGTTTTTCATCACATCAGTCATCCTTCCATATCCCTTAATATCTTGGATTATGATATCAACAGTACTAGTTTCATTAGACTTGACTGATTTCTTAGTAGGCTTCCCTACTACTATGGAATTCTTCCCACTAGCTCTTAGCTCTTTTTGTTAGCAAACTGAGTTTCAAATTTGTCTACCTCAACTTTATCCTTGCTCTCTTTCTTTCCTTTTGACTCTTTATAGCCAGATGTCTTCTCTTTATTCCTTTTATAAGTTTTTTGAATAGTGATAGGTGACTTCTTTTGTGGCTTAGTCATAATAGGAGTAGTAGTAGAGTGAGTTTTTTTAGTGTAGAACTCCTAGTGACTCTCTGAGGTGTTATTTCTTCAAATTCATCTTCAAGTTTCTTAACCTTAGCAGAAGACGTTCCTACTTACTCACTCTCCAATTTCTTCCTAAGTTTTGTCATCATTTATTGGTTAATACCACTCACTTTGGCTAAGTTATCAACTTGTTTCCTTGTTTTCCTTTGGATTACAAGTGCCTTCAGCTCACTGTGAATTTTTAGAGATAAATCCTCAAAATTTCCAAACCTAGGTGTTGGAGTATCAATAGGTTTTGACAATAGTACATCAGCATGTGGAGTGACTAAATTACAATCTACCTCATATCCCACAATTAGTATCCAAAATTTCCTAGGTTACACTACTTGCAACATACATGTATCTGTATCTACTAGAAAACAAATATCATTTATATATTTTTCAATAATACTGGTTGGGATTATCTCTCTCATGTGCATTTTATTTTGAAAATATTTAAAATATCCCCACATAATAGTATTAAAATTGTTGTGGCACTAGTAGAGAAAGGGAGAGCGGGAGGTGGTTTGAATTTGAATTCTTCTGAGAGCGGGAATCTTGGTAATGGTGGGATTCCCTCAGAAAATATTGTATGTAAGGAGGAGAAGGAAGGATGAACATCAGGTAAGGGCTCCAAAAAGGATTGAAAACTGGACAAGGAGAGAAATGCGGTTCCTTCCCAAGGTAGTGGGCCTAAAAACTCGTCGTCAGATGGTAAGTCAAACTCTTCTTCTTCAGATGGAAAACTTTCTGTAATATTGCCAGGTAGTGGTAGCTAGTCCTCTCTTTTTGGGGTGAAAACAATGGGAAAGTTGTCCTTCCCTAGCATAAAAAATTTCTCTAAGCCTTAGAAGGGGGTATTTGTTATCTCTTTTCTAGACCCACTAGTGGATCATAATGTAACCTCTTTGGAACTTTCTTTGGTGGGAAAATTTACTGGTTCACAACCCAATATTGATATGCTCAAAACCCTAGTTAACAGAAAATGGAGACTCAAAGGTCATGTTGAAATAGCCACAATGCCAAAGGGATTCTTTTCCTTTGTTTTCTCTAATATGGAAGACATGTCTAGAATTTTTTGTGGAGGTCCATGGATGTTTGGCAAGTCATCTCTGGCTCTACAAAAGTGGACTAAAAACCTTGACCTGAACTGGGATATCTTTGAGTTAGCTCCTGTTTGGGTGCATTTCCCAAGTCTCCCTCTGGAATATTGGCATGAGGATATTTTTTCTGGTCTAGCTAGATCATTTGGAGAAATTATGTCTATTGACCCTATGATAGCAACAAAGTTCTATGCAAGACCTTGCGTTAACATCCACAAAAATGCAGACCTCCCTGAGGTGATAAAAATCATCTCTAAACTAGGGAAACATATTCAGCAAGTGGAATATGAGTCAATCCATTTTGCATGTTTTTCATGTTAAAAAGGAGGTCATTGGGTAAAACGATGCCCACTGAAGCATCAAATGGAAAAGGAGAAAAATAAAGATCTTAAAAAAGACTGGAAGGAAAAAAATAACAAGCCTGAGACCTCCCAAAAAGAACATAATGAGGTTAAGGAAAGAAAAGTGGAGGCAGAGGGGAAAATATTGGAGACCACAGAAATGAAAATCTCAGATTCCTGTAATCCCACTATGAAGGAAAATTCCCAGAATGAGAACTATTGGATTGTGGATGTCCCAGAGATCGGGGAACTAGACTTACAGGGTTCCAAAGTAATGGATTTGGAGATTTCTGTATCAAGGTCAGAGGTATCCAACAGGGACAAGACAATAAAAGAGAATAATAGGAAGGGGAGTAACATAGAGGAGAACAATCTGAATGGTGAAATGTTTATGGATAGGGGAGATGAAGGTCCCCTATCACACCTAGCCGATTTATGGAAAGAACAAAATCAAGAGGAAATTTGGACATAAATTAATAGCAAGAAGAATCAAAATAGCTCCTCTAAAAAAAAAAATATGCCATATAAGGGACCTTATGCTCCTGGATCTATCAATAAAATGGAAGTCCCAAACCATGGAAGAGTTCAAACTAGAGGACAACATAAGGAAGATGTGGGAACCCCTAAAAAGGAACGAGGTAGAATATCAGCCAAAAATTCTTGGGAACAGGAAGTAAAGTAGAATATTGTGGATGGTTGTTAAAGAAACATCCAAAAGGTATGCTCACCACTCTGTAAATGAAGATTATATCTTGGAAATCAGAGGACTGAATAGTCCTCACAAATAGGTTGTGATTAGGAATCTTATTAGAGACTGTAAACCAGATTTATTATTGATTCAAGAAACTAAAATGATTAGAGAAAAAGTGGAAAAATTTAAGCCTATCATGAATGGGGGTAGCTTTGGCTTTGACTATCAGGGGGTATTTGGAGGGGTGGTTATTTATTGGAACTAATAGACTTTTGAATGCATTCTGTTGAATCGTGATAAGAACATTATCCTGGTGAAAGTGACAAACTTAAGAGATAACTTCTCTAGGAACTTGTTTAATGTCTACGCCCCAAACACCAAGAATGGTAGATTGACCTTTTGGAGAAGCCTGAAAGACATTAGAAAGAACTATCAGGAACAAAGTTGGATGGTAATGGGAGAATCTAACTCCCCACTCAAAGATGATGAAACAATGGGAGGTATCCCCTCCCAGATGGACAATAGAATGGACCTGATGGATTATATCAATGAGGAAGCTTTCCTGGATATTGAGATGGAAGGAATCTCTTACACATGGTCTAATAGAAGAACTGGTAAGGATCTTATCTAGGTAAAACTTGATAGAACCCTTATCTCTCCTGATTGGATCTCAAGGTATGTCTGATCCCTATCCTGTTTGTTGAGAATTGGATCTGATCACTTCCCTATTTCTTTTACTACTAATACTATGAATGGAAAGAAAAAATTTCCCTTTTGGTTTGAAAATATGTGGATGGCTCACCCAAATCTGAAGGACAAAATTGATGGTAGGTGGAATTATGCTTTGGATGGAGAAGCGATGTTTAGGGCAGCTAAAAAACTTAACACCATCAAAAGGAATATAAAGACTTGGAACAAGGAAGTGTTTGGTGAAATTTTCCTGTCCAAAAATAGGGTAGAATCTGAAATCAAGGAGAACAAAGGCCAAATCCAAAAAGAGAGCCTCACGGAGGAACTCAAAAGTACTGAGAATAACTTGCTTGCTGATTATCATAATATTATTTCTAAAGAGGAAGCTTTCTGGATACAAAGGTCTAGAGCCCTTTGGCTAAGGGAAGGGAACAAAAATACAAAATTCTTTCATATGACTGCAATGAAGCATAAAGTGGATAACAGAATATCAAGTTTGAATATGGATGGAATAATTATTAGCAAAGAAGAGGACATCTGAAAATAAATGCTAATATATTTCTCCTCCCTCCTCTCTAGGGAGAATAATCTGGACTTTTTGGATCAAGATAAAATCTTGTCTACCATCCCATCTTTGATTGATGCTGGAACCAATAAGAGTTCCAAAGCTATCCCCTCAGAGAAGGAAATCAAGTTGGTCATTTTCTCATTTGAAGGTTAGAAGTCCCCTGGCCTTGATGGTTTCCCGATGGTCTTTTTTCAACATTTCTGGGAGATTTTAGGGAAAGATGTGATTGTTGCGGTTAAAGAGTTTTTTGGCACTAAAACTCTCCATAGGGAACTCAATGTGACATTTCTGGTGCTGATCCCTAAAATTACTAGAGCCAATATAGTTGATGCTTTTAGACCAATTAGCCTCTGTAAGTCTTTGTATAAAATCATTTCTAAAGTCTTAACTTCAATAAATTTGTTGATTTTGCCTTCGATTATTTCACCTCAACAAAATGGATTTGTTCCAGGAAGGCAAATCATGGACTCTATTATTGTTTCTCACAAAAATATTCATTCTTTGGAGGAGGAAAACAAACAAGGATTCCTTATGAAGTCGGATCTCTCTAAAGCATATGATAGGGTGGATTGGAACTTTCTGTTGAAAGTCCTCAGTTATTTTGGTTTTGATAGGGGAGTTACCAAACTTATTATGTAGTTGTTCACCATTGTGTCTTCTTATGTTATTGTCAATAGGGGATATTCTAATTTCTTCAAACCAACATGAGGATTAAGACAAGGGGACCCTATATCCCCTATCCTCTTTTCTATCTTGGGTGAATGCTTGGGAAGGTATATTAACAAACTTGTAGGAGGACTAATTTCTAGCCTTCAACCGTCTTCTGCTAGATCATTTTTTTCCCATGAGCAATTCGTTGATGACACTCTCATTATGGGGAGTGCGACTATCAAAGAAGATAAAAACTTGAAGATAGCTCTCTCTTCATACACCTCGGTCTCTGATCAACTTATCAGCTAGAAAAAGAGTTATATATTCTTTATCAATACCCCAGAGGTAAGACAAAGAAAAATATCTAATATTCTAGGCTGCAGTGTTGGTGCTCTGCCTTCGTCCTACCTTGGCCTTCCATTGTGCTCTAAACCACCAGATAGTTTCTAGAATTCCATTATAGATAGATTCAATAACAAGCTAGCTAGATGGAAAAAGACTATTCTAAGTAATGTTGGCAAGGTATAGCTCCTAAAATCTACTTTACAAAATCTCCTAGTGCATGCACCGAGTCTATTTAAAATCCCTCATAAGTTTGCTACAATCATTGAAAGAATCCAGAAAATATTCTTGTGGCCTGGGGTGGAAGAAAAGAAAAGGCTCCATCTGGTGGCTTCGGAAAGTGTCTGCAAACCCAAAAACATTGGGGGTCTTGGGTTGAGATCTATTAAAAATGTCAATAAAGCCCTTCTTTCCAAATAACTGTGGAGAATCTTTGGGAATGTGAAAGAATGGAAGATCATCCTAAAAAAAATCTTTATAACTCCAATTCCTTGGAGATTTTCTTTAATGTGGGAGTCATCTTGCATGGATCCTACATTTGGAACAACATAAGCTCATCAAAAGATTTGATTATAAAGGGAAGGAGGTGGAAGCTGGGGGATGTTATGCCCTGCATCCCCATCCCTACATTTTGTGTGCAAAATGTTGGGTCCCCCTTTTTTTTGTTTTATGCTTTTGGCTCTTGCCTTGTATTTTTCTTTGTTTCCTTTATTTTCCTTCTCTGAGGTTTTCTTCCCCACGGTTTTTCTTTGTTTTGTTGGTCTCTCATGCCTACGGGACCCCGGTCCCAGAGTTGGTCGTCCTTTGTCAGGAGCCAGATTTTGGACTCTGGGACTTTGCCGCGATATCTTCTTTCATTAAGATGGTATTATCGCATGGAATCCCCGGGCCCGGAGTTTGTATGTCTGTCTATTCAGAGTTTGCAGAAGGAAAGGTGACTTTCTTTTTACCATGGGTATAAATAAAAGTTACCTATCATTTTCACATTTATCGCAATTAAACACTTAAGCAATCAGAGTGATTTCGGAGTGATTTGTAGCAATTTAGCAATAATCCAATGCTAATCATTTCGAGCATTTCTGAGAAATTGTGAGTGGTTGGTGGTGGCAAGTTGTGATTGTTTTGCAGTTGAAGCTATTGTAGAGCTTTTGTAGAGCTTTTGTAGAGGCTTCCTTTCCTCTCCTTTCTATGGTTTTAGGTTGGTGCCTCCTCTCCTTTTGGCTTTCTTTCTTTCTGGTTTTGTGGGTCTTTGTGTTTCCTTGCCTTTTTGTTTGTTTATCTTCCATTTCTTTCTGGTTTACCACCCGTTGGTGGGTCAGCTCTACCAGAGGGTTGTCCACCCTCTGTGCAAATGTAATCTAGTCTGTATATAGTGTAGGAAGTTGTAAATATTTTGTACTTCATCTGGTTTCTTGTAAGTGTTTGCGCTGCATGTATATATGTGTAAATTTGGTGTATATTTGTTATATATCCCTCCATTCTATGTGTATATTCCCTTTAGCTCTGATGTATATTCCATGTATATCCTTCTTGGTAGCCTAGCAAGCTTGTCATGCTATGTCTGTTGCTAGTTTTTAGTCTGCGAGCTCACTCTGTAAAAAATACCACCTGTTTGAAACTTGGCTCTCGGCCAGTTTCAAACAGGCAGTTTTCTCTCTCCTTCGTAAACCAGCCTAACCTTCACTTATGACCCATGTGCAGATTTAAATTTATCCAAGTGGCCTTCACTTTTCATGTATTCAGATAGTTGGCTCCGCCGTCATCACTATAACTCCCATTTATTACTCACTCACATGGCGCCCACGTGGGTCTGACGGCCCGCTTTTTATACACCTCTACCAACGGTTACTTCCCCAGGCTCTAGGTCTCTTTCCATCACCCATCCCATGTCCTTCTTACTAAGTGTGATAAAATTCCCAGACCTAGATGGTTAATTAAATTCCTAAGTTCACAATATATATATGCTTTCCAGAGTTTTTGGATGAAGCTAACTTTTTTAGGGGAAGAAAATGCCATGATGGTAAGATCTTTGGACCCCAGAGTATATGTCTATTAATGGGCTCTGATGGTCACCTTGCCTTGCAGGTTTTCAGAGAAACAAAATTTGCAAATATGTCTGAAGCTTCTGCATCTTCACCACCTGGAAGTCCAGAACTACCTTCCACAGCAAGTACCAGGGTGACAGTCATATCTAAATTGGAAAAGGCCCTAGAGAAATTGCCTATAAGCCTAAAATACATAAAGGATGGAGTCATTGCGGGCTCAAAGATCAATTCCAAATTCTAGTTCATCACCGACACCAGCGTCAGAACATGGCCAGAAATGCAGGCCTTGGTCAAAGTTATGTACATTTAGTGACAGGCTAGAGATCCTTTGGCCATTCAAATTGGAAACTCTAGGATTCTCAAGGTGGCTTGTTTCCCGTGCTCTGTGTAGTCACCAGAGCTTATTCTCACACTTTCAGCACACTACAACACATCTGTCTGGGCTGTTATGCTCGTAGCCCCTGAGCCAATAGGGTACCCTACTCCCTTGGTGTCCCTCGATCCTGATACCTTCTAGAGGGGCTTGGGGATCCCCCAATTTGACAAACCAGCCATGGTCACCCGGTCAGATGCCTTGGCCCAATTCACTCAATTGGAGGAAGCGGCCTGTATATACATGAACAATCATTGGCTAAAGACCCTGAAGAGGGATCCAAAGAGGATGAAGTTGGAAATCCCCAGGGCCGAATTCAAAGAAAGCATCCAAATAGGGATGATAGCCTTATGCCAGGTCTTCAGCAAAGACCCCACACCAATGGGCTACTTACAGAGGGCGTGCTCAGGATCAGCCCAGGACAAAAGGCCCCTTGGGACCACTTCTCACAATTCCAATGGGAGGAAAGCTTACCTAGTTTTTGCCAAGTAAACAATACCTTTGTTTACTACCACCTGCTCACACCCACCCGGGATGTAGGATACTACCTGTCCACAGAGGTGATGAATTTAGTCTGAAGTTACAGACATTATTATATACAATTTTAGCAGTATACTTATATAAGGGTGATCAGCTTCTCCGGGAAACCCTACTTGTTGCCCAAACACTGTGGGGACAAGATAATCCTCCTAGAATATTGCAGGAAAATGATGGAGCTACATGCCTTCTTTGCCTTAAAGAAGGTAACAAATATTCCATTCTCAATCACTTGTGGGAATTATTCATGTAGTTTGGCCACCGTAAAAGAGGTGAATAATGAGCTTAAGAGCCATAGCTTGGCAGAATTTTACTTAGCGCGGAAACATTTTGATCCGCATGGCAAGATCATAGCAGCGCTTCCCTGGGCATCGGAGCCCCACCAATATCATATGGAGGACTTCTGGGAAGATTGACAGGATGACGTGGACGTTCGGGGGTGGAATTTTGTCAGGATGACCGCAGGGATGATGGAAAGATTGAAGCTCCAGAGATTCTCAGAGGATCTCCACCAGTGAACTGGGATGCATAATAAGGGCCACAAATTGAAGAGTTCACTCACAACATAGTTGAATGCAGCCACCTCTACTTCAAAAAGGTGTGCCCCGAAAGCGTTCGCTGGGCAGCCCAGCCGGTACCAAAGTTAACTCCAAGGGCTGGGACTTCCTCACAAAGAGTAGATAAAGGAAAAGGGGTAGACACAACTCCCACTATGCAAGAAGTCCCTATTAAAGAGAAAATAAGGCAATTGGTAGCAGCCTCCCAGAAAATGAAGGAGAAGCTAATCACACAGCTGACTACCCCAGTTCTTATGGCCAGACCAATTCGTCCTCCATCCTCCCCTTCACTAGCAGCCTTGATGGTTAAGGCAATAGCGGTGGATCCGGTGGAGCAAGCAACAATAAGGGATGCAGGGCCGCCCTTGATTAACAAGAGAGGGAGGAAGCGTGACCCGAAGCCCAAGAAGGAGCCAGAGTTGGGGATGCCCCAGACTCCATAAGTTGAGATCCTTTCTTCCGACTCCCCGGAGCCAGAAAAGGAACTAGAGCCTACCGATGTCCCAGCCAACCCTCCTCCATAGGATGAGTTTGATGATGTTTTTGCAACTAACAAGTTTGGTAATCTGCAGGGGGAAATCGAGAAAACAAAGGTTGAAGTCCCAACAGAAGAGGAAGCTGAAGAATGAAGACCTGCACAAGGGTAGGAGGAAAAAATGGAAGAAGAGGAGATAGATCAAGAGATCACCTCTGAAGTTTTGGAGATGCAAGGTGCAGGGGTGGACCAGCAAAAGTAGAGTGAACAAGTGGCATTCGCTGAGGGAACCAGACCTATGGGAGCAACCATAACCTCAGCTGCTGCGTTCCAAGTGCCACTCCCTAGAGTGACCTTCAGGTAGGTAATAACCATAGCACAAACATTAAATCTTGGCCTGATACCTCCCCTATTACCAAAGGATATACCAGAAGAAGAAAAAATCCTGACGACGGAGGCCGAGGAACAAGAAGAACAACAAGAGGAGGACACCCCTGGGACAACCAATGAAGGTCTCGATGAAGCTAAAGATACAGAGGACAAGGCAGAGGAGATAAATGTCACTGGGGGAAATGTTCCTAATGAAGCCCAAGATAAAGAGAAAGGGGCGGGTGAGACCCACACCACTGAGGAAGAACAACAATAGGACACCAGGGAAGAACTGAAAGAATAGACTTTAGCGAATAAGCCACCCCTACCACCTCAGTGGTTGTTTGAAAGTAAGAAGAGAAAATCTATGTCCACCCCCAGAGCTCACCTCTCCCTAGTTAAAATGATGGCTCAGGTCTAGGGCCCACCAAAGGCCAAGAAATCCTGGACAGTTCATACTCTTCAAACTGAGCCGGGAGGAGAAATAATTGTCATTGTTGCAACACCTCCCCCAAACGCCGATGAGGCAACGGGCGAGGCCGAAGATTATGATATCACAGAGATATCACTAGAAAAAATAGGGAAGCAAGGTGAAGTGAACCTGTTAAAGGAGGCAACCATAGCCATGGAGGCCTGATATGAAAAAGAGGCCCAAAGGCTCAAAGAAAAAAAAGAAAAGACAATGAACCTTATGGGATTGCTTACTGAGTTGGCCAGGCCTATTAGTGCCATTCCTCTGGAGGCCTCCACATCTGACATGCCATTACCCTAGAGTGACATAGACTCCCTATGAGCAATGAAGAAGAAGGCCCAAGCGGTCGATGAGTGGGTCGCTCTGCAAGTAGGAAACACCTGACATTTCCTGGTATCCACCCTCCTAGATTTATATGCAGCCTGACACACTCTGCATCAGGAAAAAACCATCCTTAACATATGGGAGGGTGATATGGAAAACTACGAGGCATGGAAGGTAGAACTAGAAGAGCTCCTCAGCCTTGGGGAAGAGATGGTCTCTGAGTTTGGGATTTTGGGAGAAGAATCATTTGATTTTGTGAGAAACCAACACTCCAGACTTGACCTCACATTGGAGGTACTCAAGCAACTGATAGGGAAACTACATGATAAAGTCAACATAGTTTAGTATTCTTCAAATATGTATAAGGCATTTGTCACAAAGGTCTCTAGAGCTGACCCATTTAGCACTGATACATGCACTCCAGAGGAGTACATTTTGGGTAAGTTTGATGAATTAATGGAGTCCAGATATCAATCCTCGGAGGGAATAAATGGGACTCAAATGACAGGGCTAACTTGCATGATCCTTAGTGGCCATAATGTGGCAAAAATGGCCGATGAGTTCAAGAATAATGTTCTGGAGCTAGGGGAACAAATTAAGGTGGCTAAGTACCGACAGTCTAGCCTCAGAGAAAGATGAGGATGGCATCTCCCACCATCTCCAAACCTTCAATGACAACAAGAAACAATAAAGTTTCTCTGGAGGCTGGAGAAAACCCAAGCATTTTGTATTCTTTATTCTTTCAGAATGTAAGTTCCCGGAACCCAAAATCCTAGATCCTAAATTTTGTATTCTTTCAAGTGATCCATGTCCCGGTCCTCAAGGCCGATCGGTCACTATCAGAAGTGGTTAATAAAGACTGTCAGAGGGTAGTTGGCTACATTGAGGAACGTTGGATCAACAGTTGGTTTTCTGACAGATGGTCTTCTCAAGGTGCCGCTTTGGATGTACACCAGGCACATTGGAGATAGGGTGCCACATTTCCCATTTATGAGGCATGTAGCCTCAATCCCCAGGGATCAGATTTCTTCCTTTTCTTTCTCGGCTCTCTTCTCGAGGCTAACTCTTCCACTCTACCTTCTTGTCTTATTATTCTGACATGTCAGGCCTATTCCATCTCAAAGTCTTTTGTAGGGTGGCACAGGTAGTACCGGCCCCCAGATAATATATTTTATTGCAGTGTAATGTAAAATAGGGTTAGGGTTAGGGTTAGATGAAAATGTGTATAAATAGTAAGTCCAACCCTTTTCCAAGGGTCAGCAAAATTGATGATCTTTCTGTCCATGGTAATAGAAAAGTAGAATTTTCATTTCAGTTGCAGAGCTCAATGCTCCATTGTTTAAGCTTTCAAGTAGATAGACGCTCCCCTGGAGCCACCATTGTATCATGCACCAGTGCTAGCTGGAGGAAATATTAATGAAGAAGCAAGAGTTCTTGCAATGATGTTGTTGGCATTTGATCTTTTGAGTTAATGGTATTTTAAGTTTTATGTTCTTCATGTCTTCTGCTCTGATATTGTAAGTAGATTAATGACCTCCTTTCCCTTGCTACTAACCAAATATGGATTGATGGTTGTGTATTTATTCAGTATTTAGTATAGTATATCAAAGCATTATTAATGTATGGGATGTTTAAACATAACTATAAGTAGATGAGACATTTCTAACCCCACATGATCTTTTCAGTTTATTTGCTAAGTGTAGAATGCTTGGAGAAACCTCACCTTCCTGAATCCCCAGAGAGAATGAGTTGAAGAAACCAGCTATCCTCCTTGAAAATAGTCACTTATCCCAATCGAGCCCTACACCGTTGTGACCTGACACCCAAGTGCTTGGAGGTCTGGGGAATCTCACTTCCCCGGATAACCTTGCAAGTGAAGTTGGCTGGTACCCCGGTGCCCGGTGACAACTTATGACTGTTGGACCCGATCAACAAAACCTTGCCAACAGGGGATGATAGGAAAATTGATTTGTGGGAAGACAAATGGCTCCAAAATCTCCCCCTTTCCAATAACCAGGACTGAAAACATGCCATAGAGAGATGTTAAAAAACTATTGGTGAAAAAGTTAAGGAATACTGGATTGATAATAAGTGGATTAATCTGGGAGATATTGACAGAGGCCTCCTTCCCCTCCAACATGATCTGCATTCCTATTTTTTCAATGAGAAAAATCCTAATGAAATCATTTGGGCTCCTAATCCAGATGGTATTTATACTATGGCCTCAGGTTGTGACCTTTTGACTTTGGATGAGGAAAGACCTGGTTGTGAGAAATTTTTGCATATATTTCTCATCCCTAAAATCAATTTCTTTTTATGGCTCTTATTTCATAATAAACCCCTAACCTTGGATAATCTTAGTAAAAACTCTCTGGGGTGTAATCTCTTCAACCTCAAATTATGTATCCTTGACTCCTACAATATATTTTCTTTCTTCCTCACTCTCCATTTTCTATCTAAGTTTTATCATCATTTTAGGTGTTATGCCACTCATTTTGGCTAGATTGTCAACTTTTTTGCTGATCTTTCTTTGGATTAAAAGTTCTCTCAATTCACTGTGTATTTTCATTGATGACTCCTCATATGTTCCAAAACCTATGTGCTAAATTATCAATTGGTTTTGATAATAAAACATTAGCATAATAGTGACTAGGTCACCATAAAATTCATAACCCATAGAAGGTATCTAACATGTTCTAGGTTGCACTACTTGCAACATACATGTATCTGTATCTACTAGAAAATATATATCATCCTTATACTTCTCAATAATACTGGTTGGGATTATTTCTCTTAAGTGCATTTTACTTTGAAAATCTTTAAAGTAATCCCACATAAATGAATTAAAATTGTTTCCTAAAGTCCTTACGCATTGCTTAATTTGCATTAACACTGGTCTATCCTTTGACCATGTAATAGAACCTATACCTGGAAAATTATTCTGCAAGTAAAAGAATATGCATACCAAGAGTGATCCATATTTGAATGAGTGCTTCTTATCTTTCTTGATCTTCTCCATGTTCACAAAGAATTGACTTCTCAACATCTCACAAAGATAATATTTTGCATCTTCTTTCAGCATTCTATATGCAACATGAATAGCTCCACCAGGTATAATGTTAAACCGACTAGACTGATATAATTTGTAACCTATCACCATTAAAGTGAATCTTAATTCCTTGTTAATTATATCCTTGATAGTTATGGCTCAGTGATCCTTTTTGGATTCAGTTAAGCAAGTAACCAATTTTGCAGAAATAGTTCATAGAGTAGGTGCTTTACTGGTCGCACAAAATCCAGTAACTCTATTGATTAACTCCTTTTTAATCTTGTGTGGCTTGTCCAACCAAATTAATTGATCATGTACTCTTCTCAAAACATATCTTATCCATTCTAGATTAAAATCATTAGGTATCTCAGCTGCATAAGTGAAACCTTTATTAACCAAATGCATATGCTCATCTTTCACCTTCACATCACTGCTGAACTTAAGGAATTCATTGTAGATTTCATAAGCTCCAAGTTATTCTATTTTACAGTGTATGAATGAATGAATGTCTTTTTTCAACAATAAACCATGGTATCAAAGATAGGGCACCCATTGGATCATTTTCATTTTCCTTCATTGGGTGTAACTTAAATATGGTTCGTGTCTCATCAATGATGTTGACCAAAACTGGAGTATCCATAATGTCAATAATTAGTAGCAGAAACAATGACTCCTTTTCAATTCAAGCTATAGCATCGACTTCAGTGATTCTTTGACAACTAATAGAATTTCCTGCTCGAAATCATAGTCCACAAAAACAAATAATTCTTTCTATGGAATGTTATCACATGCTCTTCAGTAAAATTTGTTAGAATGTAAAGTGATAAATGAGTTTACTTTCTCATATTTATAATGTTTGAGAATGTAGTCATTAGACATAACAGTCAAATAACACTTTCCATCGATCACAATAGTTATAACATAACACTCGTTATATGCACACAAATGCTTTATCTTCACTAACTATCATTAACGGATAAATAGGAATCTAAAAATGTCTATGAATCTTATCTCTCATGAATGTAGGGGATCATTAAATAATTTGACTATAAGTCCCCCCCTAAGAAAATAAAGTGCTTATTTCACTGATGGACTCTCCACTTTACCTAGATTTGTGGAGTTTTTAGTTAACTCCGATGAATTCAATTCTCTTTTCCTCACCCATGTCTTCTTCCTATCATTTTTTACTTCATCAGCATTAATAATTTCCTTTCCTTCAGCATTTTAATCATTGTTCACCAGTTGAACTCTAGTATAATTTCTTTCTCTACAAGTCCTAGCAAGATGGCCAACCTTGTTATAGACATAACATACCATACCTATTGGATTCCAACGTCCAACATTGTCTTTGATTGACCTTAATCTACAAATCATAGCCAAATGTCCATAGTTGTGACAATTAGAACAAGTAACATCTGGCCAGTTACCTTGATTGATAGGTTTCTGACTGTTGTAATCATATGACCACTGATTGTTGATTCTCACCCTGCACTCATTGGCTCTATGTCGAAACTTGTTGCAATACTAACAAAATCCATGAAATGTATTAGATCTAGCATTTTTTTTATTAGTTCTACCATATGATTTTTCTGATCTAGCAATAGAACCACTAGGTCTAACATTTGGACCAATAGGTTTAAACCAACATACATTAGTAGTATGACCTTCCTTATGAAAATTAAAACATATTGGTTTATACCTTATCTTTCCAGTATTATTGTTCAACTTGGGTGTTGATTTGTTTCTTTCTTTGATGTCCTTAGTGCTAGAAGATTCACCAGCTTCAAAGTTTTGCAAAACCTAAACCTTTTTTCTCTACATTCATCCTTTGTCTTCTGAGTAGTTCATCAATTTTAGAAAAACTCTTTCAGAATTTATCCAACAGATTATTTGCAGCTTTAAACTCTTCTTTTAGCTTTTCATTCTCTTTCCTTATTCCCTCATTCTCTCTTTTAGTATCATTTTTTTCTTCATTTGTATCATGTAAGTGTTCCTTCAATGTAGCAACCTCTTTCTCTGATCTGAATAGTTTCTCCAAATTTTCTGTTAGGGTTTCATCTTTAACCATTAGTGCATCTTCAACAATTTTCTTGGCATCCTCAACAACTCTTCTTTTTTCAAGTTCTTCAACCATCCTACCAAACTGAATTTCAAGTTCTCTTTTCATATTTTACACTTCCCTTTTGAGTATACTATTTTTATCCATCAGATCTGCAAGTGCTTCCTCTGATTATTCAAACAAACTATCTATTACCCAAAATTTCATATCCAACACAATAGTTTTCCTCGGTGCTATTGGGACTGCAAAAATTTGTTCTCCATCCAAGCCCTGATTGCAAAATTTCTAGCCCTAATGCTTCCATGTTTTGGTAAAACCCTTGGTCTCCCTTGTCTATTATAATTTCACATTACTTTTTCTAGAAGCTACTTAAGTCCTTAACCCATGGGTTTTAAGTCATCTGTGGGGCCTTTTTCCTTTCATTTCCTAATGTCTTGGTGGGACCTTTGTTTTAATTTTTCATAACTCTTATATTCCCTATGGTATTCCCCTCTTTTTATTTGTCAAGCAGTTCTCTTCTCATCCAACAGAGGGCGGTATGCCTTAATCATAAGATGTAGTCATTTTATCCTTCAAGACATTGTGTCGTGCTGCTAAGTGTCAATCTGAGATCATGGGGCCCACATTTTCTTAGCTAGCAATGGGATAAGATTCTAGAAGATTGGATTTCATCAAACAGTTGTCTCTTTTCGTTAATCAGCAGATGATCGATCATCACTCTTCAAGGCATTGTGATAGATTTCCACGTGTTCATGGTGGGCAAGGCAAAGGCCAAAGGTTATAATGGACGGTCAAATTTATTTTCATCTATTGGCAGGCATGATACCACTAGAACAAAAGGAATGTGTTTTATTTCATTAAGAGATTTTGATAGGACACGTGGACATGGTGGGACTTGGATGAAGAAAGGAGATGGTAAAGCTTCAAGAGGGTTGGTTTTGATCTGATGGTTGGCGCATTCCTGTGAATGAAAGATGAAGAAAGATTACTCATTAAGGGATTGAAACAAGGAAAAACCTATCCATATTAGATCATGGGTCAGGGACTCTAAAGGGAGTTAAATTGATGTCAGATCATAGTTAATCAGATGGTTGTTGCAATGCCTCAAACAAATATGATCAGATATTTAATCTTTGAGGCATCGCGCCTTGTTGACACCTGTCTTGATGAGATTGTGGGGCCACCGATTTTGAAGGCTAAGAGGCGATAAGGGGTGGTCAGATCAAGTTTGAACTCAAGATGCAGGTTGTTTTATTCTTTGAGGGATTGCGCCTATGTGACCTAGGTTGTTGATGGGGTTTTCATGCCAGGGGTGACCATTGGAATAGGTGTTATTTGATTATTCAAATATTGCAAAGATTTTTTTGTAGAGGTGGCTCTGCATATCATGATGTAGGAGGATTTGTAGATTTTTTGTAATCATGAGTCATCTCTTTGTCTCTTATGCCTTAGTGTTGCGTCTGTTTCTGAGCCTTGATGATTATGTAGATCAGATTATTTAGGGGAGTTGGAGCATTTTGAGGGACCTTAATGCTGAAAGGGATAGGTTGCTTGACCTTTTCTTTATCTCATGTGCTTTTGGAGACTTTTAAGGACCTAAAATATAGCATTTCTTGTTGAATCCACCCAAAGGATTCAGGTGCTATTTTCATGGAGATGTTTCTTGTTGAATCATAAATACTTGAAAATAATTCATTTTTAAGTTACTTCTGATTATTCAAAGGAGACTTCTCGTGGCAGTTTAATGTCCTTGAGGTATTTTGGCATATATCTGTAACTCATGCTTTGAAATATAATATACAGTGACTGAGTTTTTTGGAGCAGGATATTATTTGAGTTGTTTGAGTCTTATTTTCCTTTTCTTTATTTTTGAGTACAACATTAGTCATTTATGAAATTAATCTTGTGAATGTTATTATTCCTATATATTTTGTCTCATTTAATTACCCCCTGTTGGAATAATGATACATTTGGCATCAGTGAATGCACTTAGTGAAAACACTTATTCAGTTTTGAAGTGCTTACCGAGCTCATCACTCAGTCTACAGCAGTTACCGAGCAGACGGTAGTTACTGAGTCATCAGACTGAAGATAACCGAGAAGTCAGTTTCTACCGAGTCACCAGTGTTTACCGAGTGACAATATGTTTACCGAGTAACAATATATTTACCGAGTCACCACAGCTACCGAGTTCCAAG
>MU227083.1:626464-679893 GCA_018584345.1 Thuja plicata
TGTATGTTTGTAAATCCTCTAAACAAGGTGGACCTAGCAGTCCAAATTGCTTCTAACAGGGCAGATCATCAGAAGTGATCATTGTAAGCCTTAACCGGCCAACTTTATACTGCAGTACCAAAGTTTTTTGGGTACCATCCCCACCCCAGTTTTACTTTCTATTTGGAAGGTTTCTGGGTTACCAATCTTTGTGTTATGTGTTATGAATGATTACATTTTCATGTTTGCAGTAGATCAGATGAATGAATGGTTAAGTAGATACAAGTGCAGAAATATAATAAAAGTTTTAAGATTTACTGATTCACCCCTCCCCTCTCAGTAACTCTGTTAGTCCTGAATATTTCCAACACCCCCTTTGCTAGAGTGTATGTCTGTTTGCAGGTTAAAGTATGTGTTTAGGCCTTGAAGGTTGGTTAAGTGAAAATTTCTTTTCCTTAATGGTTTCATTCCAGACCCTAGTATGAAACATTTTTGCAAGCCTATACATGAATTTTTTAATTTCCATTAAGTTAGATAATATCAAGCCAACACTTAGTGATTTAAAGTTGGGTTTCATTACACTTTGGTGTATCACCTAGTAGGATAGAATTTTCTACTTTTTATTGTCGTTGTTCAGTTCTTTTATGCAATCTTTCTATCTCTTTTCTTTCCAAGGTTTAGTTTAATTTTCAAGTCAAATAGGTGATTATCCAACAGGAACCAACCTAGAATCTAAAGGTTTCATTTCAAGTTGCATATCCCACATGCAGAAGTGAATCCCATGTTATGCCAGATTATCAAACTTTAGAGTTTGTTAGGGTGAAAATTTGGTGCGTAATAGTTTTGGCACACCCGGTGGGACAAAGATGTTATAGTTTTCATAGTTATTGTTGGTTCTGATATGCATCCAGTAGGTTGTATACCTTTGAGAGGTCATTGTTTTGCATATATGGCAACTCTGACTTCATATCTACTAATTTTGGTCAGATTTAGTACCTAAAATGGATTACCATCCTCCATTTCATGAAAATGTTCCTCCATTTTGTGAATATCAGTCATATCAAAATAGATGTGTTGTTATTTTCATGCCAGAATTTGAGGACAACATTCATCTCATGCTTACTACCCTCCCATCCAACATAAATTTTCCTGACAACATGCCTATCAGCAACCACAAGAGAATTTCATTAATGATTCTCATGATTATCCCCAGCATGTTACAAACCTGAGCCTTGATGATATTCTGATTAAACTTCAAGAACAATTGAGGTCAGTGGAATGGTAACATGAGTATGGCATGAAATAAGAGGAGCTATCTTATCAAGCTCACATGAACCAGAAAGAGATGGAGGCTCAAAGGTATGAGTAGGATTTATTTTCCAAGCAATTTGTAGATAAATAAGAGAAAATAAGGTGGTTAATTGCAAGTTTATGAGAGCTAGAGGCTCAAGCAACTTCGTGTGCCTTCAATAAAATTGCAATTCAAAAGGTTTCCAAGCTTGAGATTCCAAGTTTTAAGAGTTATAAACCTACAAAAGAAATAGGACAGCCCCTACAAGAGCCCTTGAGTGAGTACAGTCAACCATCTCACTTTATTGATCCTCAATCTGAGTTATGTTATCTAACTAAACCAAATAACCAAGATACCAAGATGTTGTGGCAACCTTCATGGACTTGACATCCTGGCTTTCAGATGACAAATCTTGTCAGGGTTACCCCTTGTGGGCCAATCCAAGATTAGGGAGCTTAAAAGGAGGTTGATGTTGTTGTTTCAAATTTGATAGAACAAGTAGTAGAGGTTCAAGAGCAAAGCCAGTTGAGACAAGAGGCACCAAATTTATTTGAAAAGCTACCTGCATATTTTGAGCAGGATGATGAAAAAACCTCATTGGTTGTAGAAGACTATCTTGAGAAAGAAGACCATCTTTACAAAGAAGAAAGGGTTATGCTCTTCTTTGATGAGTTACCCCCTTTTCCTGATCAAGATGAGGAAGATGTGATTCCAATCACATTAATATAGGAGCAAAATGTTCATGATGTGGAAGCCTACCAAAGCCTAGAGGATTATTTTGACAACATTATTAAAGATTTATGTGAGAATCTTGTTGTTGAAATGTTAGAGTATGTGCCTATCAAAGAAAAGATTTTTTTGGAAAGCATTCTTCCTAAAGATTGTGTGCATGAACACAAGTTGGAACCAAGTGCTAAGAATTTTTAGTGGGTTAATAGTTTTGATGAGCTCCTAGCTGATTTAAGAGAAGATGATGGTCCCCTAACCATGGACGAGGAGTTTACATGTATATTAATTATGTAGGACAACCATGATGAAATAAAGAGAGAAAGTAAATATTCTAGCAAAGAAAGCTCCAAGTTCATACTCTCAAGAGGCTACCCAATCAGGTATCTGGTCCGGTTAGAGATAAGTGAGAAGGCCTCATTTATATCAGCACCTAAATATGAAGATGTTGATAAGGACGACCAAATGATGTATGTTGATTCATTACAAGATGCCATTTTATTCAATCAGCAGAGTGAAGTAAGTCAAAGTACTTTCTTTCTTCAGGAAATGTTGCATGGGCTAGTTAAATGTGTTTCATTTTTCAATCTTCCTGTATTTTCCTATGAGAAACATGTTTATCATTGCAAATTAGGCAGAAAAGGCAAATATTTCAGTGAACCAGTAAATGGTTTTGTTTAGCCTACTTTTCTACTGGTTAGGCTAGGGTAGGTTAGTTTTTCAGTTTTCCTAAGTGATGTCAAGCATAGTTAGGCTAGTTTTTGTTTTAGCTTTCCCAGTTTTCAAGGTTCAAGGTCTGTTTGAGTTGCAAAGGAATGGTTTTTTATGCAGTTAACCATGCATCTATGTTCATTGAAATTAGATTGGTTGTTAGCAGTAAAAATGAGGGAAAATCTTACTTCAAAGGGGACAATGTCCGTAAAAATAGGGAAAGCCTTGCTTAATGATCAATATTACATCTATAATTTGTGATAATGAAGTTTTTTGCTTCAGTATCACAAAGAAAAAAAATACACGCAATAAATCAGGAAGGGTTATCTTATATCTACAGTCTATGTTTCAGGTTTCAATCAGGTGGTTAATTGACTTCATGCCCAATGGAATGTTAAAGGCTTTTGGTTTCCTATATTTATAAAAAAAAAATACAACATAAATTCCCAAAAAATGTTACCCAAAATTTCATATCCTATGCAATGGTTTTCCTTGGTGCTACTGGGACTGCAAAACTTCATTCTCCATCCAAGCCCTAATTGTAAAATTTCTAACCCTAATGCTTCTATGTGTTGGCAAAATACTTGGTCTCCCTTGTCTGTTATAATTTCACATTACTTTTTCCAGGAGCCACTTAAGTCCTTAACCCATGGATTTTAAGTCATGCGTGGGGCCCTTTTCCTTTTATTTCCTAATGTCCTGGTGGGCCCTTTATTTTAATTTTTCCTAAGTCTTATGTTCTGTTAGAGATTTTTCTAGTAGAATCTCAATATAGCAATTATGTTTGACTCTTAGATTGCCAAATTTTGAATCATACAAGTAAAAGTCTAATTGACAAGGATTTAACCCTCCTACTCTTTAAGCTCCAATGACTTAAGTGGGTGTACCTTTCATAGTTTACTACTTCTCAGTAAATTTAATAGTGGATCAAGGGTTTACATTGATTCGTCTCTATCTTTTACTGCAACAACTGATAACATATTCTACATATGAGTATGACCAATTTAATGTAGAGATTTACAAGATAGACCATGATCTTAACCAGAGAAAATACCAGTGACATAAGGATTCTCATCCTTCCTCTATTTGAGTTCTAAACTTAGGAAGGATGACCTAATGATTCTCTCTCCAAGGAATCAATAAAATGAACTATATTTTACAATACAATTAATAAATATCTATGTTCTTAATAACATAAATATAAAGGATTGTTTAGATTTAAATTTGATGATTAATCAAAGTCTAGACCAGTGCCTATTCCAGGGAAAAGAGTCAATTGAAACATACGTTCACAAAAATCTCTCAATAGGAACGCACATGAAAATCAGATGAAATGCCTTAAAAAACACCTTCTCATTTACACACCCATGTATCAAATTCTTATACTAATATATAGCCCTCTAAAACTACTTATATGATTTACTTTCTCCTTGAAAGAAACTCACAAATAATCTCATAGTTACCTTGTAACCAGTATATTTAAAATGCCTTACAGATTAAACATACAAGAACATAAATAAAAATACAAGAAGACATCATTTATTTGAGACAAGAACTTCCATTTTTATTTTATTAAAATATTTTTTCTCAGTACATTCAAAATGACAAAAAAGATTGAAAACTAGACAAAACTTAGAAATTTGACTCTTAGTTATGAATTCACCATCCTTTACAATATGTTACAACTTGCTATTTAAAGAAAGTACTACACATATTAGAATCCTTAAAGAGAAAGGATGCAAAAATCTTCAGATGGGTAGGCAAAACCTAAAAGTGCTAAAAGATAAAAAAATAGTTACACTTTCAGTCGGTGGAAGAGAAACACTTGAGTAACTGATTTGAATTGATTCCAAATCCTTTGCAGTTGGCACCTTTTTCCAAATATATTCTAGGTAACCTCTTGAGGTTGTTATGAGACCTAGAGACCGCCAATACAGGATAACTTACACTAGTTTTGATGATGACTACCCTCCCTGTTCTCATTGATCAGGTACCAAGTGCCACTTTACTCTTCATTTATCACGTCCAAGGCAATTGTTGCTAATTTCTTTTTCTTTGACTTAGTGATATTATCCCAAAGTGTAAATTCATTTTTTGAAGGCCAATTGAAACCTTGTAAGCTCTACAACTATTTTACCTTCCTTTCCCATCTAGCATCAGTGATAGCCTTGACATCTACAACAAACTTTACAAAGTCTGTTTCTACTTTGAAAGCTTCATTCAAGGCTTTATTAAACCTGTCCATGTCTAGGAATCTATTAGGAATGCCTATTTCTTAGGAAGTAGAGTGTCAAACTCATTCCACCACTCTTCAATAGACTTTAGCTTATCATCTTCCCCTTTGATTGGAGGGATAAACCTACTAAAATTAGGGCCAAACATAGTGACCCTTGCCTGAATCTGATTATCTTTTCCCTTGAAGAAGGACAATCATGTACCAATCTGCTTGATCATCTCCCCCACTTGGCATACTACCTCTGGAAGATCTATCATGTGTTGTTTTAATGCCTCTAGCCTTTCAAAAAGGCTTCCCCTGCTTGACCATGTACTAAACAATGGGTCCAAAATTGCTATTTGGCCCTTCACCTATGTTTCCAAGTCAGGGAATCTACTATATGCCTTATGTACTAGGTCCACCTTTCCTTTTAGCATATCAATCCTATGCTGCAAGATATCCAGCAATGCAACAAGAGCTACTTCATTCTGATCTTGGTCTAATTTCTCTTTTCCTTGTGGGAAGTCTTTAGTAGTTTATGTCTGTACAGAGGCACATTCTATGGCTAGAGGATGAGCTTTGGGAACCTCTACTAATTTTTTATTCAACACCTCCACTTACCCCTGTAATGCTTTTATTTGTATCAAGCATCTTTCTCTATATTTAATTAAAGCAACTGACTCATCAAAGAGTTTTTCATATCTTAAAGAAAGTCTCTATGTTTTGGCCTGATTGAGGTGGAAAAAGTGGGTGACAACCTAGGAGATCTCAAGGTCAATAGTATTTTGGACAGTCCAAATGATCTTATATCCATCCATTTTCTCTTCAACACTAAACAAGGATGGATTTTGTGTTCTTGGTGCTAGGGACCACATGGCCAAAGTCTGGGAACTTGGATCATATCCACATCCCCTTACCATCTCTCTAATCTAAGTCTCAAAAGCTAGATTGGCATCTGGCTGCTTCCTGATTTGGTCAATTATGAAAGTAGAGGCCAAATCCCATCCAAGCACAAGTAGAATTCCAATGGATTTGACCAATTTCCTATCCTCCTCAGGTGTTATTGTCTCAGTCTCAGGATCATAGGCTTTTAGGGCTTGTAATGCTTCACTTTGTACAGTATCACCCTTAATTAGCTGGAATTGTGATCCAACTTCTTGTTGTTTTCTCCATATTAATAAGTTTTTGAATTCGTCAGTATTGATGAATGCATCATCACTTAAAAACTCTTCTTGATATAATTCTCTTTCATCTTGGCATAGTTGGAGTGGTAACTCTACTTCTTCTTGGACATATTTTTCCTTTTTCTTACCCTCTCTGATTTTCTTCCTTAGTTGATGATGGTAATTCCTTTCACCAGTGATTAAGGAATTCACTCTATCTTTCTTGTTCCCATGTGTCTCTTCTTGAGAGGGCTCCCCTTTTTCTATTCTTTGTTTCTTTCGTGGGGGCTCATTTCTCACTTTAGTATCAGGAACCTCTATGAGATCAACTTCTATGTTTTGTTCCACTGCAGGTGATACATCTACATGAGGTGGATTGTACAATAAATAGCCTCCTTCACTATCCTCTTCTTATCCAAAGCATGAATTATTCTTAGGGCCTCTTTGGTTTTCCTTAATCTATCCTTCTATTTAATTATACAAAGTATGATACATTTCAATCATCTTTGTAAGTCTTTTCAAATAAGGCACTTCTGGGAAGAAACCTCAAAAAGGGATCCTTCTTTCTTCATTTCTTGTTCCAAGTAAATCAAATCTTGGTATTTTCAGCTCTACTTGCTACCTCTTCATCTTCTAAGATGTTTCTAATAAGGTCCACCTCAACACACACCTCATGTTCTTTAATGGTAGTGATACTTGGGGTTAATAGTCTCTTTGCACTTTTGATGAAGCCCTTAGGGTCTACATACCTATACAAGGCCATGCTCATCTTGTACTTCCCTAACCACTTTTTCACTACATCCAAATCCCTTTTCCCCATGCTAAAGTGAACAACTTTGAACTATCTGGGTGTGAAGGTGCCTTTTCTATGGTGAGCCAAGTGCTCCTTGTCTATCCATATTAACTGCCAGATAAATTCCATCAAGGAAACTCTTGGAGGTACATACTTTGGAAGTATGTTTGGGGCTTGAGAACATCCATAAACCCTAATTATGGTATAAGTATTTTCACAATAAAATTCACCCCAATTGTGATCTCCTGGCCATTTGTCCACATATTGACAAGGTCTTAGAAGCTAAAGCACTTTTACTGTCAATCTAGTTACATTAAGGACCATCAAGTCTAGAAGTGGATGTACAATCAAATTCTCAAAAAAATAGTATTCATTCTCATTGGAAGTGTAATTCCAAACCCTAATCCATAATTTTATAGGGTTTGGCTGGCCTTGGAAAAGCGTCCTAGGTCTCAAAAACTTTGTATTCATGCTATCTATATTGAAGTATAGAATCAAAAGCATTAAAAGAGAATAATGCATGAAATTGGGGTTGGTCTTCTTTTGAATGTTGATAAGGCCCTCATGCATTCTACCAATGACATACTGGATGTAGTCAAAGTCATTATTGGAGTGGGAGTTCGGAATATCTAGGATAATCATCAATAGATCTGCAGGAATCTTCTCAATGTGGCCATCAATGCCCACTACTCTACATATCCCATAAGCTAGCTATATATTTCATGTAAAAACTTAGGTCTTTAAATTCATTTGTTCCACCCTTAAAAGAAGGCATTGGGGCTACATAATTTCTATTTGACTTAGGTACATGAGCCTGGATAAGGTTCTTTACCACATTGACTTCTCTGGTATACTTGTTCTATAATTTGGGCAAGTCAATTTATGTGGTAGAGGCCTGGTATATACTAAATTATTTCATGAAGGATGCCCTATTCAAGGTAAGTAAGGTTGTTTCATCAGCTTTTCTGATCGTCTTAGAGGTAGGGTCATATTTCCTATCCAATTCTACTAATAGGTCTACAACTATGAAGACATCTGGGACAATTATCTTGGCTAGACCTAATGTCCAAGGGTTTGAAACAAGAATCTTCCTATCCTTATTTCTGTAAAAGTAGTTAAAAAAATGATAACTCGAGCACCCAGGAGTGTTGGGATCCCTACAATCTGACATGCTATCAGCAAAGTGTTCATCATTTACCTTTTTGTTTTGGTTGGTTCGTGGCAGCAGAGTAACAAATTCATTTAAATAGTTCCTCTTTCCTTTTTGTTCTTCCTTTGCATCCTTGCCCTCACCATTGACTGAAGCTCTTCTTGACTCCGCTTGACTCATATTTACTGATTGTAGACAATTCTTCTCTCAGGAACATGCTCTTCACAATTTCTTTGAAACTTATACAATTTTTTTCTCTGTGCTATGAAAACTTTGGTAATCGTAATGTACATAGATTTCGTCTATTTATCATTGAAAATTCAATGCATCAGTCTAGTTGAGAACCTGGAAACCATTGCTCAATCAATTTTGCAATAACTCTGTATGTCTTGACATCATTTTTTTCCTAGCCATGGCGCTTGAAGTTGACAGGTAATTGAATTTGAAATGCCTAGTTGGAAAAGTCATGAGTACTTTTCTATTTTAAAACCTTTTTTTATGTAAAAAGGCTTAATACACAATCTAATTGGCCTTATTTTCTTTCCTTTTCAAAGCTAAGAGGATTACTTGTACTTTTTTAGGATCTTTCATATGTATTAACCCTGCCTTTTATATTTCTTTCCTTGAAATGGTGTGAGATAGGATACTCATGATCTTACTATACTTAGACCATAGTCTATCTAAGGATCACACAACTACTTTATCTCTGAGTTGCTGAAAATTTCCTCTGACTTGGGTTACATTATGAGATCTAGCGCGGGCCACAGATCTCTTACTTCATCAACTGTTCTCACTGAGTTTCTAGATGGTTTTCTTAACTCTGACTTCGTTATGAGATTAGCGCTGGCCACTCATTTTAAATTTACCTCACTTTTGGTTTACTTCTTAACACTGAGTGAATCATTTCTTTTTACCTCTGAATATTGTAATAAACTTTACCAGACTATGCTTTGACCATGATCAAATCTAGAGATTCAGAGAGAAAGGAACTGCCAAGTTGTTGAATAGAACTCTTCACCAAAGTCTCATATGGAGATCTGGTGCTAGCCATTCATCTGAGATGAGATCGATGATCCTTGATGAGTCTTTGAGCTTTTAACTTAACCTTAGGTTCATTTGGAGATCTAGCAACAAGGTGAAAAGATAACTCTATTCTAACTCTGAGTCTATCTGGAGATTCAAAGATAACTAAGTCTCTAAATTGCTGAGCATTTTAACTAACTTTGGATCTATCTAGAGATCATGCACAAACCACAAGACTTAGATCATATAAATGGTATAGATCTTTTCTTATCAGCTTAGCTTCTAACTTTAACTTAACTTTAAGTCATCTAAAGATTATGTGACAAGGAAATATCTAAGTCACTGAATACTTTACTTAACCTTGAGTTTATTCAGAGATCATGCGCGAACCACATGATAAGATCTTGATCTACACCTTGCACTGAATCTCTGAATTATTCTCTACTTGCTCATTTTATCTAGAGATTACGTGACTACCCTTGATCTTACTTTTAATCAATAGTCCATGTTGAATCTCATAATCCTTGGCTCTAACTCTAGTTTATTATGTGATTATGAGACTAAAGGCTATCTCACAATCTCCTAATGTTTCGACTAACTCTGGTCAAGTCTGGAGATTCAGAGATAAAGGCTATCTCTAAATCACTGAAAGATCTGTCTAACCTTAGGTTTACTTGGAGACTTCACAAACACCACTGATTTCCTTGGCCAATTAAACATGTGTCTGTATCTTAGATCATTACCTCTTAATCACTAAATAATTTGACTTCTTAACCTTTTTAAGTGATTCTGCTCTAGACACACATCTCTGTCTTGATCAATGGCCTAGATTCACTCACAGAAAACCTGACTTAGCTTTGAATTAACCAAAACTGGCCATGGCTCATTTGGATATTCAGTTACTGAATAGATCTCTAAGTCGTTGAATATTTCTTATAACTCAAGTTTAATCTAGAGATCATGCGCTAGCCCTCAGATGTTTCTTTGATCAACGATCAATGCTAAGTCTCTAAACTATTCTTTACTTTACCAATTATTCCTGAGATTAAGAGATGACCCTTGAATCTTCTTTTGATCCAATATCTCGTGCTGAATCTCAAGACAATTTTCTTAACCACACTTTCATTCCAAGATCATGCGACCAAGTTATCCATGAATCTCACAATAAAATTTACTAGACTTGGCCTCAACCACAGGTTCATCTGGATATTATGTGACTACTTTATCTCCAGGTCACTGAAATATTTAATAAAACTGGGGTTAATTTGTAGATCATGCGCCAGCTGCTTATCTAAAACAAGATCAATGATCCTCACCGAGTCTCTGAATAAATCACTTAATTTTAATTTCATTTGGAGATTATGTGAAAAAGCACAGATTAAACTCTGTCTTGACCTCGGGTTGGATTATGAGATTTAGCGACAAGGCTATCTCTGAATCTCCAAATATTTCTTGTAACTAGAGTTAAGTCACAAGATCTAGCGCTAGCCACATGATGAAAAATTCATCCTTGGTTTTTGCTGAATCTCTAAATTTTTGAGTTGACTTCATATTTTTCTAGCGATCACGCGCCAACTACACGATGAGATCTTAATCAACTACATGCACTTAATCTCTAAATTTATAAGAGAATATTCCTTTCTTCTTGAGATTAAGAGATAAAATCTTGCGCCAAGTCTCCAGATCATAAAGAATATTTGGTTCTAATCATGAGATTAAGAGATAAAGGTAATGACCAAAAAGGAACATGACTTAAAACCACTTAAGTTACTCGACAAAAGTAACTTCAAAATAGAACAAGGTCATTAGGGTCTACGTGTTTGTCATGGCACATACACAAGAGACCTAGGGTTTAAGATTTTCAACCATTTTTTTGTTCACATCGCTTGGCAAATAGATACTTGTAGAAAAATTTGATGGTACATTGGAACATAATTTGAAATATAGGGCATAAACTGACATTGGGAACCAAAATATTTAGCAAGAATCATAAAAAATAGAAATATACCCAACAGTGGCTCTATCTGAGGATGCTATTATTCCCTACATACCTTTCCCTACATTTTGTGTGCAAAATATTGGGTCACCTCTTTTTGCTTTAGCTCTTGCCTTGTTTTCCTTGTTTCTTTCTTTTGCTTTCTTCTCCGAGTTTTCCCTCCTGTGAGGTTTGTTTTGCTTTCTAATTTTTTCTTTCATGTCTCTCGGACCCGGCCTCGGAGTTGGTTGTTCTTTCTAGAGCCAGATTCTGGACTCTAGGATTCTCCGTCGTGATGTCTTCTCTACGTGAAAATGCATGGTGGCATGGAATCCCCGAGCCCAGAGTCTAGAGGTTTTCCCATTTCGAAGGTTTCATGGGAAAGTGGGTAACTTGCTTTTGTCATGAGTATAAATAGAAATTACTGGCCACTTTTACAGTTACGCAATTAAAAACACTTGTGCATTTAGAGTGATTCTTAGGCGACCTAAGTTGCGATTAAGCTGTGATTATTCTATGCTTAGTGGGTTTCTGCTAGTCGATTCAAGGTACCTGTTCATGACCATTTGAAGGTAGAGCTCATTGAAAAAGTAACCCTGGTGCTCTTCACCCCACTCTGCTGCGGATTTCTAGGTAGGTTCTCTGGTTCTTTGCCACTTCCATGTTTTTCTTGTTGTTTCCGCTTTTGTTCCCTGGTTCTATTTTTGTTTCGCTTTTGTCCTGTTGGTTTTTGTTTTTGTGTTTTGGTTTGCATCCTGTTCATGGGTTGGCACTACTAGAAGGTTTTCCACCTTCTGCGCGGTCGTAGATTAATGTAAGTAATGTATAGTGCCTTGGGATAGTTCGTGTGTCCCTATAAATATTTATAAATAATGTATATTTTATGTATATCTATTTTGGCCCTCGACCCTCTGCATTTTTATGCATGTATATATTCTATATATCCTTTCGAGCTCGCAAGTTCCTCACACTCTGTCCTGCATTTTCACTCTATGAGATTGAGCTTGTTGAGACATAGTCACCATAGATCAAACTCAGCACCTCACTGGTTCGAGCCATGGTGGCTTTCTCTCACCTCTGTCTCAACGCATTGATGGCAAGATTAATTTCCCATGAGTGAGCATTCAAATATGTCCTATCTGGCATTCATTTTGCCTCATGTTGGCCCACTTGTCTTAATTAATGCTTTCAATGCCCTTATGGCACCTGCCATGTGATCACGTACCAGCCCACGTTAGCCAAATTAGGTTTCCCATCAATCACATCGGCACGACAATGATGATTTTGTCCAGACTTCGGGCCTTTGCTGCCCTTGTCTTGTATTTCCTCCTGTCAATAGATCCAGACACCCCGAGATCTAACTCATGATTATTTCAGGTATTCTGGGATTATTTTGATGAACGTAACATTTGTTGGATAGGTACAATAGGGTGGTGATATTTTGAAACTTTAGTATTTTTTATGTATGTTTCATGTTCTAATGGTTTTTCAGTCTTGCAGGTTGTGGATAGATTGATCAAAGATGTCTAACGTTATTTCCCCTCCTGATAGTCCACTACCTACCACTTCCATCCGGGCAGCTACGAAGTCCAAAATGGAGAGAATGTTAGAAAATCTTCCTTTAACCTCAAAATATCCAAAGGAGGTAACTATTGTGGGGTCCAAGCTGGACTCCAAAGTCTAGGAAATAACAGATACAGACCCCAGAACTTGGGCCAAATTGCAAGGTCTAATCTAGGCCATTTATAGGTTAAAGGTCGAAGGAGACAAAATGTCCACTTGCTTGGCCACCTTTAGCATAATAAAGGCTACAAACTTTCCATGTTCGGTGTAGTCACCAGAATTAATAAAGCAGCTGGCAATACTATACAATGCACCTACTCACACAGTTCTACTTCCAGATCTCCAGCCACTACAATACCCCACTACAATCATCACCTTGGATGCTCCAAATTTTTCTTACAGGTTGGGGATTCCTCAGTTCAAAGGGTCTATCATCATCACTAGGGCCAAATAATTGGAGGAATTTGGCAATGCCAAAGGCATTTCCTGGCAACACCTTAACATGCAGTGGCTAAAGTCTCCAAAGCAAGACCACAAAAGAATGAAGTTGGAAATTTCATGCGGGGATTTCAAACAGCCCATCCAGGCAGGTATAATATTTCTATGCAGGATCTTTGGAATGCCCCACGCCCAAGAATTCTCAGTGTGGATGTACTATTTTCTATACTGCATCACAACCCACAACCGGACCTTCAATTGGGGAGCTATTATAGCTAAGCATGTAGATACGTAAATGAAGACGGTTGTCCAGAGCTCCCAATTTTACATGACATCATATGTGATGTGGGTGTTAGCACCATAAAGGCTAGCTTTTATAGGTGTGGGAATAGCTGGGGAGCTCAGGAATGGGCCAGGGTAGGTCACACCATGGGATCATTATCCCCAATTGTAGTGGGAGCTCAGTTTCCTAAACTTCTACTGGGTAAATGACGCGTTCATTTACCATAATATCTTAACCCTTACCCAGGGTTCCAAGTAGAAACTATGACAGGTGGTGATGACTCTGGTTAGCACCTATGGCCATTATTTCATCAAATTCCAATACCACACCTACATTAGGGTGACAGGCTTCAACGGGAAGCCCCATCTTCTTCCCTGGTATTGCGAGGATAGAATTATTCTTTTAGAGTTTTGTAGGAAGATCCTCGATCTACACGCCCTCTTCACAGTGAAGAAGGTTACCAATGTTCCATTCCCTATCCATTATGGAGATTATACATGTATCCTCGCTGCAGAAAAAGAGGCAAAGAATGAATTGAAAAGCTTGGTGCTGGTGGAATTCCACCACGCCCAAAAAAATTATGATCCTCTCGGCAAGATTGCCACAACACTTCCCTGGGCATCCCTACCCCATGAAGAAGACATTGAAGACTTTTGGACAGACTACCAATATAGTTTTGATCTTCGGGCCCAAAAACACACATGGATGAGCAAAGGACTCATGAAAACACTTGACCTTCGGACCTTCCTGAAGGGATTTAAAGATGACGGGCCACTGGAGGATCCAGCATACAAAGGACAAGGGCTGGATAAATAGGATCTTCCTCCGATGGATTGGGCCACCCTGAAAGACCTAACAATTGAAGGGGTATGACACCCCATTTTGGAGGAAAGTCACTATTATTTCACCTGTGCATGTCCTAAGAGCACCTAGAAAAGGCCAATGAGCAAACAGGCTACTCCCTCTTCAGCCGACACCAGATCTTCTTCATCTTCCGCGGCTGCTGAACCAAGCACAAGTAAAGGAAAAGAGAAAGAGGGAGCCCCGGTTCCCAAGGAACTCCTCATTTCCCCACCTTTTTGATGGCACAATTACATCAGCAAATAGAGTTGACAAAGCTGGCCAGCTAGCAAATAAGCATGCAAGTATCCTCCAGTCTCCCTATAACTCCAATGGCATCTGCTTGCCTGACGAGATCCCCATCATTGGCTACAATGATGAGCAAACAGAATTTCGCCAAAGTGGAGTCTACTAGCATTCTGGATACTAGGGATTCACTTATAAGAAAGAAGAAAACAATGGTGACCCCCACACCAAGCGTAGCCACCACCTACGGCATGCCAGAAATGCCTCCAGTTAAGGTTAGTTTAGGTTCCCCAAAAATTGAAGAAATCCTTGACAACCTACCCCCACATGATGAATTTGATGATATAAGTCACATGGTAGAAGAGATCACCGCGTAAGATAAAGAAGAGGTCCCCATAAAAAAGGAAATACCAGTGGAAAAGGATACATTATAGCAAGAGGCTCAGGAAATGCCAATAGAGCCTGAACAGGAGAGCCTACTGGTCTAGGAGACTGAGAACACACCAACGTAACACATAGATGAGCAACCAATGATCGGGGAACCCAGACCTGCAAGATCAACCGTACCCTCGATCGTTATGCTCCAAATGCCTTTGGTAACTCTGGGTGACCAAGTGCCCCATAGCGCTTTCGGTGAGGTAGTTACAATGGCCGCCTTGTTAAACTTGAGCTAGAGGCCTCACCCACCTCCAGATGACGTTCTAATGGAGGAGAACACTCTGACAGAAGAGGCCAATGAGCCCTAGGAGAAACAACAGCAAATGGACCAATAAGTCTCAGATAAGGAAAATGAAGAAATAGCTGACACTGGGAGGGACTAAGTCCCTAAAAATATGGATGAAATTGAGACCGAAGAAAAGGCTCTGGATAGTGCAACAGAAGACACCAGTATGGCAAAAAATGTTGAAGGTTCCAAAGAACAAGAAATAGGAAAGGAACAAGAATAGGAGGAACCAGAATGAGTGGTGGATAAAGAGCCCGGACATAACGTGCACTCCAGGAACATGCTGCCGGATTCTGAAAGGAATTCTAATGAACAGGTCTTAATAGAAAAGTTGCCCCAGCCACCCCAATGGCTGGTGGAATCCAAGAAGAGGAAAGCCCCAGCGGCGGCCACAAGTGCTCCACTCTCGTTGGCTGAAATGATGGCCAGGACTACAGACGCTAAGAAGCCCAAGAAAGTGTAGGCAGTCCATACTCTCTAGACTGGTGCCACCGGTATGATAGTTGCAACCATCGCAACACACCCTCTTGATGTAGATGCAGCAGTCGTAAGGCCCGAAGACTACAACATAACAGAAGTAGCATTGGGGAAGAGGGATAAGTAAGGAAAATTGGACTTGCTGAAAGAAGCCACCAAGTCAATAGAGGCCAGATACCTCAAACAGGGCCAGAAGCTACAAGAAGAAAGAGAAACAAATGCCAATCTCCTTGTGCTCCTGGCAGAACTAACATAGCCTTTAGCTGAGGTACATCCTGGGACCCCTTCCTTCGGATTGTTGCTTGCACGGGTCAACGTAAATTCTCTATACATAATGAACAAAAAGGCACAAGCTGTGGATGGGTGGGCTGCCGAGCAAGTAACCGCCATGAGATAATTTCTGGTGGTGTCCCTCCCAGACCTTTATCGGGTTGATTTTCTTCTCAACTAGGCAAAGGGATCCACTATTATATGGGAGCAAGATCTAGCTAAATATGAAAAATGGAAGGCTTGGCTTGAGGAGATCCGAAACATAGGAAAATAAGTCACCGCAGAGTCCAGAATTTTGGGAGATGAATCATATGATTCCCTCTAGGCCCAGTACTCCAGACTTTTCCTCAGGGGTGAGGTATGCAAAGAACTGTTTAACGCCATGAAAGAAAAGGTGACAGCCACCCAATACCCCTTGGGTCTATTCAAGGCATTCATGGTTGGAGTATCGCAAGTCGATCCCTTCACCACCAGGACATGTACCCCAGAGGACTATGTCCTCTGCAAGTTTGATGAGTGGATGGAGTCCCTGTATCTTCTTGTCAGAGATTTTGACCAGGGAAGGCTATCTAGATTGTCCAAGACCATGATCCGATCACATGATGCCATCAAAATGGTAGATAAACTCTGGGGTGGGGCAAAGGATTTTCAAGAGGCATTGGAGGTTGTTCGAAGTAGGTGGGACAACATCAAAGATATAGATGAAGAAAGCATAAGCCAAGTTCTGGAAGCTTGGGAAAAATCTAAGGAACAATAAAATTCTTTGGATTCTGGAGAATCCCACCAACCCCATATTGGTTGTATTTATTCATTCTTTTAGAATGCAAGTTCCCAGATCCTAGAATTCTGGATCCCACATTTTTGTATTCTTTAAGTGACCCATGTCCCAGTTCCCAAGGCTGGCCAGTCACTTTTAAGGAAGTTAATAAAGGTTGTCAGAAGGTAGGTAACTGCAACAAGGCATGTTGGATCGATAAGAGGTTTTCTTATAGATCTTCTCAAGGCACCGCTTCAACGTTACACCTAGCGCATCGGAGATAGGGCACCACTTGCCCATTTATGAGGCATGTAGCCTTGATCCATGAGGGATCAAATATCCTCTCTCTCCTCCTAGCTCTATTCTCAAGGTTGATTCTTCCTCTCCATTTTTCTTGTCTTATTCTTCTGACATGTCAGACCTTCTCAGTCTCGAGGTCTTTTGTAGCGTGGTGAAAGTAGTACCGGCCACCAAAAAATAGTATTATATAGTGAAGTGTAAAATAAGTTAGGTTTAGGTTTAGGTCAAGTGATGTGTATAAATAATAAGTCTGACCTCATTCCAAGGGTTGGTGAAATTGATGATTTTGTAGTCCATAGCTAATAGCAATCTGGTTTTCTTAGTTCTTAGTTGCAGAGCTCAATGCTCTATATTTTTAAGCTTTCAGTAGTTAAATTCTCCCTTGGAGTCACCATTGTAACATGCACCAGTGCTTGCTGGAAAATATGTTAATGAAGAAGGAAGAGTTCTCTCGATGATGTTGTTAGCATTATGTCTTCTGGGTTAACGGTATTTTATGCTTTGTGTTCTTCATGTCCTTTTCTCTGATACTTAAAGTAGATTAATGACCTCTTTTCCTTTGCTACTAATAAAATATGAACTGATGGTTGTATATTTATTTGATATTTAGTGTAGTGTGTTAGAGAATTGTTGATGTTTTGAATGTTTAGTATAACTATAGGTAGATGAAACCTTTCTAACTCTGCAGTATCTTTAGGAGTTTATTTGTCAAATGAATGCACGCTTGTAGGAAACCCCCCTCACTTGAATCCCTGGAGGAGATGAGCTAAAGATAACCAGCTATCCCCCTCAAACAAAATAGTCACATCTCCCAACCGAGCCCCTCACTATCGAGACCTGACTCTCACATGCTTGGAGGCCTGGGGAATCTCATTTCCCTGGACAACCTTTACAGGCAAAGTTGGCTGGTACCCCAGTACCCAGTGATAAGTTACCCCTGTTGGCAGACCTGATCACAAAGTCCCATCAACAGAAACTGGTGCTAGAAGGAGGGAATGAACTCGTCCCCATCTAAGGATTTAGATTTTACACCACCCAAGAGTTCCCCAAGCCATAGTTTTAGGAGTCAAACCTTTAGTAGGATTGGTTCATTTTCACCAGCAAGATTCAAAAGAATCTTTAGATCATCTCCCAATCCTAGACTATTTTTCAAACTCAAGCCCCCTGCTCAAAAGAAATGGATCCCAAAAGTCAACTCAGCCACCATTGTCTAGGGATCTAGCATACCATAGAACACCCAAGTCCCCGAGACAATCCCAGGAACTAGTGCCCAACCCTGTCAAAATCCAACTCCCCCAATGGCTGCATATTTTGGAAATACTGGGTCCCCGATGGGAACTTTTATGAGTGCAACCAATGATTTACCTTTGCACCCAGAAAAGATTTGTCCTTGATACAAGCACTTAGGCTCACGAACCATAGAAGAGCATCTGCAAGCATACAAAGATGCCATGAACCGACACCAGATCCAACATCAAGACATGGTGACCCAGATGTTCCCTCTATCCCTGGGTTAGAATGAACTGAACTGGTACCTTAACCTTCCTGCTAACTCCATCAACAGTTGGTAGGACATGGAGGACACTTTCCTAGCTGCCTTTCATGTACACGTGGAGCCAGCATGGTCCCATAGCCAATTCATTTCTATCAGGAAGGAACCGAATGAGCCCCTTGCAGCGTTCAACCACCAGTTCCAACACACCTTGAAACAGTGCACAGGTCCCTTCATCCCATCCTCGGAGGTGACTATCTAGACCTATCTCAATGCGATGGACCCCTTCATCGCCAATCTCCTCTGGAGAACTACTGCCCTGGGCGACCGAGATACTTTGGTGAAGGTTTACAACCTAGCCTTAGAACTTTCCTGTGGCCTCAACAAATCCCTAGGTGAGATTGGGCAGAGCACGCCATTTCATATGATACCCAACGAAACTTCTTACGCAAGAGGATATAACTCCAATCAAGCAATGGGAGCCCCCATGATGGCCATAAATCCCCCACCACCACCGATAGACCAGTAGGCTCGATACATATATCCATCACAGACCTAGAAAATACCAGATCTGGAATATTTTCCCTGGAACTAGCCACAGCAAATGCAACAAACACAGACACAACCATCCAGAGTGCCTTTCTTCCAGTTGGTCACGACTAAAGGATTGCCGCCCTTGACTCTGTAAATGTTGCCCCTTTCCTAGGAAACTTATAACAACAACCGTCGCACTGCAACGTGATCACCTAGTTGACCGCCACAGTTGAATCCCTCTAGCGAATGTTGTCCACACTAACTATGGACATGGGCCAACTGAAAGCAAGGTCTTACGCACCCCAAAATTCTAATTTTTGGAGAGGAAAATTTTTATCCGGCCAACGAAACAACAATTATGGAGGATGAAATTTCAACAATGGGCCCTGGCCCAACCAACAACAATGGAATACCAATGCCAATTTTGGAGGCCCCCCTCTGAACCAAAACACTAATTAGAGTGGTGCTGGACCATCCCATTTCATGCCAGTTGTAGACTTCCAGCCCATGACCAATTGGTGTAGATTGCATGACACAGGCTCCCACAATGAGGTAAACTATGCCACACTGGAGAAAGTCATCATGATTTCCCAACTAGACAGACAACAAGCGTCTGATCCTACTCCCCTAGAGCCCACTCACGAGGCGTTCACCTATGAGACCGTCTTCTTTGGGACCGCCAGAGAAGATGAAGAAGAATATAAACTATAGGGATTCTTTGATGAGTCAATTCCGTCCTTTGAGGCCAATGCCTTAACCAACCCAAGGGCTCCCTACAACACTCAGAGTCAGGCTGGTAAAAGACTAGTTCACACATCTGCACCTCCCAAGGAAACTTCTCCCCGGGACAACACAACCGATCAGTCTGTCCCTCCAAAAGTCCTTAGCTCTAACCAAGCAAAGGACCCAGCCAAGGGAAGCCACCAATTCCTAGGAGGGAGGTTTGACATCATGAAGGTGTTAGAACAAACCACCACCTCCATGACTTTGATGGAGGTTTTACTCAACTATCCTGAGTAGAAGAAGTCTCTTCTGAAGCTCTTGCGAACCCAAAAGCCATCAGTCACCTGCCCAAAACTGTCTATTTTTAGGATGCCAATGCGGCTGTCTTCTGGGGAAATACTGAAGATCCTCCCTTCCTGCTAGACCTAAACATACAAGGGAAAAACATACACAACTGCCTAGTAGATTATGGGGCTTTGGTAAACATCATGCCTTTATCCATATGCCAGAAGCTTAGATTCTGACCCACCCTGTCTAACGGTGCAGTAATCCAATTAGATAAAATTGCTATGAAGATGGTGGGTTAACTAAAGAATGTCTATATTCAACTCATCGAAGACCCTAGGATAGCCAGCATAATTGACATCCAAGTGGTGGACATCCTAGAAACTTATGGGATGTTGCTAAGTCAGAATTGGTCTAAATTCTTGAACAGATACTTTTTGACTGACTTCTCCCACTTATGGCTCTCCTGGGAAGGAGAATCTAACAAGATTTAGGTTGAAAGCGAGCCCTGAATGAAACAAGCCCTCACCAAAGTTGGGAGGGTGAATGAGTTCTTATTCTTTGAGACTTCCCCCAGGGTGTACCAACCCCTTGAGATCTTAACATTCAATTTCACCTCTGGGGAGAATCCTATATTTCTGCAGAGAACCCAGGACCTAGAATAAAAATTGAGGGTTGAGGTTAACTCTCCGGGTGCTACAACGACCCCCGCCACACTATTGTCTGGCACTTAGTGCCAGGTGAATTACCAGAAACATTTGGAGCTGGAGTGTAAACCTTGCCTTGCCGCCGCCACCCGGAACATTGATGCCCTCCAGAGAAAAGAACACGCAGCTGATTCCCCGAGACTCGGTACTTTTGCTAATGATGCCTCTTCGACACCGTTTTCCTGGGAATCTCAACCAGAAATCCTTTCAAAGGTAAACCTCACCCACATACCATCAACACTAGAGGAAACTCCTCCCAAGCCTCCTAAAAACAATCTAAAGACCACTTCATCTTCCCAGCCCCAGACAATAAATGACAACTTGTGGACCCTTAAGTTTGATGGGTCCCGATCCAAATAGGGTTTTGTGGTCGGAGTGGAATTAATCAACCCACGGGGGAAACCCTTCCTCACGTCCTACAGGTTACGGTTAAATTGAATGAATAACATTATGAAGTATGAGGCTTTGGTCCTTGTACTCCTATTTGCACTAAGAAAAGGAATCATTCACCTCCAGGCCTTGGGTGATTCAGAGTTGATTTTCAAACAGGTCCAGAGTCAATATACCTACCATGACAAGAGTCTGTCTACATACCGCAACTAGGCATGGAGCCTTATTAAATATTTTGATGCTTTTGGCATTGATCTTATTCCCCAGAGATATAACTATGTCCCAGATGCCCTTGTTGTTTCTGTAAGTACACTTGAGCCCATGGCCATCTCACGACTCTTGAAATTTTTTATTGAGATGATCCCCACCCCTTCCATTCCAGATAATGTCACCCATTTTTAGGTCTTTGAGGATGACCAACATATCCTAGCCTTCATGGCCAATGTTGGTGTCTTTGAGGACCAGATAGTGTAGGAGAGAGACCACGATGATACTGGGTAGGGTGACGAAGATGATGGGAACATGGACCTACCAACCAATACCATCCCGAAGGGGATGGTCACACTTGAACAAATCTTTGACTTGGACCCTCAGGGCTGGGAAAAGATATCATCCTCCTCCGAGGGAGGAAAATTTGAGAAAATGAACATCGGCCAGCCAGGTGAAGAGAAAATGATACACATCGGTACCTCCTACTCCCCTGAGGAGAAGGAGAAGATTCTCACAGTTCTCTGAGAATACATAGATATAATCGTGTGGGGGTATGAGGATTTGAAGACCTATGACACATCCATTATGACTCATACTATCCCACTCAAACCTGATGCTAAGCCCTTCTGGAAAAAGTAATGACCTATCAACCCACTGATTGAACCTTTGATTCATCAGGAGGTGCAAACACTTCTATCAGCCCAGATAATCTTTCCAATCTGGCATACTATGTGGGTTGCCAACCTAGTCCCTGTGAGGAAGAAAAGTAGTGAAATTCACCTTTGCGTGGATTTCTAAAATTTGAACAAGGCCTCTAAAAAAGACAACCACCCTCTCCCTTCATTGGATGAGGTGTTGCAAATAGTGAACAAATCCCAAATGATGTCTTTCTTGGATGGGTACTCCAGATATAACCAAGTCATGGTTAAAAATGAAGATAGAAACAAAACATCGTTTACCACCAAGTGGGGAATGTTTTCCTATGAGAGAATGCCCTTTCACCTGATTAATGCAGGGGCCACATTTCAAAAGGCCATGACATTCTGTTCGAGGGCCTTGTGAACTGGTGTAAAATCATCTACAAGGATGATTTGACCATCTTTTCCCAGGAAAGGTGTGATCACTCCACCCACCTCACCCAGATTTGTGAGAGATGTTGCCGGTATGGAATATCCTTCAACCCTAACAAATGCATATTTGGGGTCACTGAAGGGAAGTTGATCGTGCATATTGTCTTTAAGAAGGGTATATCCATTGACCCTGAGAGAGTTGAAGTGCTGCTAAACCTGTAAATGCCTGGAAATTAGAAGGAAATGAGGTCTTTCTTTGGAAAGATCAACTTTGTCCTGTAGTTCATCATTGGATTTGCCAAGATCGTGAAACCACTCAACGAGATGATGAATAAGGATACCAAAATTGAGTGGAGTCCTAAAGCAAAGTGGGCATTCGCCCAGATCAAGCAAACAATAATGGAGGCACTAGTTCTAGCTAGTCCAAACTACTCCCTCCCTTTCTACATTTATTTATTTTCTTCACCGCATTCTATCATGGTAGTATTGACCCAAAAGGTTGAAGGAGAAGAATGACCAATAGATTTCATGAGCTCTCCCTTCAAGAATGCCGAAGTCTGGTATTCATCATTGGAAAAGCAGGCCTTTGCTCTTGTTTATGCCATGAAGAAATTCTGGCATTACATTCTCTCGAGCAAGGTGAATGCGATCATCCCAGACCAGGTAGTGAAATCTCTGCTGATGCAGAGTGAATTGGGTGAAAGACGGGGGAAATGGATGGCCATCGTCTAGGAATACGATTTGGAAATGCAACCCATGAAGATAGTGTGAGGCCAAGGACTATGTAGAGAGATAGAAGAAGAGACTCCCCACATAGAATGTCAGACATATACAGTGGAGTCCATCACTTGAGATCCATGGTACATAGACCTCGTGTACCTATTTTTAAATAACAGATGCCCAGAGGGATTGCCTCCAAAAAAATGTTGTGGCCTACGGTTGAAAAGAACACACTTCATGATCAAAAACTCCATGCTTTTTCATAGGAACTATGAGGGAGTGTATCTTCAGTGCATCGATAGGGTTCAGGATGCAAAAATAGTTAAAGAATTCCATGGGCAGTTTGGAACCGGATGCCCTTACTATTTCTACTAGTACACTTGAGCCCATGGCCGGCTCAGGACTCTAGAAATTTTCCGTTGAGATGATCCCCACCCCGTCCATTCCAGATAATGTCACCCATTTTTAGGTCTTTGAGGATGACCAGCATATCCTGGCCTTCATGGCCAATGTTGGTGCCTTTGAGGACCAAATAGTGGAGGAGAGAGACCACAATGATACTGGGTAGGGTGATGAAGATGATGGGATCATGGACCTACCAACCAATACCATCTCGAAGGGGATGGTCACACTTGAACAAATATTTGACTCAGACCCTTGGGGCCAGGAAAAGACATCATCCTCCTCTGAGGGATGAAAATTTGAGAAAGTGAACATCGGCCAGCCTGGTGAAGAGAAAATGATACACATCGACACCTCCTGCTCCCCCGAGGAGAAGGAGAAGATTCTTGCAGTTATCTAAGAATACATAGATGTGATCATGTGGGGGTATGAGGATTTGAAGACCTATGATACATCCATTATGACTCATACTATCCCACTCAAACCTGATGCTAAGCCCTTCTGGAAAAATCAATGACCTGTCAACCCACTGATCGAGCCTCTAATTCATCAGGAGGTGCAAAAACTCTATCAGCCCAGATAATCTTTCCAATCCGACATACTACATGGGTTTCCAACCTAGTCCCTACAAGGAATAAAAGTGGTGAAATTCGCCTTTGTGTGAATTTCTAAAATTTGAGCAAGGCCTCTAAAAAATACAATAACCCTCTCCCTTCATTGGATGAGGTGCTGCAAATAGTGAACAAATCCCAAATGATATTTTTCTTGGATGGGTACTCCAGATATAACCAAGTCATGGTTAAAAATGAAGATAGAGACAAAACGGCGTTTACCACCAAGTGGGGAACGTTTGCCTACCGAAGAATGCCCTTTGGCCTGATTAATGCAGGGGCCACATTTCAAAAGGCCATGGACATTGCATTCGAGTGCCTTGTGAATGAGTGTATAATCATCTACATGGATAATTTGACCGTCTTTTCCTGGGACAGACGTGATCACTTTGCCCACCTTGCCTAGATTTGTGAGAGATGTCGCTGGTATGGAATATCCTTCAACCCTATGATATGCATAGTCAGGGTCACTAAAGGGAAGTTTCTTGGGCATATTGTCTCCGAGAAGGGTATATCCATTGACCCTAAGAGAGTTGAAGCACTGTTAAACCTACAAATCCCTAGAAGCAAGAAGGAAATGAGGTCTTTCTTTGGAAAGGTCAACTTTGTCCAGCAGTTCATCATTGGATTCGCCGAGATCGTGAAACCACTCAATGAGATGATGAAGAAGGATACCAAAATTGAGTGGATTCCTAAAGCAAAGTGGGCATTTTCCTAGATCAAGCAAACGATAACAGAGGTACTAATTCTGGCTAGTCCAAACTACTCCCTCCCTTTCTACATTTATTCCTTTTCTTCGCCGCATTCTGCCGTGGTAGTATTGACCCAAAAGGTTGAAGGAGAAGAATGACCAATAGCCTTCATGAGGTCCCCCTTCAAGAATGTCAAAGTCTGGTATTCATCATTGGAAAAGCAGGCCTTTTCTCTTGTTCACGCCGTGAAGAAATTCTGACATTACATTCTCCGGAGCAAGGTGCATGCCATCATCTCAAACCAGGCAGTGAAATTTCTACCGATACAGAGTGAATTGGGTGAAAGACAAGGGAAATGGATGGCCATCCTCTAGGAATATGATTTGAAAATGCAACCCATGAAGATAGTCTGAGGCCAAGGACTATGTAGAGCGATGGCAGAAGAGACTCCCCACATAGAATGTCAGACATATACAGTGGAGTCTATCACTCGAGATCCATGGTACACAAACCTAGTGTACCTATTGTTAAATAACAAATGCTCAGAGGGATTTACTCCAAAAAAATGTGCACCCTACGGTTTAAAAGTGCACACTTCATGATCAACAACTTGATGCTTTTTCACAGGAACTATGAGGGAGTGTATCTCTGGTGCATCGATAGGGTTCAGGCTACAAAAATAATCAAAGAATTCCATGGGTAGTTTGGAACCAGACATGGCACAACTGACATTACTACCCATCAGATCCTTCAAGTCAGATACTATTGGCCCTGTATCTTCAAAGATGTCTACACTCATGTTAGGAAGTGCCATACTTGTCAGACTGCAACATATCGTGAGTGGAACCCGGCAATGCCTTTGCAGCCAGTTTTTGAAGCTAGACCCTTTGCCCAATGGGCATTTAACTTTATCAGGGAAATCAACCCCAACTCATCTGCCAACCACCGGTACATCCTAACTACTACCAATTATTGCACCCAGTGGTCTGAAGCCATACCTTGTAAAAACAACACGATGGACGTAGTTATCAAATTTCTAGAAGAAAACATCGTCACAAGATTTGGAATGCCCTTCGCTATAGTGTGTGATAATGGTCTAGAATTTTCTTGTGCACAATTACTTGAATGGACCTATGACCAGAAGATCACTCTAAAGTTCTCCAACAACTATGACCCCTAGGGGAATGGTGTTGCTGAATCAACCAATAAAAATTTGCTTCAAGTGATCAAACACCTGCTAGAACAGAATCCTCGGGATTAGCACCAAAAGCTGAGATTCACCCTCTTGGAAAATCACATTCACATTAAGGCCACCCTAGGGACATCCCCATTCCATCTATTTTACGGCTAGAACCCAGTGTTCCCATTCAACTTACAAATCCTAGTTTTATAGTTTATGAAGGAATTCGGCAACCGGGACAATATTGTAGAGGTTCGGCTCCTCAATCTGGAGTGAATGGAAGAACAAAGAGATGCAACCATTGAGCATTTTGCATGTCACTAAGTAGTGGTAAAGTGATGGTTTGACCAAAGAGCCCAATATAAGGCCTTTCAGATTTCAGACTTGGTCCTCTTGTGGGATAAAGCCCAGGAAAAGGAAGGAAAGCACACCAAATTCCAACGTCTCTGGCTCAGACCATATTTGATCTCAGAGATCTATGGGGCAAATACCTATCACCTTAGTACCATGACTGGAGAACCCATCCCATTTCCCTTCAATGGACAATTTCTCAAACATTATTTTGAATGAGGCAGATTTGTCCAGAGTTGTATTATATATAAACCTCCTTGCTTGTAAATATTCCTTTCCCCGGTACCCTATTTGGGGTGCCTTGTAAATAGTTGTCGGCTGTTCTCTGGGATCACCCTTGTTTTAATTTCTTTTCCTATTATTTGTTTTCTTTGTTTTCTTTCCAGGTTCCCAATGTTTTTCTCCCCTTTTGTAGGCTAGTATGCTTCGCATAGCATTTAGTCTCTAGGATGATACCTTTCATATTATGGTGAACTTGGAATTTGTTATTAGCATAATGGAATTGGTCTAGTATCTGAAGTTATTTTTTAGGTCTGATAACAAGCTATGAGAAATCTTCATCAGATTTATCTCTGGAAGTCTGGCTATTAGTTAAATCAAAATTAAAAGGAAACAAGTAATCGTACACACTGAGGATAGATCGGTCGCACTAGTTTGTTGGCCCAAGTCTAAACTTTTAAAATTCTTTCCAAGTCTAGAGTTTTTTATTCCCCATTTAGCAGATTGAGATGGACAGAAGGGTGAAAAAAGTACCACCATTGAATTAAGCTAAGCTTGAGCTTAATGGTGAAAGAAGTACCACCTTCCCATCTAGAAAAGAATAAAAGAACAAAGAAAGAAAAGATGGGATGAAAACTCTAGTATCCGGAGAAATGAGAAAATTTGATGACTTTGGATTGATATATCTAGTGCCTCTTCTCTGCTTCTCCTAGGGGCCATAAGCTTGATTTCCTTCCCAAGCACACACTTCACAACTGACAATAGACCAAGGATTAAATCATGTATGAGCCAAATTTTCTCAAACGCTTCACGCCTTACAAACAAGATGCTATGAGTAACGATTGGTTCTAGTTTTTCTTACCAGAGATTTTGTGGTTCTCAAATGTGCCAAGGCATTCATCCTAGATAGTCACCATTTGTTATGCCCTGCATACCCATCCCTACATTTTGTGTGAAAAATATTGGGTCCCCTCTTTTCGCTTTGGCTCTTTCCTTGTTTTCCTTGTTTCATTCTTTTGTTTTCCTCTCTGGGTTTTCCCTCCCATGAGGTTTGTTTTTCTTTCTACTTTTGTCTTTCGTGTCTCTGGGACCCCATCCAAGAGTTGGTTATTTTTTTTCAGAGCCAGATTCCAGACTCCAGGATTCTCTGTCGCGATGTCTTCTCTATGTGAAAAGGCATGGTGGCATGAAATCCCCAGGCCCAAAGTCCAGAGGTTTTCCTATTCTGAAGGTTTCATGGGAAAGTGAGTAACTTGGAAATTACTAGCCACTTTTACAGTTACCGTGATTAAAAACACTTGTGCATTCAGAGTGATTCTTAGGCGACCTAAGTTACGATTAAGATGTCATTATTCTGTGCTTAGTGGGTTGCTACTAGTCAATTCAAGGTACCTGTTCATGACCATTTGAAGGTAGAGCTCATTGTAGTACTCCTGGTGCTCTTCACCCCACTCTTCTATGGATTTCCAGGTAGGTTCTCTAGTTCTTTGTCATTTCCATGTTTTTCTTGTTGTTTCTTCTTTTTTTCTCTGGTTCTATTTTTCGTTTCTCTTTTGTCCTGCTAGTTTTTGTTTTTGTGTTTTGGTTTGCCTCCCATTGGTGCATTGGCACTGCCAAAAGGTTTTCTGCCTTCTGTGTGGTTGTAGATTAATGTAAGTAATGTATAGTGCCTTGGGATAGTTTGTGTATCCCTATAAATATTTGTAAATAATGTATATTTTGTGTATATCTATTTTAGCCCTCGGCCCTCTGTATTTTTATGCTTGTATATATTTTGTATATCCTTCCAAGCTCGTGATTCCCTCATGTTCTGTCTTACATTTTCACTCCATGAGATCGAGCTCATTGAGACGGAGTCGCCATGGATTGAACTTGACACCTCGCTAGTTTGAGCCATGGCAGCTTTCTCTCTCCTTTGTCTCAACACATTGATGGCGGGATTAATTTCCCACGAGTGAGCATTCAAATATGTCCTATTTGGCATTCATTTTGCCCTTTGTCTGCCCACTTGTCTTAATTAATGCTTTCAATGCCCTTACAACACCTGCCATGTGATCGCATACCAACCCACATCAGCCAAATTAGGTTTCCCATCAATCACATCGGCACGACGATTGCCATTTTGTTCAGACTCTGGGCCTCTGCTACCCCCTGTCCTGTATTTCCTCCTGTTAGTAGATCCAGACAACCCGTGATCTAACTCAAGATTATTTCAGGTATTCCAGGATTATTTTGATGAACATAACATTTGTTGGACAGGTACAATAGGGTGGAAATGTTCTAGAACTTTAGTATTTTTTATGTATGTATCATGTTCTAACAGTTTTCTAGTCTTGCAGGTTGCAAATAGATTGATCAAAGATGTCTGACGTTATTGCCCCTCCTGATAGTCCAAAACAACCTATCACTTCCACCCGGGTAGCTACAAAGTCCAAAATGGAGAGAATGTTAGCAAAGCTTCCTTTAACCTCCAAATATCCAAAGGAGGGAACTATTGTGGGGTCCAAGGTGGACTTCAAAGTCTAGGAAATAACAGATACAGACCCTGGAACTTGGGACGAATTGCAAGGTCTGATCCAGGCCATTTACAAGTTAAAGGCCAAAGGAGACAAAATGGCTACTTTCTTGGCCGCCTCCAGCATCATAAAGGCTAAAAAATCTTCATGTTTGGTGCATTCACTAGAATTAATAAAGCAGCTAGCAATACTATACAATGCACCTACTCACATAGTTCTGCTTCTGGATCCCCGGCCGCAATAATACCCTACCACAATCATCACCTTGGACGCTCTAACTTTTGCTTCTAGGTTCGGGATTCCTCAGTTCAAAAGGTCTGCCATCATCACTAGGGCCAAATCATTGGAGGAATTTGGCAATGCCAAAGGCATTTCCTGGCAACACCTTAATAGTCAGTGGCTAAATTCTCCAATGCGAGACCACAAAAGAATGAAGTTGGAAATTCCCCATGGGGATTTCAAAGATCCCATCTAGGCAGATATAATATTTCTATGTAGGATCTTAAGATGGCCCCACACCTAGGAATTCTCAGTGTGGATGTACTATTTTCTATACTACATCACAACCCACAACCAGACCTTCAACTAGGCAGCTATTATAGCTAATCACATAGATATGCAAATGAAGACGGTTGTCTAGTGTTTCCAATTTTACATGACATCGTATGTGCTGTGGGTGTTAGCACAAGAAAGCTCAGATTTTCTAGGTTTGGGAACAACTGGGGAACTCGAGAATGGGCCAGGGTAGGTCACACCATGGGATCATTATCCCCACTTGCAGTGGGAGCTCAGTTTCCTAAACTTCTATCGGGTAAATGACACGTTCATTTACCATTATATTTTAACCCTTACCTAGGATTTTGGGTACAAACTATCATAGGCGGTGATGACTCTGGTCAACACCTATGGCCATTATTTCATCCAATTCCAACACCACACCTACATTAGGGTGACAAGCTTCAATGGGAAGCCTCATCTTCTTCCCTGGTATTGCAGGGACAAAATTATTCTTTTAGATTTTTGTAGGTAGATCCTCGATCTACATGCCCTCTTCATAGTGAAGAAGGTTACCAATGTTCTATTCCCTATCCATTGTGGAGATTATACATGTAGCCTCACCACAGAAAAAGAGGCAGAGAATGAATTGAAAAGCTAGGGGCTGGTGGAATTCCACCACGCCCAGAAAAATTATGATCCTCTCGGCAAGATTGCCACAACACTTCCCCAGGCGTCCCCACCCCATGAAGAAGACATTGAAGACTTTTGGGCAGACAGCTAGGATAGTTTTGATCTTTGGGACCGAAAACACACATGGATGAGAAAAGGGCTCATGAAAACACTTGACCATCAGACCTTCCCAAAAGGATTTAAAGATGACGGGCTGCTAGAGGATCTAGCATACAAAGGACAAGCGCTAGATAAATAAGATCTTCCTCCGGTGGATTGGGCTTCCCTAGAGGACCTAATGATTGAAGGGGTATGCCACAACATTTTGGAGGCAAGTCACCAGTATTTTTCCCGGGCATGTCCCAAGAGCACCTAGAAAAGGCAGATGATCAAACAGGCTACTCCCTCTTCAACCGATGCCGGATCTTCTTCATCTTTTGTGGTCACTGAACCAAGCACAAGTAAAGGAAAAGAGAAAGAGGGAGCCCTAGTTCCCAAGGCACCTCCTCAGGTCCCCACCCTTCTGATGGCACAATTACATCAGCAAATGGAGTCGGTAAAGCTAGCCAGCCAACAAATAAGCATGCAGGTATCCTCCGGTCTCCCTATAACTCCAATGGCATCTACTCACCCGACAGGATCCCCATCATTGGCTGCGATGATGAGAAGATAGAATTTCACCGAAATGGAGTCTACTAGTATTCTGGATACCAGGGCTTCACTTATAAGAAAGAAGAAAGTAATGGTGACCCCCACACCAAGCGCAGCCACCGCCCCTGGTCTGCGAGAAATGCCTCCAGTTGAGGTTAGTTTGGGTTTCCCAAAAATTGAATAAATCCCTGACGACCCGCCCCTACATGATGAATTTGATGATATATTTGTGGTGGATGAAATTCTAAACTTACAAGGGGATATAATTCATGAGGTAGAAGAGATCACCACGCAAGATAAAGAAGAGGTCCCCATAGAAAAGGAAATCCTAGTGGAAAAGTATACATAAGAGCAAGAGGCTCGGGAAATGCCAATAGAGCCTGAATAGGAGAGGATACCTATCTACGAGACTGAGAACACACCAAGCCAACACACAGATGAGAAATTGATGATCGGGGAACTCAGACCTATAGGATCAACCGTACCCTCAATCATCACGCTCCAAATGCCTTTGGTAACTCTGGGTGACCAAGTGCCCCGAAGTGCTTTTGGTGAGGTAGTAATGGTAGCCACCTTGTTAAACTTCAGCCAGAGGGCTCACCCACCTCTAGATGATGCTCCGATGGAGGAGAACGCCCTGACAGATGAGGCCAATGAGGCCCAGGAGCAAAAACAACAAATGGACAAAGAAGTCTTAGATAAGGAAAAAGAAGAAATAGTTGACACTGGGAGGGACAAAGTCCTTGAAAATATGGATGAAATTGAGACCAGAGAAAATGCTACAGATAGTGCAACAGAAGATGCCAGTATGGTAGAAAATGTTGAAGGTTCTAAAGAATAAGAAACAGGAAAGGAACAAGAACACAAGGAACCAGAATGAGAGGTGGATAAAGAGGCCAAACATAACATGGACTCTGAGAACGTGCCACCAGATTATGAAAAGAATCCTAATGAATAGGTCTTAACAGCAAAGCTACCCCAACCGCCCCAATGGCTGGTGGAATCCAAGAAGAGGAAAGCCCTGGTGGTGGCCACAAGTGATCCACTCTCGTTGGACAAAATGATGGCCAGGAATACAGAAGCTAAGAAGCTTAAGAAAGCACAGGCAGTCCATACTGGTCCCATCAGTATTACAGTTGCAACCATTGCAACACTCCCTCTTGATGCAGATGTAGCAGCTGTAAGCCCCGAAGACTACAACATAATAGAAGTAGCATTGGGGAAGAGGGATAAGAAAGGTGAATTGGAATTGCTAAAAGAAGCCACCAAGGCAATAGAGGCCAGATACCTCAAACAGGGCCAGAAGCTACAAGAAAAAAGAGAAACAAATCCTAATCTCCTTGTGCTCCTAGAAGAACTAACACAACCATTAGTTGAGGTCCACCCTGGAACCCCTTCCTCCAGATTGTCGCTTGCACAGGGTGACATGGATTCTCTATAGATAATGAAGAAAAAGGCACAAGCTATGGATGGGTGGGTTGGAAAGCAAGTAACTTCCATAACACAATTTCTGGTGGCATCCCTCCTAGACCTTTATTGGGTTGATGTTCTTCTCAAGCAGGCAAAGGGCTCTGCTATTATATGGGAGAAAGATCTAGCTAAGTATGAAAAATGGAAGGTCGGGCTTGAGGAGATCCACAACATAGGTGAAGAAGTCACTACAGAGTCCAAAATTTTGGGAGATGAATCATATGATTCCCTCTAGGCCCAGTACTCTAGACTTGTCCTCAAGGGTGAGGTATGCAAGGAACTAGTTAAGGCTTTGAAAGAAAAGGTGATAGCCACCCAATACCCCTTGGGTCTAGTCAAGGCATTTGTGGTTGGAGTATCGCAAGTCAATCCCTTCACCACCGGGACATGTACCTCAGAGGACTATGTCCTCAGCAAGTTCAATGAGTGGATGGAGTCCCTGTATCTGCCTACCAGAGATTTTGACCAAGGCAGGCTATCTAGATTGTCCAAGACCATGATCTAATCACATGATGCCATCAAAATGGTAGATGAACTCTGGGGCAAGGCCGAGGATTTTCAAGAGGCATTGGAGGCTGTTTGAAGTAGGTGGGATAGCATCAAAGATATAGATGAAGAAAGCATAGGCCAAGTACTGGAAGCTTGGGAAAAATCATAAGGAACAATAAAATTCTCTAGATTTCAGAGAATCCTGCCAACCCCATATTGGTTGTATTTATTCATTCTTTCAAAATGCAAGTTCCTAGATCCTAGAATTTTAGATCCCACATTTTGGTATTCTTTAAGTGACCCATGTCCCATTTCCTAAGGCTAACCGGTCACTTTCAAGGTAGTTGTAGGTAACCACAACAAGGTACGTTAGATCAACAAGAGGTTTTCTGACATATGGTCTTCCCAAGGCACTGCTTCAATGTTACACCTGATGCATCAGAGATAGGGTGCTACTTTCCCATTTATGAGGCATGTAGCCTCGATCCCCGGGGGATTGGATTTCTTCTCTCTCCTCCTAGCTCTCTTCTCAAGGTTGATTCTTCCACTCCTCTTTTCTTGTCTTATTCTTCTGACATGTCAGACCTTCTATGTCTCGAGGTCTTTTGTAGCGTGGTAGAGGTAGTACCAGCCACCAAAAAATAGTATTATATTGTGAAGTATAAAATAAGTTAGGTTTAGGTTTATGTCAAGTGATGTGAATAAATAATAAGTCTGACCTCATTCCAAGGGTCAGAAAAATTGATGGTTTTGCAGTCCATAGCTAATAGAAATCTGGTTTTATCAGTTCTTAGTTGCAGAGCTCAATGCTCCATAGTTTTAAGCTTTCAATAGTTAAATGCTCCCTTTGAGCCACCATTGTAACACACACCAGTGCTTGCTGGAAAAGATGTTAATGAAGAAGGAAGAGTTCTCTCGATGATGCTGTTAGCATTCTGCATTCTAGGTTAACTGTATTTTATGCTTTGTGTTCTTCATGTCCTTTTCTCTGATACTTAAAGTAGATTAATGACCTCCTTTCCTTTGCTACTGATAAAATATGAACTGATGGTTGTATAGTTCTTTGGTATTTAGTGTAGTGTGTTAGAGCATTGTTGATGTTTTGAATGTTTAGTATAACTATAGGTAGATGAAACCTTTCTAACTCTGTAGTATCTTTTGAAGTTTATTTGTCAAATGAATGTGCGCTTGTAGGAAACCCCACTCACTTGAATCCCCGGAGGAGACGAGTTGAAGATAACCAGCTATCCCCCTCAAACAAAATAGTCACATCTCCCAACTGAGCCCCACACTATCAAGACCTAAATCTCATGTGCTTGGAGGCCCAGGGAATCTCATGTGCTTGGAGGCCCAGGGAATCTCATTTCCCCAAACAACCTTTACACGTGAAGTTGGTTGGTACTCCGGTACCCGGTGACAACTTACCTCTGTTGGCAGACCCAGTCACAAACTCCCATCAACAGATGCTTTAATGCAAGTTAATAGCAATAATTATAGATATCTGGGAGGCAGACCACAACTGCACTAAACTACTGCAAAAGAAAACACACAACTTGGAAAGAAACACATAACAAGAAACAAACACACCTATACAAAAAGTATAAGACTATTGTGCATGGAAAGCAGAACTACTTGAAGAAAGGTTTTAAGAATTGTTCATGCACTGGAAATTCAAACACCTCACCATCCATATTCTTTAGAAGATATGAATACTTTTCAAAAGCTTGGTGAATGATAAAGGGGCCCAAGTATAAGGACTCAATTTTTTAATGTTTTCCCTTGTCCTTAGCCCTTGGATTCCATTGAAGAACCAGATCATCATGCTGTAACTTTCTGTCATTTTATCTCTTGTCAAAAAGGTATTTCATTTTCTATTGCAACTTGATATTTTCTCTTTGACTTTCTCTTCTCACTTCATCCAATTCCACTAGCTGAACCATTCTATCTTGCATAGGTTCAGAAACTTCTATATCCTCATCTTGGATGAATTTATACACAGGGAGCAAGTTGTTTACAAGCATTCTAGACTAAACACCATACACTAATTCAAAAGGAGACTTTCCTATTTCCCTCTTTATAGTAATTTTGTCTGCCCATAAGGCAAGCTTTAATTTTGCATGCCATGCTCTTTTGTTATTTTCTAGGGTCCTCTTTAGAATTTGCAGAATACTCTTGTTACTAGATTATGCTTGTCCATTTTCTTGTGGGTGGTAAGGGGATGAATATGAAATAAAAATTCCCATGTCATAACATAAATCAATAAATTATTCTTATCTAAAGCACATGGCATTGTCCATTACTAGTTTAATTCGAACACCAAACCTAGTAATCACATTTTTCATCAAAAATTTAATAACCACTGTGCTTGTAGCCTTCTTAGTTGGAATTGTTTCAACCCACTTGGTAAAGTAGTCAGTAACAACCAAAATCCAACTATGTCCCCCACTTGATTTCTCAGCAAATTCTCCAATAAAGTCCATCCCACACATGGAAAAAGGTGCTTCTGCAACTACAAGATTTAACAAAAGAGCACCTGAAAATTTCAATTTATTTGAGAACATTTGACATGGCTCGCATTTTTTGAAAAAAGCATGGACATCTTTAAACAAATGAGGCCAATAGTATCCAGCCCTTAGGATTTTATGAGTTGTTTCCCTAGTTGAGTAATGTCCCCCACACATCCCAGAATGCATCTCTCTCAAAACCTTTTTAGATTGTCCTTTGTCCAGACACAATAGAAATATGCCATCCCTATTTTTCCAATATAGGTCACCCTACAATAGTAAATATCCCTGAACTTGCAATCTTAGGCTTCTCCTTTGGTTGTCATTCAAATATTCTGGGCAACTAGCATTTTTGAGAAAATACATTATATTAGAATACCAGGGCTGAATTTCAATGCTTGTAACCATTTCTCCACAAGTGTTAACATTATTCACTTGGACTAGATCCAAATTCTCTTCTTTCATTAACTTAGCTAGTCCCAATCCCCTTACCAGCTTAGTAATGTGGATTTCTAAGTCAAACTCCTAAATTTTGTTAATCCATTTACATCTTTTGCCTGTTACTTCACTTTGAACCAAGATATATTTTACTGTAGCATGGGGAACATATGCATTAATTTTAGGACATACTAGATATGGTCTAAATGCCTTAACTTCTTTCACTAAGGCATAAGCTTATTTTTCCATCAATTGATAATTCAGCTCAGCTGATTGTAATGACTTACTAAATAATGTTATAGGATGCTCAAATCCCTCCTCATGTTTCTGCAAGAGCACTACCGCAATAGTGTGAAAAGATGCTAATGTAAATAGAGAAAAAGGTTTAGCATAGTTAGGAGAACTTAGAATAGGAGATTCTTAAATTTATTGTTTTCTTTTTTCTAAAGCTTCTTGCGCCTCTTGGTTCCACTCGAACTTCACATCTTTCTTCAATAGTTTGACTATTGGCTTGACTAGCTTTGTAAAGTTGGCAATAAATCTCCTAAAAAAATTGATTTGTCCCAAGAATGACTATACACCTTTGAGGTTTTTAGGAGAAAGTACCTTCTAAATAGATTCAACTCTTTATGGGTCTATTCTTACCCCTTCCTTTGATACTATATGGCCCAAGAGCTTTCCTTTTGTAACAACAAATTGACATTTTCTTGGGTTGAGTGATATACCATATTCCAGTGCTTTGATTAGAACCTTTTCCAAATGATTGCAATGATCTTCTACTTTTTTTGAGAAAGCATTCAAATCATCCTAATAGACTACCATGAGGATATCTATAAGATCCTTAAAGGCCACATCCATTTCCCTCTGAAAAGTTGCACCAGCATTTTTTAGACCAAAAGGCATATGGGCATATACATAAGTTCCCCAAGGAGTAGTAAATGATGTCTTGAATATTTTTGACTCATTGACTAGCACCTAGTTATACCCAGAGAACCCATCCATCATAGATAATAGATCACATCCAGTGACCTTATGCAACATAGCTTTCATATTAGGTAGTCCATAGTTTTCTATCAATGAAGCTACATTCAGGTTTCTAAATCAATACACAATCTTATGTCCCCATTCTTTTTTCTTACTGGGACCAGATTTGAAACCCATGATGATGTCTTATGGGTTGAATTATGCCTGCATCCCTCAATTTCATCAACTCCATTTGCATCTTAGTGGTCAATAATGGGTTGATAGGTCTCTATTTTTTCCTAAATGGTTTTACATCTTCTTTCAGTGGGATGTCATACTGAAATAGGTCCTCTCTATAGGACCATGAAAAAACATGTTTATATTTTTTCAGCAATTTTATCAAATTCAATCTCACATTCCTATCTAGCTTTTTTCCAATGTAAACCAATTGAGGGGATGTCTCTGATTCTAGATTTATTTCCTCCAAATCTCCCACCTTGGCATTGGACTTCTGTGATATGTAATTATCATTTATACTAAAAATTCCCTCTAACTCAACTAATCCATTAGGAATATGATTAGAAGCTATCTGAACAACTTCTTTATCAAAAATGTACTATTTTCCATCTACAACTCCTATCAAAGAGTCACAGTCAATCTTTTGGCTATCATATTGATCTAAACACTGGATAAATCTGAGGATATCATCATCATCCTCAAAGACTTTCCAATTGTGGATATTGTCAGGTACTGCTGGCCTATTCTTGACTTCCATCACATATATGCTAGCAAGGGTAATGTCATCATTCTTCAAAGAAAATTTTGCAAGAAAGTCTGCCATAATATTGTTTGACCTCTCCACCCAAAAAATCTTAAAAGCATCAAGGTGCTCTAATCTATCCCAGAAAACATATTTATACAATTTCAGTCTGTCATCCTTAGCAGCATATTTTGATCTTATTTGAGCTATAATTAATTGGGAATCCCCATAAACTTGTAAACATTTAATACCATGCTTGATAGCAATATTCATTCCCAACATTAATGCTTCATATTTAGTTATATTGTTGGTACAATGAAAGGCCAAAAGGAAGGAGTACTTAAAAGTAATACCTGATGGGGAAATAAATGAAACTCCTACTCCTGATCCTTCTTTAGAGATCCTCCATTAAAATAATTCTGCCACAATCCATCTTGTTGCAATAGCAGCTCATCAATTATTGGGTCTGTATTTCTCAATTGTGGCATAACTTCTTCAATAGTGAAATTTTCCATATCAACATCTACACAATAGTTTAGTTGATCAGATAAAACCATTTCCACCATGATAGAAGAATGAGTCTCTCTCTACAATTTAACTTCAGTGCTATTTATAGGTATGGTTGCATATGACAAGTCTAATTGCAATCTTCCACCTACTGTTGTTGCCCACTGTCTAGATAATAACATGTCATAATGTGGTTTTGTATCAACAACCACTATATCCATTTTGTAGGTATCTTCTTGGAATGAAACAATCTTGACTTCAATATATTTTAGTGTTCCTATCATAGGAACCTCCCTGTTATTTATTGCATAGAAACTCCCAGCAGGAGTGTTGACTTGAAGGCCTAGTTCTTTCATGACATGATATGGCATCACAGTAGTTGCAGCACCATAGTCCACCATGCAATTTTTTACTAAGAAATGACTTATCATCAAAGTAACATAGAAAGGATCAACTGATAGTGATTCTTGAGTTATCACATTTCCAATGCATAAATTAAAGAGTTCCATGCTTTTATCCAAGCCTTTTACTAGTTTTTCCTTTTAATTCACAGATGGAACATCTCTTTTATCATTATTCAAGGTCAAGGACATTTCTTCCTGTTTTTACATAGGGACATCTTGTATCCCTTTTAAAAGTGCAAGTGCAACCTCTTTACGCTCTTTTATCTTCAGCAACTCCATCAGTGGGAATGAAACTTTCAGTTGAGTAAGAGAGTGTTTCATGTCAAACATAGGCAATTCAGAAGATACATCACCCATCCTTTTACCTTTCTTGGAATTATCATTAGCCACTTGTTCTTCTAATTTTATTTCCTCTTTATCCTTCTAAGAAGAAGAAGATTATACTTGCTTTGCAGCTTTCTTTTCCTTACTACTCTTGATAGGATATTTTGCAGCAACTTGTGGGGCATCATCCTTAATAAAAATACAGGCAAGTTTTCCTTAACTAGGCTCAACTGTTCTATTCCTTAGATTTCTTGCACCCTATCTTATTTTATGTTAGTAATAACCGAGAGGGGGGGGGGGCTGAATCGGTGGCCTCAAAAATTTATCCTTTAAACTTTAACCACCAATCAATAAACCCCAGATTATTATGTCCCTACAAGATGCATGCCATGAAATACTTATAATGATTAACTGTCTGTCGGTGTTCTCTGTCAATCCTTATTCTTTCTTGATTATCGATAAGCAGTATAACTATTTACTGAAACTCAGTAAATAAGCAGAGTATACTGATGAATCCAGAGTTTACTATGTAAGATACAAAACATTAAAGAAATGAATCATACACATATAACACATGAATTTTTAACATGGAAACCTTGTTAGGGTAAAAACCACTAGGACTGGTACCCCAAATTTTCACTCTTCAGAAGTGAGCCTTGTTAGGAGCCAACCTTGTTAAAGGTTACAAACACACTGTTAAGTGTGACCTTGTTAGAGGATTTTATACATAGAGGTTGTCCCTTAGTATTGGGCATCTATTGCTACCATCCTTGAATCATCCTCCTTCTTAGACTGTCAATAGGTATCAAGAAAGTACAATGCTACTTTCATGAATCAACCTTTTTGGCACTCCTTGGGATGTACCTCAATATATAGAAGACTGTTAAGTCCTGATCGGTTAAGAGACTCGATGATTCAATGGTTAAACTGAAACACTATGACCTGTTCATATTGAAACTTTGAATTGTAGATTTTCATATCTATTTAAGTACATTACCTCTCTGATCAATGTATCAATTCAATCCTTTTTTCTCCACACTTTCTACTCTGTGATGTTGTGCTTCACTGTTCATCGATATCTACAAAATTCCTTAGCTCTTCCTTCAGCTCATTTGATCAAGAATGCATGAATTTTTTCTTCATCAGTTTCTCTTCAGTATCCTCTTTCCATTCACTCCCCTTAATCCCATTCGTAAATGAATTAATCTTTTCTCTTATATAGACATGATATTTATTATTTCTTGATTCTTGATTCTTGGTGTGAAAAACAATCCATCCAATTAGATTTAAAGAATAACTCCTGATTTGCCTCGTAGATATCTTCCTGCCAACTATACAAATCAACTTTAAATAAATCACTTAACTCTGGTGGAATAAAAAAAATAAAACAACCAGTTAAGTCTATCTTTAGCTCTTGCCAGCTAGATATTTGGTCATTTTCTGAACTCTCTATTTCGTCGGTCACCTCTGCAGTTAGTCGTCGGTGACAACTGACAGTTCCATCTGTGAGACTCCAGTTAGCTTCGTGATCTCCCTCCATCAGGCATCATTGGAATTTTACTCATTGGGAAACCTTCTGCTTTTTTTTCCTCGAGCATCCTATGGTTTTTCTTCATTGGGTAACACTATCTTCTAAGTGTCGGGCATCACTGTGACTGTTCTTCTTTGCCTTTACCGATGGTGTGCACTCTGTTAGTGTTGTTTGTCACTTAGTGAATACTTGAATTTTATGCATTGCTGAAAGCATAACCTTTATTCCTTTGGTTCTTTGAAGTCTTTGGCATTATGTACATGACCATACAAATGATATCAAGTTGACATCAATGACAATACAAACCATTAACTGATTTAATGCTTTGCATTATTTTCAACTTAACATTATCAAACATCTAATCAGTTACATGTCATCAATCTCTCCCTTTGGCATTGATGGAAACATACTATATTATCACACTATACTATTTATAATATAATATGAAATACAACAGTTGAGATTCATCAAACTACCAATCTTTTTGTTTTGTCAACTGATAAATGTCCGACCTTCGGTAAGCTCTGTTTTAGCTTAAATTTGATTCTTGCAGCTCTTTTTCTTCTAATATGTTGTGTCCTCTTCTATTTTCAATTTCTCTCCTTTGACTATTCGATCTCTTTTGATGTCTTTTTCTCTTGTCAACAACTCTCCCTTTGTATAATATTTCCATACAATTTCTCTCCCTAAGGATATAATCTCTCCCTGTTGGAGTAATGCGATAATGGATAATATTTCTCTCTTTCCAGAAAGATGTGATAATATGGATAATTTCTCTCCCTTTGACAATAATGCCAAACAAATATCTTACAGATATCTGACATTCATGCCAAACAATCATTTTTCTCTATCCATAATATATTCCTTGAATTTCCCTTATCCATCATCAATATGTTAATATGCTCTGGTGCTCAGTTCTTATATATACCTGTCTGTATATAGATGTAGCTTTGAAGTTCATCTCTTTGTTTGCATCAACATGAATGATATTCTAATAATATGTAGGCTGATGCAGCCTTTAGTCATTTTACTGACTAGTAGATAAGGGTTTGACCCCTAGTCTCTTTCTCAAGTACTCAAATGTATCCTTGGGTAGTGGCTTGGTGAAGATATCAGCTAATTTTTCTTTTGATTGCACATACTCAAGTGTTACTTCCTTTTCTTGAACTTGTTCTTTCAAATAATGATACTTGATGGCAATGTGTTTAGTATTGGAATGCATGACTGGATTCTTGGAAATGTTTATTGCACTAGTGTTATCACAATAGAAAATCACTGGCTCTAAGATCTTCATATGTATACCTTCCAGTAACTATTTGATCCATGCAATATTTGAGCAATTTGCAGCAGCAACAACATACTCTGCTTCTGCAGTAGACTGAGAGATGCATCCTTACTTCTTTCTAATCCATGTGACAAGTCTGTCACCCATAAAGAATGCTCCTCCAGTTGTGCTCTTTCGTTCATCAGGATTTCTAGCCCAATCAGTGTCGATAAACACCTTAAGTTCAAATTTTCCTTCTCTTTTATATCATAAGCCATAATCCTCAGTATTCTTCACATATCTTAAAATCCTTTTCACAGTAGTCATATGTGATTCCCTAGTGTTAGCAAAAAATCTAGCAACTATTCCTACTGCATGTGCAATATCTGGTCTAGCGTGTACAACATACATGAGTTTTCCAATCATTGATCTATACAAAGTCTGATTTACCTATGTTGTCTTGTCCTCCTTTTTCAACTTACATCCAGTAGCCATCGGTGTTCCAAGTGGTTTGAAATCTTCCATCTTGAATATTTTTAGGACGTCTTTAATGTATTTGGACTATGCAATAAAAATACCTTCACTTTGTTGAATGATCTCTACAAACATAGACATCTCAAACTCTTTTCTCATTTCAATAGAAAATGATTTGCATAGCATATCATTGCCTCCAAAAATGATGTCATCAACAAATATTTCAGTAATCAAAGTGTTAGCATCAGTATCTTCCTTCAAATAAAGATTATTATTTTCATTAGTCCTTACAAATCTAATACTTATAAGATAGGAATGAAGTCATTCATACCAGGCTCTAGGAGCTTGTTTCAATCCATACAAGGCTTTTTGAAGTCTACATACCATGTTTCTCTTATCTAGATCGAAAAACCCTTCTGGTTGCTCAATGTATACCTCTTCTTCAAGTATTCCATTTAGGAATGTTGACTTAACATCCATCTGGTATACCTTGAATCCTTTGAATGCAACATAAGAAAGTATTATTCTTACACCTTCTAGCCTAGAAATAGGTGCAAAGGTCTCTCCATAGTCTATACCTTCCTCTTGTGCATACCCCTTGCATACTAGTCTTGCCTTGTTTCTTCTGACTTCTCCATTCTCATTCAGCTTATTCTTGAATATCCATTTTATACCAATGACATTCTTGTCACCTGGTCTTGGAACAAGTGACCATGTCTTGTTCTTTTCAATCTTCTCAATATCATCATTCATAGCACTTATCCATTCTTCATTATCTAGTGCAACATTGACAGATTTTGGCTCAAACTCACAAATTAACAATTTGAGTTTAAAGACTTACTTCTTGTTCTTGTAGCAGCTTTCTTATCTCCTATGATTTGGATCTCTAGATGGTTCCTTCTTACATATCTTGCTAGTACAGGTACATCTCTTTGTGTATCAACTTGATCATCATTTTGATCTTCATTCTGTTCTTCAACACCTTGCATATTATTCTGATCATCATCCTGACCATCGGTAATTGTAGCTTGATCGTCGATTGTTATGGAATTAAGCACTGTTGCTCAGGTAGAGTGTTGATTTCTTCACAGTATACAAACTTGTTCTAGTCCTCTAGTTCTTTTGTGCTTTCCAGCTCATTCTTTTCTGCAAACTCATATATCTTTACATTTGCACTTTCAACAATTTTGTTAGAATTCTTGATAAGACATTTATAAGCTTTGCTCTTGGTGGAATACCCTAGAAAGATAGCTTCATCACTTTTGGCATCAATCTTTCCATTTATATCATCCTTTAAGATATAACATTGACTACCAAATATTTTGAAGTAACTTACACTGGGTGTTTTACCATACCATAGCTCATAAGGTGTCTTCTTTGTTTCCTTATTCAATTATACTATGTTTAGTGTGTAGACAGTAGTACTGACAACTTCCCTCCAGAAGATTTGGATGATGCCTTTCTCTATCATCAGTGTTCTAGCACAATCAACTATTGATCTGTTCCTTCTCTCAACAATCCCATTTTGTTGTGGTGTTCTTGGTGCAGAAACCTATCTTTTTATACCATGCTCAATATAGAAATTAGTGAATTCATCTGATATAAATTCTCTTCCTCTGTCTAATCTCAAACATTTCAAATCCTTACCACTTTGTTTCTCTACCATAGCCATATACCATTTAAACATCTTGAATACTTCAGATTTATCTTTTAGAAATATAACTATCATCATTCTAGAGTAATCATCAACAAAGAGAATAAAATATCTATCTCCATAATAACTCTTTGTCCTCATTGGTCCACATAGATCAGTATGGACTAATTGTAGAATATCATCAAATGTATGGGTTTTACTTTTGAAACTAGACTTTGTCATTTTACCTTTTTGACAGTTCTTGCACATGATGTTGTCAGGATTTGTCATCATCCGTAAGCCTCTTACATTTATCCTTCTACTTATTTTCATCATGTTGTCAAAATTCACATGACACAATCTTTTTTTCCACAACCATATGTCTTCATTTCTAGTCATTAAGAAAGTGGTTTTAGTATCATTCAGATAGAATAAGTTACCTTTTGTCTATTCACCAGTACCAATCAATCTTCCTGATTCATTGAATATCTTTGCCTTCTTATGCTCAAATGCTACTTTGTGACCTGAATTATTTAGCTGAGAAACACTCAACAGATTATAATTCAATCCTTTTACCCAATAATCATTTTCACTTTTAATCAGGTTTTTCAACATTATAGTTCATTTACCTTCAACTGGACAACGTGTATCATTACCCATTCTTACTTTACCACCATTATAATACTCAAAAGTGTTAAAATTTTAATTGTCACCAGTCATATGGTGAGTGTAGCCACTATCTATAATCCAGATGTCATTCTCTCTAACCTTAGATATGAGTGTAGTTTCTTCATACCTTTCATCTTCATTTTAATCATCCTTCACATCCACAAATACCATCTCAATGTCTTCATCAAGTTCGGTGTCAGTATCTTCATCTTTGCAAGCAGCTAGGCAGCTGGCTTTCTTATCTTTGTCCTTGTAGTCTCAGGTATCTCTTCTTTCTGATTCTCGGTAACCTCTGTAATCTTTGTTATCACCTCTGTCAGATTTCTTCTCAAAAGATCTGTCATTAACTTTGTCATCTTTTCTTCTATTAGGACATCTTGTAGCAAAGTGTCCAATCTCTTTACAATTAAAGCATACAAGTGGTATCTCGCCTTTGTATTGACCTTTGCCTCTCTGCATTCTTCTAGCCATAAGTGCTTCTATTTCATCTAGATCTTCTTCTTCACTTTCACTCCCACTATCTCTTCTAGATGTGTGTCTATGACCTGATTTGCTTATTCTCATAGAAGACTTAAATGCAGACTCTAAGTTTGGTAAGACACTATTATCAAAGTTATTCATCTCAAATGAAATCAGTCTACCAATTAAACTATCAAGAGTAACTGTATTGTTTGCTACTGCTCTAATTTCTTGAATGGAAAAAACTCTAATAGCATATACATGCAGTAAGGTTCTTAAGATTTTACTTACCACTGTCTCCTCTTCAAGTGTACCTTCAACTCCTCTTATAACATTGACTACTTTTATTCTTGTACTGTACCATGTGATGTTTTATCATTCTTTTATTCTGAGATCATCAAATTTTCCTCTAAGGCTTTCTACCTTGGTTCTTAGAACATTTGTATCACCTCCATGTACAAGCTTTAGTTTGTCCCACATCTTCTTTGTAGTTTTGCAATCCTTGACATCTTCAAATTCAACATCAGAGAGTTAGGAAGAAAGCTCTATGACCATGCAATTGTGTTCATGCAAATCTCTTAATTGATCTATTGTCAATACTCTTGTGGGAAACACATATTGAGTATCTAGCAATTGAGTAACATCATTACCAATACCTGATAAGTGGAGTCTTATCCTGCTTTTCCATGAAGCAAAGTCATCTTTGTTCAACTTGGGCACATCTCATCTATTCATCTTGTGATCTTGACTTAGGTCTTGAAACCTTCGTTTCTAAGCACACAAGCTCTGATACCAATTGTTAGTAATAACTAAGAGGAGGGGGGGGGGGGGGGGGGGNGAATCAGTGGCCTCAAAAATTTATCCTTCAAACTTTAACCACCAATCAATAAACCTCAAATTATTATGTCCCTACAAGATGCATGCCATGAAATACTTATAATGATTAAATGTCTGTCGGTGTTCTCTATCAATTCTTATTCTTTCTTGATTACCGATAAGTAGTATAACTATTTACCGAAACTCAGTAAATAAGTAGATTATACTGATCAATCTAGAGTTAACTATGTAGGATACAAACCATTAAAGAAATGAATCATACACACATAACACATGAATTTTTAACATGGAAACCCTGTTAGGGAAAAAACCACTGGGACCGGTACCCCAAATTTTCACTCTTCTGAAGTGAGCCTTGTTAGGAGCCAACCCTGTTAAAGGTTACAAACACACTATTAAGTTTGACCTTGTTATAGGATTTTATACATAGAGGTTATCACTTAGTATTGGGCATCTATTGCTACCATCCTTGAATCAACCTCCTTCTTAGAATTTCAATAGGTATCGGGCAAGTCCATTGCTACTTTCATGAATCAACCTTTTTGGCACTCCTTGGGATGTACCTCAATATATAGAAGACTGTTAAGTCCTTCTTGATTAAGAGGCCTGATGCTTCAATGGTTAAACTGAAACACTATGACCTGTTCATATTGCAACTTTAAATTGCAAATTTTCAGATCTATTTAAGTACATTACCTCTCTGATCAATGTATCAAATCAATCCTTTTTGCTTCACACTTTCTACTTTGTGATGTTGTGCTTCACTGTTCGTCGGTGTCTGCAGAATTTCTTAGCTCTTCCTTCAGCTTGTTTGATCAAGACTGCATGAAGTTGTTCTTCATCAGTTTCTCTTCAAAATCCTCTTTCTATTCACTCCCCTTAATCCCATTTGTAAATGAATTAAACCTGTCTCTTATATAGACATGATATTTACTGTTTCTTGATTCTTGATTCTTGGTATGAAAAACAATCCAGCCAATTAGATTTAAAGAATAACTCTTAATTTGTCTCATAGATATCTTCTTGCCAACTGTACAAATAAACTTTAAATCAATCACTTAACTCTGGTCTAATAAAACAAAGAAAACAACCAGTTGAGTCTATTTTAAGCTCTTTCCAGCTAGATATTTTGTCATTTTTTGAACTCTCTGTTACGTCGGTCACCTCTGTAGTTAGTCATCGGTGACAACTGATAGTTCCATTGGTGACACTCCAATTAGCTTCGTGATCTTCATCCACCAGGAATTATTATAATTTTACTCGTTGGGCAACCTTCTGACTTTGCTCGTTGGGCATCCTGTGGTTTTGCTTTATCGGGCAACACTATCTTCTTATCATCAGATATCACTATGAATGTTATTCTTTGTCTTTACCGATGGTGTGCACTCTGTCAGTGTTGTTTGTCACTTAGTGAATACTTGAATTTTATGCATTGGTGAAAGAATAACCTTTATTCCTTTGGTTCTTTGAATTCTTTGGCATTATGTACATGACTATACAAATGATATCAAGTTGACATCAATGACAATACAAACCATTAACTAATTTAATGCTTTGCATTATTTTCAACTTAACATTATCAAACATCCAATCAGTTACATGTCATCAATTTATTATGCTATGGTCAGGAATCTTTTTTATTCATCACTTGGTAATCTAAAATGGGGTTGTTCCTTGTCATCACCCATTGCATTGATAGTTCTTTGTGATAAAATACCAGTCTTATTATTTGAATCTTAGATCATTTGGGGTTGCTATTCTAGGTATTTAATTCTTTGGTTTCTCATATCTTCAATAGGTTCACTTTTTTAGGAGACCATGGATAAGGTTTCCTCACACTAAACATATTCACAACAAGGATTTCTTTTTCAGGAGCTATCTGTTCATTTCCCTCCCCCATTTGATCAGCTAGGCCTTGGGCTACGACACATTGGTAGGAAGAGTGAGGCATGTTGCAAGAAGCACACCAAGGAGTATTATCCACATAGTTTGTGCTATTTCTTTTCAGGGGATCAAGGATTTCTTTTGTCTTTTGGTTTTCTCAATTCTCATGGATTGGCTTTCCATCTTTCCAATTTTTTTTGTATGGCATGTCCCTCATATTAGGCTATTCATCATACCTTTGGTATTGGTAGTTTTTTTCACGAAAACCTTTTTCATTTTTTTCTATTTTAGCAGTATGATCCTTTACTACACTCATCAATTTATCAACCATGTAATCCTCCTTAACTAGCTTACTTTTTTGACCCTTTGTCTCCTTCCATGATTTACCATCCTCTCTCTTCTCCATCTTCCCTAAGGCTTGCGTATTACTCTCAATGTCTATTTCTGTTGTGTAAGACTCTCTCAAGGTGCATTGATTCTTATCTTTGAGAAGATAGGACATCTTCCCATCAAAAACATTAAAGTAAGTAGTTAGACATACTTTCTCATCTAACCTCAACACTTGGAATAACTTGTTCATAGCCTTTTGGAACCTATTGTTTAAATTTGACATGCTTTCATTAGGTAATTTATTAATGTTATTAAATTCATTTAACATGTAACCAGAGTTAATATTTCTTTTTATTTTTCCCTAAAATATCTAACAAATTCATCCCAAGATGCTATGCTATCATTAGGCAAATTCCTAAACCAATCAGGCTGGCATCTTATATCAAGGACTGAACAAAAAGATTCATAATAATCTCATCTATAAAAGCTTTTAAATTTTCTTCACTGATTATGAAATTATTTCCTATGAACCTAGCGATTCGATCTCTTACCTCATTATGGATCATGTTTGGATAGCCAGGGATGCCATCAAAGAAAACATGTTGGTATTTGTCCAAATGGATAGATCTTCTTTGGAAATTTCCCAAAGTATTGTTTCCACTTGGGCCTGCTACAACTCCTTGATTTTGAGTGAGCTGAGGGGCCCCTTGCTTTAGACCAAATACTTGAACATTTGGATTAGGACCAGAAGGTTGAGCATTTGGACCAAGACCACCTATTGAATTTTTTTGTAGTGTCCTAGTAGTAACAGGCATAGAGATACTTGTAGTAGTATTTGTAGTAGCATGCAAGAAAGCTATTCTCATCTTCATGTTAGCTACAGAAGCCTCTAATTCTATATTTTCTAGCTACTTGGATAGATCCTCTTTATCTTTTTTTTTCTTGTTCAAGTTCCATGTCAACTTGAGAGATTCCTGCAGGAGCAACTTTAATCTATTTAGGCTCATTTATGTTGATGCCAACTACCTTTTACTTGCCTTTATCAGATGCATTCTTGTCATTTTTCTTGATCTTTTCATTGTGCTCAATCTCTTGTGGGTGCAACTACCTTAAACTCATCTCTACTATATTTTGATCTATTATTTATAGCTTGTCACCTCAAGGCCCCAAGATCACCAAACAAATCTTTGTCTAGACCCTTGACCTCCTCATTTAGATCACTTTTAGCCTTAAGCTCATTTCTCCTTATTTCTTCCAAGAGCTCTTCTCTCTCAGTTAACAGGTCATACAATTCCTTCTCACACCTTTTCATTGCATCTTCTATCTCTGATTCTTGCTCATGTTTCTTTCTTCTTAAGGCTAGAACCTCCTCATACAATTTTTTAGAATTATAAGATGTAGTCTCAGCAGTAGATGTTTCTCCTGGCTAGTCTAAATTTTCTTGTGCAGGGAAGAATCCTACATCTGTCATCTCTCCATCACTGAAGGGATCAAAATATATGTCACCTCTATAAGGACCTACTGTCCTTGAATGTTATGCACTTTCAGATGAAGATTACATTCTCTTAGGGACATGGGTTTCCATTCTCCCCTTTGAAGTATTGGGGGAATTATGATTTGACCCACCTCTTTTGGACCACTATCTCCTTCCAGGTGTATGGAGCTCTTCTCCTATATATTTCTCTAGATTATCTCTATAGTAATACCTAGTGTTTCTTTACCGACTCATTTTAAAATCACACAATAATTTTCAATTTTTCAATATGCAAATACTAGAATGCACAGAGTATATAGAACCACCACCCACAACAAGTATGGGAAAGTTTTAAGAATTGAACAAGAAATGGAACAATAAAAGGATTAGTCTCTATGAACTTTGAAACCTTATTGCTAAAACCCACTTATCTTTAATATTTTTAATTGACTCAGAACTGAATCAAAAGTATTTGAAAAGATGCTGCACCAAAATAATCTAGGATAGACTAAACATGGTTTCCTTCAATCTTCCCCAGTAGAGTCACCATTTTGTTAGAGTTTTTTCTTGTAGAATCTCAATATAGAAAACTATGCTTGACTCTTAGATTCCCAAATTTTGATTTATACAAGTAAAAGTCTAATTGAAAAGGATTTAATCCTCCTACTCTTTGAGCTCCACAGACTTAGGTAGGTGTACCTTTCATAGTTTACTACTTAGTAAATTTAACAGTGGATCAAGGGTTTATACTGTTTCGTCTCTACCTTTTACTGCAATAGCTGATAACATATTCTAGAAATGAGTATGACCAATTTAATGTAGAGCTTTACAAGCCAGACCATGATCTTAACAAGAGAAAATACCAGTGAAAAAAGGATTCTCATGCTTCTTCTATTTGAGTTCTAGACTCAGGCAGGCTGACCTAATGATTCTCTCTCTAAGGAATCAATAAAATGTACTATATTTTCCAATACAATTGATAAACATCTATGTTCTTAATAACATAAATATAAAGGATTGTTTAGATTTGAATTTGATGATGATAACTACTAATCAAAGTCTAGACCAGTGCCTAATCTAGGGAAAAGAGTCAAATGAAACATACATTCACAGAAATCTCTCAATAGGAACACACATGAAACTCAAATGAAATGCCTTACAAACCACCTTATCATTTCCACACCCATGTATCAAATTCTTACACTAATATCTATCCCTCTAAAACTACTTATAAAATTTACTCCCTCCTTGAAAGAAACTCACAAGTAATCTCACAATTACCATGTAACCAGTATATTTAAAATGCCTTACAGATTAAACATACAAGAACATAAACAAAAATACAAGAAGACATCATTGATGTGAAACAGGAACTTCCATTTGTATTTTATTAAAATATTTTTTCTCAGTACATTCAAACAAAGAGGGGGGCCCCTTTTAGAAGTTCTTGTTTCACATCAAAGCTTGAAAACTAGACAAAACTTAGAAATCTGCCTCACAGTTATGAATTCACCATCCTTTATAATATGTTACAAATTGCTATTTAAAGAAAGAATTATTGATGTAGGATCATCCTGGGTCTTTGGAAATCCTTCTCAACCAAAAATATGTTTATTTTATTCCTTAGTTTATTCTCTGTTTCTTGGCATGTTTGTTCTTTGTTGCTCGGCAGGCTTGCCAAGTAGCTCGGTCATGCTTGTGTTCTGATGCTTGGCTGTTCTTTGGCCAAGGTGTTCTATTGCTCGGTCATGCCTGTGCCGAGTTGGTTTATTTGGGAGTTGGAGTTGGTGGCCAACTTCTTTATTTAAATTTCGTAGCTAGATTTATTTGGGATCTATCTTGGGATCCGTGTGGACCTAAATCTAGGTCTATCCTTTGTATTTGAGTGCCTACCTCTTTGGTGGACCCTTGTATATATTATTTTGTATGTTCTTCATTTGGTAGCAAGTCTTAGAGAAATAATGCAAATGTTAAGATATTGAAGATCTGAGATCTCTATTATAAGATCGAATTGTAATACATTTCTTTGTATACGGACATAACTAGGAAGGCCTTACAGCTTGGCATGTATTGAGTTTGAACCATTAATAATAAAATATCTCCATGTTTCTCTCTCTCTCACTGTGTTGTTGTGTTTATTCTGCGTTGTATCTGCAAGGTGGATGGTTTTGGGTGTGCCCTAGGCCCCATCTCCTTCCTCCCTTACATAAGGTGGTATCAAAGCGAGTCGAGATCTTTGGTTCCTTCTTGTAAACTCTAAAGATATTTGTTGTAGGGTTGCAGGTTGCAATATAACCTACAATTCCATAGAGTTTCAAGATGGTTCGTGGGAGAAGAAATGTTGATCAAGGTCTAGATGATATGCTTAGATAGATGGCTGCAAGATTGGAAGCTATTGAAATAGCCCAGCATAGAGGAAGACATCTTGAAGATGTTAGTGATGATGAATTTGAAGAGGTTCAAGGTGAAGCTGCACCTACACCTGTGATGGACTAGGAAGAAGAGAGATTCCTGAGAGCCTTGACAAGTTTGAAATCCAAAACTCAGTTTAATCCTCCTGAGTATTGTGGAAAGTTAGATTCTGATGAATTGATTGACTGGATCACTAAGATGGAAAAATATCTTGAATATCATAATGTTGCAAAAGATAAAAAGGTCAAGATTGCAAGAACAAAACTGAAAGGTCATGCATCCTTATGGTGGGAACATCTACAATTGGATAGAAAGAAGAAAGGTAAAGACAAAATTAAGGTATGGGATAAAATGGTGATCAAATTGAAAGGCACATTTCTTCCTTATGATTATCAGATTAACCTAGTTCAGAGAATGAAAAGTTTGAAGTAGAAAGATAAGTCAATGAAAGACTATACTGAGGAATTCTATAAAATGGACATCAGATCTGGACATGCTAAAGATGAGGTGGAAAGAATTGCAAGATATCTGAATGGATTAAGAAGTTCCATACAAGATGAGATTGTAATGCCCAAAATAATCTAGAGCAAAACACAACTAACAATTTTTTTTTTTTTTATATCTTAATTAAATATTAAACTAAAACAACTTTCAAAATAACATAACTTTAATTGCGTGGTCACTTTTGTATTAAATAATAATCTTAGTAAAACTAGGGTAAAATTAAAACGTAATTCATTTAGTATAAGAATGACCTTAATCTCAACAGTTAATAGTTTCATTTAAAAATGAGGTCATCTTAAGGAAATTAATAACATTTCCCTGATAAATATAACCTTCTAGTTTATCCAAGTCGTTAAATTTAGGGTGTAATATGTTTAAATGATTTTACTGTAACAACCCTAAAAAAATTAATCTCTTATTTAAAATGAGAATTTAGCAAGGATTAAGGTTGCTATGAATTTTAATTCTTAATTTAATAATATGTAATGTATTAAATCATTTATATATTTAATCTTTCTTTAATGATAATAATAATATATATTATATAATTAGAATTACAATCGTAGTCGCCATAGATTAATCTTACCCAAGAGATGATTAAACTAAAACCATAATGAAGTTAATAAAAAATCAATTTAACCATTAAAGTTCAACATATCATAAATGAAATACAACAAAGTTTTATCCTACACATTATTAAAATAAACTTAAATATTAAACTTATCTTATAGTTACCATTTAATTATACATAGTTGAGCATCTCAACGAATGGAGAAAGAAAATAATTAAATAATTCTAACTATATATATTTTCCCTTATTGCAAATATAACAAGGTCAACGGGATAACCATTGTTAAATACAAATGATGACACAAATACATTAAATAAGAGAAAGTATAAGATAAAAAGATGGCCCTCCAAACCCTAATTCGAAATTAGGGTTTGGGGCCTTAATAAAGATTGAAGAAACCCTAGAACTTCCATTTTTCCCTCTTACAGACTTCTTTCTGCTAATATTTCTCTTGTTCTACTTTGTTTGCTGGGTGCTGGTCTGTTGTATTAGGAATGGAGAATGTTCATCTTTAGCTCATAAAGATGTAACAGATCGATTTCCTTTAATAGTGTTCTTATTAAGTGGCGGCAAAAGCTAACAAAGCTATATTCGACTGTCAAATACTTACAGACTTTATTATGTTTTGCTGCTGTGATAAGGAATCGGGTCTGTATGTTTCAGGAAGACCCATTTTCTGAGCAT
>MU227083.1:689578-716256 GCA_018584345.1 Thuja plicata
CCAAGTTGACTCTCAAAAAAAAAAAAAAAATAGTGCAAAGATTAAATACAAGGTCGCCGCTCTTACATAAACAAAATATAGATTATCCACAATAATAATCCAACTTATCTTTCCAGGAGTCCACATCATACTCCCCAAATCATCGCTATAGTTCAACTGCTCTATTTCGTTGTTATGTTGTTGTTGCCTGTCTTCAAATCTCTCTAACTCTTGTAATCTTCACAAAAATCAAATTGACCTTAGATTTAGGTCATAAATATCCCATAGTATCTTCCTCTAATATTTCTCTCCATAACTCATCAATCTTGATCTTTGATACCCAAAACAACTTTGTATCTTCCTCTAATATTTCTCTCCATAACTGAATTACCAAAACTTAACTTCAATTCAATCGATCAATATGCCAGATGTGCTGCCATAAATGACAACCAAAAAGTGATTCATAATATACAAAAGTGATCACTTGCCAACAATGTCTCCCTTAGGCATTGATGGCAACACTTAACAAAAAATGACTTAAGTGTTCCAACACAAAAACTGTCTCTCCTCTCTTCCTCTTCTATTTTGCTTGTCTCTTATCCCATACTCATTTTTTCTTCTCTCTTCTTCCCCTTTGAAAACAATAACAAAGGTGCATCAAAATTTAAAAAAATTGTAGGATCTTAGTATTTTCTCACCAGTTTCAAAATATCTTGAAATGAATTCTCCATGATCTTTACTATAGTGTTCCATGAATTAACCAATAGTTCACTAACATGAATTAGTCCATTAAGTGAATATGATGATGTCTCTGCTGCTTTCATCTCTATAGGTATATAGTTTGTTAGTGATTCTACTATATTCTCCATATATGATAAATGTACTTCAAGAATTGATAGTTTAGGAGTGATTAAACTCTTCAACAAACCAAATCTTGACATAAATCTCCCTTTCTCTATATCCAATACATTCACTTTAAAAAATCCTTGTTTCCTCTTTGTCCATTTGCATTATTGATTGTGAGGAGGTATCATAACTATCCATCATACTAGTCAAAGTTTCCCTATCCTTAGCAATGATGTCTTCAATGTTTTGAACATGTCTGATTGGGTTCATGCAATAACTGAATAGTATCCTTCCATGTACAACACAACTCCTAGCTTTTGTTGTAACAAATTTTAGAATGCCCAAGTCCCATGAAATAGAATGGAAAACTTCCATCAACTTCTTCTCCAAGTAGGGTCAATAGGGTCTCATAGTGATCATCAAAATTTTCAAGTGCTAACTTCAAGTTTTCTACATCATCTCTTCTTTGGAAAACAATAGGTACAGGAAGCAATTTGTTCACAGTATCAATTTCTCTAGACATTACCTTAGTTTTCTTGTAACTTTTCTATGATGATCTCTCCTTTTATTTAGTGAGTGCGGTGAAGGATAGATTCACCAACTCATCCTCATCCACAAGATCAACATCAACATTAATAGGTTTGTCTTTACTTGCCAACAATAAGATAGAAGATGTGTTAATTTCAGTTTTGACTTCTACTTTTGCTTCTTCTTCCTACTCCATTTCTTTCTATTCTTCATCCTCAGCCATTGTATTGTCAATGTTTCCTTCAAATGGATCCTTGTCATCATGTGAAGTGTCAAGAGTCATAGACACACTAGAGACATAGAAATCTGGTTGCATATCACCTTCGCTCTTCTTAGCTATTTTGGAACTCTCTCCCATTCCTAAAGGTGTAGGCATTTTAGGTTTTGGAGGTGGAGTCTTCTCAGGTATAGTAGTCATTAGTATCTGATCCAATGTTCTCTCAATATCTTTAGTAACTTCTTAATATTTTCTTGCCATGATTTTCACTAACCTTGCCTTAGTCCTCAATAATGGTTTCAGTTCACCAAATATTATATCTCTCTCTTGCATAGAAATTACTAGTAACATGTTATGAATTGCTTGATTCCTGAGAGTCTCATCTTCAATATGTGCTAGTTGCTTCCTTATTTCCATTTTTCCATACAACTCTTCAGGTACACTGCCCTCTATCTCTAACAAATTTTTCTTGAAAACAAGTAAGTGATTTACTACAATATCTTCAATCATATGTTTATCAGCTTCCTGATACCTATCATAGTACTTTTTTTATTGAAACTAGCTTCCCTTTCTCAATAGCTCTCTTCTCAATCATCTTCAAGTTAGATTTCCATACCTGTCTATCACTTTCATCTTTTTTCCCTTCTCCCTTAGTCCTCTGTACTTAAGGTGGTGAATCTGGTTTGGTGTTTCTAGTGCTTCTTCGAGGTAAAATATTAACTGCCTCTTCTTGTGATGTCTTTAGTGGTGGTGAAGGGGTGGTAACATCAATAATAGTAGAAGGTGGATTATCTACCATCACAAATTCAGGATGTTTCTTAAATTTGTATCTTTGTTTATCCAAAACATCATATATAAAAGTTGCATCCATAGCTTCTGTAGATGTAAATGATGTAAATACATTTTACACACTGAATTATGAGTATATGATTCGATCAATCGCATCAAGTAGTCGTTGGATGGTCAGAATCTCTTTGCTCTCTAATTTCCCTAGGTTGCTTCTCTTCAAATGGTAAGGAAAAAGATGACCGTTAGGTGATTTATACAATGTTAAGTGTTAAAAACTCACATTACCCAATACTATCTAGTTAATCATAAATCTCGCGATCATAATATATGCATTGTTTAATGTTGCACTCTTAGAAATAAGTTCCATGATGTCATCCAATATCATACCTAAGATCGCTAGAGCTTAATCCATATAATCAGGGGCTAGATATCTTCTGATGTGCTTATCCAATGCTCCCCTAAGGCCATGCTCAACTAATTAGGTCAATTCTTCTTTTCTAGCATCAGGAAAAGATCCAGTATCATCTACTGTCTCTCCCTGAACCAATATCTCACTTGTCTCTTTGATTTTCCATATCTTACCACTGCTGTTATCTTTTTCTTTCTTAAAACAACTTTCAAAATCACTCTTGAGTTTCACAAGACTTTTACCAGTATCATTTTCATTCTTCTTTGTATTTATAGGATGTGGTACTCTTCCATTATTTTCTCCATTATACCTGAAAAATTCTCTATATGACTTGGACTGTTGCATTTGTAACATATAGGAGGTCTTATGTCTTGATTTACTTGCAGCTTACAATACTTCCCAATGTGTCCAATGTTATTGTATTTTTAACGTGTACATTTCACTGTATGTTCTTCTCTATTCTCTTGTCTATATCCAGATTGATTGAGTTTCCTACATTCTTCTTTCTTGTGCCCATATACATTATAGTTAAAACAATAACCAAAAAAAGTTTTGAAAGGGGTATTACCTCTACAATCTCTTTTCATGTGCCCAAACTTTTTACAACCAAAGGATCTACCTTTGAAAGGTCTGATCTATTCTTTAGGTTCTTCAAGAGTAGGTTTTTCTATAGAATCTTCGCATCTTCTTTCTCTTCTTGATTCTTGGAACATTCTTCAGTGAAGCCAATACCAGTCATATCTCCGTTAGGTTTCTATATGTCCCTCTGTTCATCAATCAAGTCACTACTCATGTGAAGTTTCTCAATGTGTTTCTTTGTCTTAATAAGTTCACCCTTTACGATCTGATTGTATTTCTCCAATTCTAGATACTTGTTCTTGTAATGATCAGCCTCATTCTTCATTTATTCCATCAAAACATTTGCAGTTTTCAAATCTTCTTCAATCTTGTTTTTAGTATATTTTTCATGTTGAATATTTTTAGCTATTTCTTCATTCTCAAGCTTAAAAGTGTCATTCTCTTGTTCAAGTTTCTTTATCTGATCTAAATTGTCATTGTCTGAATCTTCTTTTATCTGAACCATAAGATCTTGTCTCTAATTTCTGGAAAGTTCAAGCTGGTATTTCAGTTTCTTGATCAATCCATCAGCTCTCCTTAATTTGAATCTCAAGTCACCATTTTCTGCCTTTTCTTTATCAAGGTCTTCAAGTGAAGCTTCAAATTTCTCTTGCAAGTTATCTAAATCCATTCTAATCTCCCTTAAGCTGTTAAGATTTCTCTCCAAGGGCCAAAAGCTCTGATACCAATTGTTAGAATTAAGTAATACTGAGAGGGGGGATGAATCAGTATTTCTGCACTTAAAGTAAACTTTAAACCAATTCCACATAAACCATAAGCATACTGTAATCAACAGAACATAAGAAAATAACACAGAACTCATAACACCCTTATTTGTTGTCAAGGAAACCCTAGCCAAGGGAAAACCCCGGTGGGGATGGTACCCACAATCATGTACTAAAGTATAATTTCCCTGTTAGGATACCAAGCCATTTTAGAAGCTGAATATTGCATAGTATAATTCCTTGTTAGAGGAATACAACCCTGTTAAAGGTATACACAACTCTATTAGGGGCCAACTGAGCTTACAACTCTTACAAACCAACTTCTGTTACAAAGTATTAATCAATAGTTGAGCAAAAACAAGCATCTTCAATGCTTAGATGGTTCTAATCATAGTTCTCTAATGATCTTTGTCATTCTCTACTTTTCCATTTGCACATCAATCTTCAACATCACATTCCATATCTCACATATCTTCACTTTACAAAATTTCTTCATATATATATATATATATATATATATTACCAAGTCGGCTCACTTAACCAATATTACCAAGTTGGCTCTCAATACAAAATATAATTAATAGTATAAAGAGTAAATACAAGGTCGACGCTCTTACATAACCAAAATATAGATTATCCTTAATCATAATCTAGCTTATCTTTCCAGGAGTCCACGTTATACTCCCCAAATCATCACTATAGTTCAACTGCTCTATTTTGTTGTTATGCTATTGTCGTATGTCTTCAAATCTCTCTAAATCTTGTAATATTCACCAAAATCAAATCAATATTAGATGTAGGTCATACATACCCCATAGTATCTTCCTCTAAGCTTGCTCACCATAACTCATCGATGTCGATCTTTGATACGAAAAATAAATTTTTATTTCTGCTTTTGTACTTAGTTGATTCCAGAACTGAATTACCAAAACTTAACTTCAATTCAATCGATCAATATGCCAGATGTGTTGCCATAAATAACAACCAAAAATTGATTCATAAATACAAAAGTGATCACTTTCCAATAGATCTTTCCTATGTGGTTGTAATGCCTCTAGCCTTTCAAAAAGGCTTCCCCTGCTTGACCATGTACTAAACAATGGGTCCAAATTTTCTATTTGGCCCTTCACCTATGTTTCCAAGTTAGGAAATCTACTGTATCCCTTATGTACTAGGTCCACCTTTCCTTTTAGGATATCAATCCTATGCTACAAGATATTCAGCAATGCAACAAGAGGTACTTCATTATGATTTTGGTCTAATTGCTTTGTTCCTTGTGGGAAGTCTTCAGTAGTTTCTGTCTATATAGAGGCACATTCTTTGGCTAGAGGATGAGATTTGGGAGCCTCTTCTAATTTATTTTTCAACACCTCCACTTTCCCCTGTAATACTTTGATTTTTATCAAGCATCTTTCTCTGTCTTTAATTACAACAACTGACTCATCAAAGAGTTTTTCATATCTTCAAGAAGGTTTCTATGTTTTGGCCTGATTGAGGTGGACAAAGTGCATAATAGCCTAGAAGATCTCAAGGTTAGCAGTATTGTGGATAGTCTAGATAATCTTATCTCCATCCATTTTCTCTTCAAAACTAACCAAGGATGGATTTTTTGTTCTTGGTGCCAGGGACCACATGGCCAAAGTCTGGGACCTCGGACCATATCCACATCCCCTTATCATCTCTCCAATCTATGTTTCAAAAGACATATTGGCATCTGGCTACTTCCTGATTTGGTCAATTATGAAAGCAAAGGCCAAATCCCATTCAGGCACAAGTAGCATTCCACTATAATTTACCAATTGCCTAGCCTCCTCAGGTGTTATTGTCTTAGTCTCAGGATCATAGGCTTTTAGGGCTTGCAATGCTTCAATTTGCACAGTATCACCCTCAGTTAGCTACAATTGTGATCCAACTTCTTGTTGTTTTCTCCATATCAAGAAGTTTGTGAATTCATCAGTCTTGATGAATGCATCATCACTTAAAAACTCTTCTTGATATAATTATTTTTCATCTTGGCACAGTTGGAGAGGTAACTCTACTTCTTCTTGGACATCTTTTTCCTTTTTCTTACCCTCTCTAATTTTCTTCCTTAGTTGATAATGGTAATGCCTAACATGAGTATTAAGGCACTCACTCTGTCTTTCTTCTTCCCATGCGTCTCTTCTTTTGAGCACGCCCCTTTTTCTGTTCTCTATTTCTTCCTTGGGGGCTTATTTGTCACTTCAATATCAGGAACCTTTGTGAGATCAACTTCTATATTTTTCTCCACTACAAGTGACAAATCTACATGAGGTGGACTATACAATGGATAGCCTCCTTCACTGTCCTCTTCATATTCAGAGGATGAATTCTTCTCAAGGCCTCTCTAGTTTTCCTTAATTTGTCCTTCTAGTTGATTATACAAAGTATGATACATTTCAATCATCTTTGTGAGTCTTTGCAAATAAGGCACTTCTCGGAAGAAACCTCCGAAAGGGATCCCTAATTTCTTCATTTCTTGTTCCAAGTAAATAAAATCTTAGTGTTTTGAATCTTTACTTTTTCTAAGATGTTTCTAATAAGGTCCACTTCAACACACTCCTCATGTTCTTTAATGGCAGTGATACTTGGGGTTAATAGTCTCTTTTCACTTTTGATGAAGCCCTTAAGGTCTACATACCTATACAAGGCCATGCTCATCTTGTACTTCCCTAACCACTTTTTCACTACATCCAAAGCCCTTTTCCCAATGGTAAAGTGAACAACTTTGAACTATCTGGGTGTGAAGGTGTCTTTTCTATGGGGAGCCAAGTGCTCCTTGTCTATCCACATTAACTGGCAGATAAATTCCATAAAGGAAACTCTTGGAGGAACATACTTTGGAATTATGTGTGGGGGTTGAGAATATTTTTAAACCCTAATCATGGTATAAGTCTTTTCACAATAGAAGTCACTTCAATTTTGATCTCTTGGCAATTTGTCCACATATTGACACGGTTTTAGAAGCTGAAGCACTCTTACTGTCAATCTGGTTACATTAAGGCCCATAAAGTCTAGAAGTGGATGTAAAATCCAATTATCAAAACCACTGCATTCATTCTCATTGGAAGTGTAATTCCAAACCATAATCCATAATTTTACATGGTTTGGCTGGCCTTGGAAAAGAATCCTAGGTCTCAAAAATTTTGTATTCATGCTATCTATATTGAAGTATATAATCAAATGCATTAAAAGAGAATAATGCCTGAACTTGGGGTTAGTCTTCTTATAAATTTTGATAAGGCCCTCATGCATTATATCAATGACATACTAGATGTATTCAAAATTGGTATTGGAGTGGGAGTTCTGAATATCTAGGATAGTCATCAATAGACCTGTAGGAAGCTTCTCAATGTGCCCATCAATGCCCAGTACTCTACACAGCCCATAAGCTATATATTTCATGTAAAAACTTAGGTCTTTAAATTCATATGGTCCACCTTAGTAGAAGGCATTGGGGCTACATAATTTCTATTTGACCTAGGTACATTAGCCTGGATCAAATTCTTTACCACACTGACTTCTCTGGTATACTTGTTCGATAATTTGGTCAAGTCAATTTCTGTGGTAGAGGCCTGGTATATGCCAAAGGATTTCATGAAGGATTCCCTATCCAAGGTAACTAAGGCTATTTCTTCACCTTTTCTAATCATCTTAGAGGTAGGGTCATATTTCTTGGCCAATTCTGCTAATAGGTCTATATCTATGAAGAAATCTGGGACAATTAGCTTGGCTAGACCTAATTTCCAACAGTTTGAAACATGAATCTACCTATCCTTATTGTTCTAAAAGTAGTTTTAAAAAATGATAACCAGATCACTTGGGAGTGTTGGGATCCCTAAAATTTGACATTCTATCAACAAGGTGTTTGTCATTTACCTTTTTGTTTTGGTTGGTTCCTGGCAGCAGAGTAACAAATTTGTCTGAATAGTTCCTATTTCCTTTCTACTCTTCCTCTATATCCTTTCTCTTACCTCTAATTGAAGCTCTACTTGACTCCGCTTGACTCATCTTTACTGATTCTATACAATTCTTCTCTCAGGAATAGGCTCTTCATAATTTCTCTGAAACTTATGCAATGTTTTGCTCTATCCTCTGAAATATTTGGTAATCAGAATGTACATAGGCTATGTCTATTTATCATTGAAAATTCAATGCATCAGTCTAGTTGAGAACTTGGAAACCATTGCTAAATCACTTCTTCAATAAATATGCGTGTCTTGACATCAATTTTTTCCTAGCCATGGCGCTTGAATTTGACAGGTAATATAATTTGAAATCCCCAATTGCAAAAGTCATGAGTGCTTTTCTGTTTTAAAACCTTATTTGTTGTAAAAAGGATTATTACGCAATCTGATTGGCCTATTTTTCTTGCCTTTTCAAAGCTCATCAGATTACTTGTACTTTGTCAGGATATTTGATCTTTATTAACCCTGCCTTTTATATTTCTTTCCTTCAAATGGTGGGAGATAGGATACTCATGATCTTACTGTACTTAGACCATAGTCTATCTAGAGATCACGTGACTGCCTTATCTCCAAGTCACTAAATTTTTCCTCTAACCTAGGTTACATTACAATATCTAGCACTAGCCATAGATCTCTTACTTCATCAGTGGTTCTCGCTGAGTTTCTAGATGGTTTTCTTAACTCTAACTTTGTTCTAAGATTCAGCACTGGCTACTCATTTTAACTTTACCTCACTTTTGGTTCACTTCTTAACACTGAGTGAATCATTTCTTCTTACCTCTTAATCTTGTAATAAACTTTACCAGGCTATGCTTTGACCATGATCAAATTTGGAGATTCAGAGATAAAGGAACCACCAAGTCTTTGAATAAAACTCTTAACCCGAGTCTCATCTGGAGATATAGTGCTAGCCGTTCATCTGAGATGAGATCGACGATCTCCACTGAGTCTCTGAGGTTTTAAATTAACCTTAGGTTCATTTGGAGATATATCAACAAGGAGAAAAGGTAAATTTTTTCTAACTCTGATTCTATCTGGAGATTAAGAGATAACTAAGTCTCTAAATTGGTGAACATTTCAACTAACTCTAGATCTATTCAGAGATCATGCGCAAACTACAAGATTTAGACCATATCAATGGTCCATATCTTTTCTTATCAACTCTACTTCTAACTTTAACTTAACTTTAAGTCATCTGGATATTACGTGACAAGGAAATCTCTAAGTCAATTTTTTTACTTAACCTTGAGTTTATTTGGAGATCACATACTAGCCACACAATAAGATCTTGATCTACACCTTGCGCTGAATCTCTAAATTATTCTATACTTTCTCATTTTATCTAGAGATTACGTGACTACCCTTGATCTTACTTTTAATCCATAGTTAATGCTAAATCTCATAATCCTTGGCTCTAACTCTAGTTTATTCTAAGATTACGAGACTAAAGGCTATCTTGCAATCTCCCAACGTTTGGACTAACTCTGGTCAAGTCTGGAGATTAAAAGATAAAGGCTATCTCTGAATCGCTTAAAGATCTATCTAACCTTGGGATTACTTGGAGACTTCACAAACACCATAGATTTCCTTGGTCACTTAAACATGTGTCTACATCTTAGCTCATTACCTCTTAATCACAAAATAATTCATGACTTTTTAACCTTTTTTAAGTGATTTAGCGTCAGATACACATCTCTATCTTGATCAACGATCCAAATTCACTCACAAAAAACATGACTTGGCTTTGAATTAAATACAACTTACCATGGCTCATTTGGAGATTCAACGATTTAATAGATCTATAAGTTGCTAAATAGTTCTTATAACTCAGGTTTAATCTGGAGATCACATGCTAGCCCTTCGATCTTTCTTTGATCAACAATCAATGCTAAGTCTCTAAATCATTATGTACTTTACCAATTCTTCCTGAGATTAAGAGATGACTCTTGATTCTACTTTTGGTCCAATGGCTCGTGCTGAATCTCAAGACAATTTTCTTAACCACACCTTCATTCCGAGATCACGCGACCAAGTTATCTCTGAATCTCACAATAAACTTTACTAGACTTGGCCTCAACCACAGGTTCATCTGGAGATTACACGACTTCCTTATCGCTAGGTTTCTGAAAGATTTACTAACACTAGGTTCAATTTTGAGATCACGTGCCAGCCGTTTATCAAAAACAAGATCAATGATCCTTGTTGAGTCTCTGAATAAATAACTTAACTACTGATTTCATCTGGAGATCATGTGAAAAAGCACCAAGTAAACTTTGTCTTGACCTTGGGTTGGATTACAAGATTCAGAAACAAGGCTATCTCTGAATCTCCAAATATTTCTTATAACTGGAGTTAAGTCACAAAATCTAGTGCTAGCCACACGATGAAAACTGCATCCACGGTTGTCACTAAATCTCTAAATTTTTGAGCTAACTTCATATTTGTGTAGCGATCACGCGCCAACCGCACGATGAGATCTTGATCAACCACCTATGCTTAATCTCTGAATTTATAAGAGCATATTCCTTTCTTCTCAAGATTAGGTGATAAAAGCTTGCACCAAGTCTCCAAATTATAAAGAATATTTGGTTCTGATCACGAGATTAAGAGATAAAGGTAACGAACAAAAAGGCACATGAGTTAAAACCACTTAAGTTACTCGACAAAACTAACTTCAAAATAGAACAAGGTCATTAGGGTCTAGGATTTTTTCATGGCACACACACAAGAGACCTAGGGTTTAATATTTTCAACCATTTTTTTATTCACATTGCTTGGGAAACAGATACTTGCAAAAAAATTTGATGGTAAATTGGAACAAACTTGAAATTTAGGGCATAAACCAACATTGGGAACCAAAATATTTAGAAAGACTCAGAGAAACCAGAAATATACCCAACATGTTCCCCGTGGTATTCCTCACTTTTTAGTTGTTGAGTAGTTCTCTTCTCATCCAACAATGGATGTTATGCCTTAATCGTAAGATGTAGTTAGTTTATCCTTCAAGGCATTGTGTCATGCTGCCAAGTGTCAATTTGAGATCATGGGGCCCACTTCTTCTTGGCCAGTGGAGGGATAAGGTTCCAGCAGATTGGATTTCATCAAACGGTTGTCATTTTTCCTTGATCACTGGATGGTCAATTATTACTCTTCAAGGCATTGCGATAGATTTCCATGTGTTCATGGTGGGCAAGGAAAAGTCTAAAGTTTATAATGGATGGTCATTTTATTTTTATCTAACGGCTAGCATGATGCTTCTAGAAAAAAGACATGTATTTTATTTCATTGTGGTATTGCAATAGAAGGACACGTGAACACGGTGGGACCTGGCCGAAGATAGGAGATGGTAAAGCTTTGAGTGGTTTGGTTTTGATCTGACGGTTGGCACATTCCTATGAAGTAAAGATGAATGAAGATTACTCATTAATGGATTTCTACAAGGTGACACCTGTCCATCTTAGATTTTGGGTCCATAACTCTAAAGGGAGTTAAAGTGTTGTCAGATTTTTGTTGATCAAATAGTTGTCACAATGCCTTAAACAAAGATGATCAAATATTTAATCTTTGAGGCATCGCGTCATGTTGAAACCTATCCTAATCATATTGTGGGCCTGCCAATTTTGAAGGATAAGAGGCAATAAGGAGAGATCATATCAAGTTTGATCGTGTTGCTAGCGTTATCCCTTGGACTCAAGATGTGGTTTGTTTTATCCTTTGAGGGATTTCACCTATGTGATGTGTATCTTATTTGGTCAGAAAATATAAAGGATTCAGGTGCTGCATAGAACTTCCAAATGTTATGGGCTCGCAGGTGTATTAAAAATAGATCAACGATCACATTTTAAAGATAAAATAGGATTTCAATCTAGGTTGGCAATGGGGTTTTTGTTCCAGGGTTGATCGTTGGAACAAGTGTTATTTGATTATTCAAATATTGGAAAGAGTTTTTGTTGATGTGGCTCTACATATCATGATACAGGAGGCTTTGCAGATTTTTTGTAACCCTAAGTCAGCTCTTTGTCTCTTCTTCCTTAGTGTTGGGTTTGTTCTTGATTCTTGATGGTTATGCAGATTAGATTTTTTGTACCTTAATGATGAAAGGGATAGGTGGCTTAACCTTTTCTCTATCCCATGTGCTATTTGAGACTTTTAAGGACCTAAAATATAGCATTTCTTGTTGAATCTTCCCAAAGGATTCAGGTGCTTTTTTCCTGGAGATGTTTCTTGTTGAAAAATAAATAACTGAAAAGGTTTCATTTTTAAGTTAGTTCTAATTATGCAAAGGAGACTTTTTCTGGCAGTCTAATGTCCTTGAGGTACTTTGGCATATGTATGTAACTCATGCTTTGAAATATAATATACAATGACTGATTTTTTTGGAGTAGGATATTATTTGAGTTGTTTTAGTCTTCTTTTCCTTTTCTGCATTTCTAAGTACAACATAAGTGATTGATGAAAGTAATCTTGTGAATGTTATTATTCCTGATCATTTTGTCTCATTTAAGTACCCCATTTTCTAGAGTGTATGTATTTTTGCAAGTTATAGTATGTGTTTAGGATTTGAAGGTTGGTTAAGTGAAAAGTTATTTTCCTTAATGGTTTCATTCCAAACCCTACTATGAAAAATTTTGCAAGAATATACAGGAAGTTGGTACCTTCCATTAAGTTAGATAATATTGAGCTGAAACTTAGTCATTTAAATATGTGTTTCATGATAGTTTGGTGTATCACCTCGTAGGATAGAGTTTTCTGCTTTTTATTGTTGTTGTTCAGTTCTTTTCTACAATCTTTCTATCTCTTTTCCTTACAAGGTTTAGTTTAAGTTTCAATTCAAATAGGTGATTATCCAATAGGAACTGGCCTAGAATCTGGAGGTTTCATTTCACGTTGCATATCCATACTGCAAAAGTGAATCCCATGTTATGCCAGCTTATCAAACTTTAGAGTAGGATAGGGTGTAAATTTGACGCATAACACTACCTTTAGATAGTTGTTCAATGTAATCTTGACTTTCACTCAATTTCTCAGCAAGCTCTCTTCTCTTAGCAAGAGAATGACTCGTCCCTTTCTTCAGTTTGTTGATAACTTTGCTTGCATCCTCAATTTTTTTTTCATACTTTTATCTATCCATGTTAACTTATAGGGATCTTTTCCTCAAGAAGTTAGGCTTAATATTAGGAGAACCTAGAAGTGTGATACCAATTGCAGGAAATCTTATGGCTGAGAGGGGGTGAATCAGTAAAAATAGGTAATGTAAAACTTCAACCACCGATATGATTATCTGCACTAACAACTTCCAAAACACAAAGCATATAACTGAAGTAAACAAATAACAGTAAATAATATCAAGAATCCACAACCTTATCACACTTAACATAGGTATTTTATAATGGAAACCCTTGTTAGAGATTAAAAAACCAACAGTGGGGATGACACCCACAAGCCCAATACAACACTAAATGAGTTTGCCCTATTAGGAGCTATAAATACCCTTTCTGAGGGTTCACCATGTTAGGATTTATTAGTAAATTGTTAGGATTACAAACAGATCAACTATGATCTACCTTGCTAGAGGATTTCAAACCTTGATAAAGAAGCTACTCTGTTAAAGGATTTACAAATAAGAACCTATTAAAGTTCACCATGTTAGGGGATTTTACCTATTACAACTGTTAGGGAAGAACAAGATTATTGATCTGTAGAATGGAACTAATTGCCTATCACATCCTTTACACTCCTTTCCTTCATGATGCTATAATGATCTCTTCTCCTTTAATTCATGACTACCCAATCTGAAAATATGATCACAACCCTAAATCAAATAATTTAGTGCTCCTTATATAGACTATCATTAGGTCACACAATACCTAGAACAACATCCAATAGGTCATCATGAATAACCTCCTCAAAATCAACATGAGAAACATCCAATATGTCATCCTCTAAATGTATTACCAATATTAAAATTAATATGTCAGCCTCAGATCCCTTTCCTTATTCAAATTAATGTGAAACTCTTATCAATGATCAAATAGGTAAAGTGCCTTCTCACTCAAAACATAATTCAATCAAAACTTAAGATAAACTATTGTGGTTGGAATCATGAATTCTGCATACCATATACATATTGTATCTCTGATCACAACATTTGAATCTTTCCTTAACTCAATTGCTACCACAATATGTGTCTGATATTGTTCTTCTTGAACACCAGTCGACATACATAGTTGATCTTCCCTTTACCAATCATGTAGAGTCCTTACCGATCAGTGTAATCATGATAGCTGAATACATTTCCATTAAGGACAACCAATTATGCATCCGGTTATGACCGCTTTGCATGTTTCCTCCAAAATTATCATAATGCTAACAAAGTCAACTTTGGAAAGAAAGTTCTCCATTCGGTCGTCACTTGTCATGATTCCCCTTGACTTCTATTAATCCTACCCGATTACTGATCAAGATTTCATTAAGTTAACTATGGTGTAAGTCTTACAGTGAAATTAGTAAGCACTTGAACTTCAACATTTTGCAACACATTAGTAAACTTATTGCGTGATAGAACAAAAGTGGTGTGTTTTTACCTTCAATTTTGGGCATGAAATTTTTGTATCAAAGCTTTGTTTCAACACTAGGAGCCTTAAACCATTATGTTTCTCACAAAATTTTATTTGAACATGTAGGATGCCTCCTATTAAGTAACAATATCATAGATTTACATGAGGCCCTAGACATTCTTGCTTGACATGAGAGGATGTTGAACAGGAATCAAAGGTTCCCAGAGAGGATCAGAGACCTCCTCCCGAGAAACCACCAAACCCAAACTAGGATATTCTGAATGCACTACAGAACCTTATCAAAATAATTCACAATAGGCTACCACCAGTGGATCAATAGAGAGAACACCAAGGTTTAGAGCGACATAGGTCAACAGCTAGAGAGAAGACTAGGAGCCCACCTCCTAGCCATGTCAAGGGTCAGGTAGAATATGAGAGTGATTCCGTTCACATACCAAAGCCACCACCAGAGATAATGACAGGGTTTGTAGGGAGAGGACGCTATGATCCAGGGGATCAGATTAGAGAGCTACTTTTCCTTCAGCCACCACTCTTTTCAAGATCTAGCAATGGCACAGAAGTTGAGTCATGGCTTTTGAGTTTAGAGCAGTGCTTTGGATTGTGACCATATAAGAGAAATCTACAGAAATGTTTCACAGTTTATCTTCTAAGAGGGTACACCTCTACTGTGTGGAGAAAAGAGGAATATAAGAGTAACTTAGTTGTTGACACTCTCTCTTGGGGCACCTTCTTAGCAAGATGTAGAGACAGATACTTGTTAGAGAATTTTAGGAAGCACTTCATTGATGAGTTCCATGATCTTTAGTAGAGGGGACTCACTCTATTTCAATATGAAAGAAAATTCCTTGAGCTTCTATCTTATGTGGATTACATTAAGGATGAGAAGTTGTGAGTTAACCACTTTGTCAAGGAATTGAATGTTGCGATATCAAGACTGGTATGCATAGAAGCTCCAAGAAGCCTTCAGGAAGCCGTAGAGAAGGCATTGAGAGTAGAGGATATTCATGGTAAATCATAGGATACATAGGATCAATTTTAGAACTACAATCTTGCACCAAAGTCATCAAGGTTTCAAAAAACCCACTAGAAGGGTAATCATATACATTCATGAGGGTCCTAAAAACCTCCTCATGCTCAGTAGCAATCTCACCATAATTTGAGGCAGAGGCCCCCACAGGGACACCAAGGCTCTAATCCCAAGTAGTGGTAGACACTGGGTCCTAGGAGAGATAAACGAGCCTAGGTTCTATTTACACCTCTAACTTAGGCTCAGCAGTCTACTAAGGGTGGTTTAAGTGGGTCTAGTATGACTAGAGAACATCAGTATTCTAGGTCACAGGGAGTTCAGACTCAGGTATGTGGACCATGTTATACTTGTGGTTCCATGGGGCACATAGCAAGAGATTATCCATAGGGTCAGATGGTAGGTAGTCAGTGTATGGCAGCATCAAAACCTATAGTTAGCAACACGGGTAATTCATACAGGGTATTTATAGCAGTTGATAACCACCAGGAGGAGTATCAGGCAACAATGATAGAGGCCATAAGTATGATCAGAGGTAGTAGTGTTACCATCCTATTTGATTCAGGAGTTACTTATTCTTTTTTTTCTCCATTGGTTAGGGAGTGTTGCGGGTTAGTAGCAACTATGAAGGATGTCAGTTGGGGGGTTGAGTTAGCATCAGGAGCTAGAGTGTTAGTTAAATCAATGGTTAAGGACTGCCAAATTTAGATTAGTGATATGACCACTATGGTAGACCTTTGTATTACACCTCTAGGATCTTATGGCATTGTTCTTGGCATGGATTGGCTTTAAGCCCACAGAGCCAAGATGGATTTTTTTCAGAAGAAGATTGAGTGTGTAGATGATCATGACACTTATCCAGTGATTTCAATGATTCAAAGGCCTATATCTCTTTGTATGATCTATTCTATGCAAATTAAGTAGAGCATGTGAAAAGGGTGTTAGTTATTTGACATCACTATTAGTGATAAGGAAGAAGAGGAGGAGAAGGATCCTTCTCTTTTTGACCATCCTATTCTTCAATAATTTGCAGATGTGTTTCCTTTTGAGCTACCCGGTATGTTTCCCCATAGAGCGGTTGATTTTCATATAGATCCTTTACTAAGAGCTGAACTAGTTTCTAGAGCACCATATAGGATGACCACTAATGAGCTTAATGCACTCAAGATTTAGCTAGAGGAGTTGTTAGAGAAATGGTACATTCATCCTAGCATCTCTCCTTGTGGGGAAATAGTTATCTTTGTTAAGAAGGATGGATCTCTATGGTTATGCATGGATTAATGATAGTTGAACAAAGTAACTATTGAGAACCAATATCCACTCCTTAGGATTGATGATTTATTTTATCAGCTCCAGGGTGCCAAGGTATTCTCAAAAATAGATCTGAAATTAGAGTACAATTAGTTGAGGATTGTGTAGAGAAATATTCACAAGATCACTTTCCATACTAGATATGGTCACTATCAGTTCAAATTTATTCCATTTGGTCTTACGAATTCTTCAGCTATATTCACGAGTCTCATGAATGGGGTATTTTTCACATTCCTTGACTGATTTGTGATCATGTTCCTTGATGATATTGATATATTCTTGAGATGAGAAGAAGCACAAGGAGCACTTGAGATAGGTATTGTAATGCTTTAAAGATAATCAATTGTATGATAGTTTATCAAAATGTGCATTCTTTATATCAGAGGTCTGATGCCTGCGACACATTATTTTAATTGATGGGATCTCAATTGACCCATTAAAGATAATAACCATCATGGATTGGCCAGCACCAACCACTCTGACTGAGGTCATAAGTTTCATAGGATTAGCATGTTATTATAGATTCTTTGTTGAGGTATTCTCTAGAGTGAAACATCCTATTACATCCCTTTAGAAAAATGGGAAGAAATTTGAGTGGACAGGGAAGTGTGAGAGGGCCTTTCAGGAACCCAAGAAAGCACATACTAGCGCACCTAAACTTATTGTGCTAGATCCTTTAGAATATTTTTTGGTATCCACAGATGCATCCTTGGATGGTTTGGGATCATTCTAAGGTAGTGTGATCGATCCATTGCATATGAGTATAGGAAAATTAAGACTTGTGAGTTTAAATACCATATCCATGACCTTGAGCTTGCATTATTGGTGCACGAACTAGTGAGACGTAAACACTTCCTCTTAGGACATAGGTTTGAGCTACATATAGATCATCATAGTTTGTAGATGAACTGGATATGTGAATCGCATAGACTCCACTCACTCCAACTCCACAGTCACCTTCCTCAATTGCATTTGTGACTCCCGAGGATCCAACTGGGTGCTCTCTAACACCTCAAAATTATCCTAAAGCTCATGGGTGAGCTCAACTAGCTCCTCCTTTTTCCCTAACAATGCCTTGTAAGAGATTCTCCCCCACTCAAGTAGGTGTTACCTATTAGCTAGAAACTGTACATAATTGTGCCTCAAAATTCTAACATCCTCTCAAAGTGAATGATTCTATACTAGGGAAACATAGCTACCACCATGCTCTTTTGTCATAGGAGCACCCCAACCATAAAAAACCAACAACTTCCATATAGAATCATAATGCTCAAGAGTGGAAGAAATATCTCTATCGTTGATGTAGGAGCATCTTGGGTCTTTGGCAATCCTGCTCAACCAAAAATATGTTTATTTTATTCCTTAGTTTGTTCTCTGATGCTCGACATGTTTGTTCTCTGTTGCTCGGCGTGCTTTCTGAGTATCTCAGTCATGCTTGTGTTCTAATTCTCAGCTCTTCTTTGGCTGAGGTGTTCTGTTTCTCGGTCGTGCCTGTGCCGAGTTGGTTTATTTGGAAGTTGGAGTTGGTGGCCGACTTCTTTATTTAATTTTTATAGCTGGATTTATTTTGCATCTATCTTGGGATATGTGTGGACCTAAATGTGGGTCTCTCCTTTTTATTTGAGTGCCGACCTCTTTGGTGAAATCTTGTATATATTCTTTTGTATGTTCTTAGTCTGGTAGCAAGTCTTAGAGCAAGAATGCAAATGTTAAGATATTGAAGATCTGAGATCTCTGTTGAAGAAGACCAAATTGTAATACATTTCTTTGTATATGGACATAACCAAGAAGGCCTTACAGCCTGGCATGTATTGAGTTTGATCAATTAATAATAAAATATCTTCGTTTTTCTCTCTCTCATTGTGTTGTTGCATTTATTCCACATTGTATCTACAAGGTGGATGGTTTTTGGTGTGCCCTAGGCCCTGTCTCCTTCCTCCCTTGTGTCACATGGTATCAGAGCGAGTTGAGATCCATGGTTCCTTCTTGTAAACTCTAAAGATATTTGTTTTAGGGTGGCAATTTGTGATCTGACCTATAATTGCAGAGAGTTTCAAGATGGTTCATGGGAGAGGAAATGTTGATCAAGGTCTAGCTAATATTCTTAGACAGATGGCTGCAAGATTGGAAGCTGTTGAAATAGCCCAGTGTAGAGGAAGACATCTTGAAGATGTTAGTGATGATGAATTCTAAGAGGTTCAAGGTGAAGCTGCACCTGCACCTGTGATGGACCAGGAAGAAGAGAGATTCCTGAGAGCCTTGACAAGTTTGAAATCCACATCTTAGTTTAATCCTCCTGAGTATAGTGGAAAGTTAGATTCTGATGAATTGATCGAATGGATCACTGAGATGGAAAAATATTTTGAATATGAGAATTTTGTAGAAGATAAAAATTTCAATATTGCAAGCACAAAACTAAAAGGTCATGCATCCTTATGGTGGTAACATCTACAATTGGACAGAAAGAAGAAAGGTAAATAAAAAATCAAGGTATGGGATAAAATGGTGAACAAATTGAAAGCCAAGTTTCTTCCTTGTGATTATCAGATTAACCTAGTTCGGAGAATGCAAAGTTTGAAGAAGAAAGATAAGTTACTGAAAGACTATACTGAGGAATTATATAGACTGGACATCAGATCTAGACATATTGAAGATGAGGTAGAAAGAATTGCAAGATATCTAAATGGATTAAGAAGTTCCATACAAGATGAGATTAGTTTGGTCAAAATGGAAGGCATTGAAGAGGCATACCAATTTGCCCTAAAAGTTGAAGAGAAATTAAACAGAGGTGGTAGATTCCATAGAGGAAGAGGAAGATCTCATGGTGAGAATAGTAGATCAGAACCAGACAAGTCATTTTCAGACACATCTCAAGACAAAGGAAAGATTGAATGGAAATGTGGAAATTCATACAGAGGAAGAGGTAATTACTCCAGAGGTGGATATAGCAGAAGAGGGTTCCAAGTACCTTGTTACAATTGTGGTGAAGAAGGACAAAAATCCTTTGAATGTACACATTCAAGCAAGAAGGTTGGTAGTAGCAGAAATGCATTAGTGCAAGAAGAGTCATTGAATGAACCTGATAATCTCATGATCCTAAGGATACTATGGAGTGAGAAGGATAAGCAAGATCCGATCAAAAAAAATTTGTTCAAAACCAGATGTACAGTTGCAGACAAAGTTTGGAAGGTCATTGTTGATAGTGGAAGCTCGGAGAATCTGGCATCTGAAGAGATGGTTATTGAATTGCAGTTGAAAAGGATGAAGCATCCAAAACCATATCAAATCTCATGGATCAAAGATGAGCATACATTAATGGTGAGTGAACAATGTTTTGTGAATCTAAAAATTGGAAAGTACTATGATAAGGTGTTATGTGATATTACGCCAATGGATTGTTCTCATATTTTGTTGGGTAGACCTTGGAAATATGATAGACATGCTATACATGATGGAAGGTTGAATAGATATTCTATTTGGGTTGATGGGAAGAAGCAAATTTTGTTACCCTTGGTTGAAGAATCTATTGATGAATTATGCACATCTGTGAAAGTTTGTCTGATGGAAGGTAGACAATTTGTTAAAGATCTGAAAAGAAATGATATATGTTATGCCTTGATTCCTAACAAACCAAGTAAGAATGCAGAAGATGACATACATGCAAAAATTGAGAAGTTGGTGAATAAATACAAAGAAATCATTTCAAATAATGTACCTGATGGTTTGCCACCAGTCATAGATATCAGTCATTGTATGGATCTGATTCCTGGAGCTAGTTTACCAAACAAAGCACCACATAGGTTAACACGTACTGAGAATGAAGAGCTTAATCAACAAGTTCATGAATTGTTGAACAAAGGTTTGATCCGAGAAATTTTTATTCCATGTGTAGTACCTACTGTGTTGGCACCTAAGAAGATTGGAGATTGGAGAATGTGCACTGATTCCAGAGAAATAAACAAAATCACAGTCAAGTATAGGTTTCCTATACCAAGAATGGATGACATAATGGATTGTTTGAGTGGAGCAAAGTATTTTACCAAGATTGGTTTGAAAAGTGGATATTATTAGATCAGAATCAGAGAAGGTGATGAATGGAAGACTGCTTTCAAGACAAAGGAAGGTTTGTATGAGTGGTTGGTTATGCCTTTTGGTTTAACTAATGTACCCAGTACATTTATGAGGCTCATGAATGAAGTTCAGAAGAAATTCTTGAATAAGTGTGTGATTGTATATTTGGATGACATTCTGATATTCAGTATGACCAGAGAAGAACATCTAATGCATATAAGACAAGTTTTGTAGAGATTAAAAGAAGAAAATTTGCTGATAAATCTGAAGAAATGTTCCTTCATGAAAAAAGAGCTTGTGTATTTGGGTTTTGTAATTTCAGCTGATGGTTTGAAGATGGATCCAGAGAAGGTTGAAGCTATATTGAGTTGGCCTACACCTAAAAATGTCACTGAGGTAAGATCATTTCATGGATTGGCAAGTTTTTAAAGGAAGTTTATCAAAAATTTCATTTCTATATATAATCATATGACTGAAACAATGAGAGGAGACAAAAAAGAGTTTAAATGGACACATGGAGTTGATAAGAGTTTTTAATCTTTAAAGTTGAAGGTTGTTGAATTACCTGTGCTAGCCTTACCTAATTTCAATAAGGTATTTCAAGTTGAATGTGATGCAAGTGGAAGTGCAATTGGAGCTCTATTCATTCAAGAAGGTAAACTTGTTGCTTTCTTTAGTGAAAAGTTGAATGATGCAAAGAGAAAATATTCTTTCTATGATCAGGAATTCTATGCTATTGTGCAAGCTATGAAGAAATGGAGACATTACTTGATTCCAAATGAATGTGTGTTGTATACTGATCATAAGGCTTTACAATAGCTGGGTAGTCAGAATAAGTTGAATCAGAGACATATGAAATGGGTTGAATATTTGCAGAGCTTTACATTTTTGATTAAAAATAAGAGTGGAGTTTCTAATAGAGTTTCTGATGCATTGGGTAGAAGAAGATCTTTGTTGACTGAAATGAGAGTTGAAGTTGTTGGCTTTGATGACATGAAGAATTTGTATGAGAATGATCCTAAATTTCAAAGCAGTGGAGAGTGTGCAGGGCACCTAATACAAATCAATCAAGTAAGTATGAAGGCTATTTCATTCAGGAAGAGATCTCATCTTGCCTCCCTCCAAGACTTACAGTCCTGCACTAGCATCCAAAAACAAAGAGAACAAAAAAACCTAGGGTTACAAAACCATTGTAGAAGAAAAGGAGAGAGAGGAAGGAAATGAGTCTATAGCTCATTTTGGAGGTTTTGACTTTTGGGACCTAACCCCAATTCGAAATTAGGGTTAGGGTCTTCTTAGGAAGATGTTCTTTATTTTAATTTTAGTGGAGGTGATTTAGAGGGAATGGATTTAAAATATATTTTGGAGGGATTTTCCTTTCTTTTTTTTAATTTTGTCTTCTATATGTTTATTTATTTTTCCCTATAAATTTCAATAAGGATTAACTTTTCAAAATTAGAAATTAATATTATAATATAGCCTAGGCAAATCATTTGGGTTACTTCTTATAACAAACATTATAGCATATGAATTTAATTATATTAATAGGCTAATGTATTCTAAGAGGAATATTAAAATGGTTTTATTGAGGGGTCACTTTAAGCACAATTAACATATTAATTTCAAAAGTGGATAATCAACCTTGATATAAAGGCAGTTTGATTTGTTGAAATTTACTAAGGAATATGAAATGTATGGATTTTAATTAAATCTAATATTTTTATAACAAGGATCAATAAAGTTTTCATTTAATAAAGAAAACTCTATATTCTTCTTGTGAATATAATAATTGTAGAGCTGCTAGGTTAGATTTAATTAATGGATTAATGAATTAATAAATAATAGTATATTTCTTTTTTTAAATCGATGGATTTTAATCATCGTTAGGTGGAACTCATTGCAGTCCTTTGTAAGAGACAAATCTAGTTTTAATGATTAAACTAATTAATCTTAGAATAAATTATAAATAAGAAAATTGTTAATGATAAATTACAACTCGTTAATGTTATTTTTGTGTGGCCAGTATAATGGTCATTTTAAAAATAATATTGCGGATGCATGTACATAACGTATACTCCTCAGTGGGATTTTAAAAAGACTTACATAAATAATAAACCTACAAAATAATTAATTAATCTATGTAGCAATTCATAGGGTGTATTTTCCTTCACATCATCAAACTCTATTAAGAAAACTAAATGAATTTATTATGGCAACCCTGAGTACAATTATCTTAATGTTAGAATAAACATTTAGTCTATAGGGGTATCCTTAGTAGATTTACTTTGGGTTGAGGGAGGTTGACACGCAGTCATGATTCCCCTTAACCCTACTTGCGGGTTTTAGTTATAGTTAACCTGAAGCCCTAATCGAGTATTCCTGCCTTGGCTTAGTAAGCTAGGCTAACTTCTTAATTGTGTTCCTTTATGACTTTAATTGAACCTTTCAAAAAAAAGTTGTTTCATTTTTGGGCGTAGAATTATGGGCATGACAAATACAAATTTGGAAGAACATATAATGCATATTCTTAAGGTGTTTGAGAGGTTTAGGGAAGAGAAGTTGATAAATCTGAAGAAGTGCAGTTTTTTTGAAGGAGTTAGTGTATCTGGGATTTGTAGTTTCTGTAGAAGGTCTAAAAATGGATTTAGAGAAGGTAAAGGCTATCCTAAAATGGTCTAATCCAAGGAGTTCTACTAAGGTAAGATCTTTTCATGGTTTGGATAGCTTTTATAGAAAGTTTATTTGAAATTTCAGTAGTATATGTGGACCCTTGAATGAAACAATGAGAGGGGATAGGAAACAGTTTAAGTGGACTCTAGGGGTAGGTAAGATTTTTGAATTGTTGAAAAGAAAAGTTAGATAATAGCCTTTTTTAACACTTCTAGGTTTTAACAAGGTGATTCAAGTAGATTGTGATGCTAGTCGTAATGCTATTGAATCCTTTTTGAGTCAGATTGGTAAACCTATTTCTTATTTTAGTGAGAAGTTGAATGGTGCCCAAAGAAAATATTTTGTTTATGATAAGGAGTTCTATTCTATAGGTTAGGAATTGAGGAAGTGGAGACATTATCTTTTTCCAAAATAATTTTTTTATTTACCGATCATTAATCTTTGCAATATTTTAATAGTCAAGAAAAGTTGATTCAAAGGTATTTTAAATGGGTTGATTTTTTGTAGAGTTACACTTTTGTTTTGAAACACATGAGTGGGAAGTCTAATAGGGTTGCAGATGCCCTTAGAAAGAGACATATTTTTCTAATAGAGATGCAGATTGAGGTTGTTGGGTTCAAGGAACTCAAGAGTTTTTACCTTGAGGATCCTGATTTTGGGGACACTTGGAAAGCTTGTATAGAACTTGTTACTCTAGATAGAAACAAATGGCTAGACTTCATAATCCAGGATGATATATTATTCAGAGGTAGTTAGTTGTGCATTGCAAGGAGTTCTGTGAGGGAAAAATATAATCAAATAAAATCATAGTGGAGGAATGGATGGACATTTTGGTCGAGATAAAACCATTGCTCTGGTTAGTGAAAATTATTATTGGCTAGAGTTGCACTAAGATGTTAAAAATTTGTATGGTATTTCAGATGGAAAAATGAGCTAAGAAAAATACAGGGTTATATCATCCATTACATGTACTACAGAGGCCATGGGAGGATATTAGAATGGACTTTGTTCTTGGCCTACCAAGAACTTAGAGAGGGCATGATTCCATTTTGGTAGTGGTAGAAAAATTTTCAAAGATGACACATTTCATTCCTTACAAGAAGAGTAATGATCTTGTTCATGTAGAAAAATTGTTTTTCAGGGAGGTGGTGAGACTACATGATTTACCAAAAATCATAGTTTCAGATCAAGATACCATGTTTTTTTTATACTTTTGCAGAACCTTATCAAAATAGTTGAAGAAAAATTTGAAGTTCAACTCAGCACACCAACCACAGACTGATGAATAGATAAAAGTGGTGAATAGGAGTTTGGGGAATCTATTGAGGTACTTGGTTGGACATAAACCAAAGGGGTGGGTTTTGAATTTACCACAGATGGAATTTGCATATAATAATTATGTCAATAGAAGCACTAGTAAATCACCATTCGAAATAGTATATGAAAGTAGTCACAAAAATGTGTCAGAATTAAGAAATTTTGAAAAAGGAGAGACAAGTAGGGCTGAAGCTGAAGACTTTGCAGAACACTTAAATAATTTACATGAGGAGGTAAGGAAACATATTAATAAAATGAATACACAATATAAAGCTAAGGTAGACATGAAAAAAAGGCATAAGGAATTCCAGGTGGGGGATGAAGTCATGGTTCATTTGAGAAAGGAGATATTTATAGTAGGAACATACAATAAGTTGAACGTGAAGAAGTTTGGACCATGCAAAATACTGAAGAAGCATGATTCAGGAAATTCCTATGAAGTAGAATTTCTCGGTGAACTCAATACTTCACCAGTATTTAAGATTTTAGATCTGATAGAATATCATGAAAAAGGTGTTGAGGATCACATCATAGAAGCACAATGGAATATTCTAGCAACTACTTCATTTACAGAGGATATTGAAGACATCTTGGATAGTCGTAATAGCAGAAGCACACGAAACATGACATATGAAGAATATTTGTTCAAATGGAAATGATGACTTTGGAGGATTCATCATGGCTATCAAGGGAGGAGGTTAACCATCTTGGTTTTCCTTTCAACACCTGAGATGTGACAAGGTCACTTCTCAAATTACGTAGGGTGTCTGATGCAGGAGGATCCTAGGTGTAAGGGAAATCTTGCATCACCCAAAAATATTTTCTGGTTTCTTTTCAATAAGGGCTATCTTGGTGCAGAGCTGCTATTTATGGAAATTTATTATTTTAAGTAAGTTTTATTTTGAGCTTATAATGTTCCATTTTCTTCCCTGGAGGTTCACTTTGATTATATCAGCCTTCCAGTAAAGTTTAATTGCAAGATCAAGTCTAGTTTTGAAGATATTAAACATTTTCGGTATTGGGAGTTTGGTATACAAACTTCAAACTTAGTTTTGAAGGATTTAGAGGCTCCAAAATAGGTTGTAACCTTGGTTGAATAGATTTTTTTTAGATATATGTTTTAGGGCACTTGGCAGCATTTCTGAAATGGGGATCATGTCAACAAGCGATGAGTTATGGTATCCAAAAGTTGCTACATGAAATAGAAGAAAATGAAATTCCTTCAAAATTTCTTTAGAGTTCTAAAATTTATATAGGGATTTTTTGAATGTAATAAAATGAATAATAATATCTTAGGGATGGTGGAAATCAAATTTTAGGGTTAAAATTTCTAGAACCTTCTTCGGCGGTTAAAATTACCTATATAATGAAGGATCGTAGTGTTATCTAGGGAAGATTTTGGGCATGCATATGGTGGCTTTGGTTTGCAAAATATTGTAATGAAAATGCCCATGTGGTTTTGCATGTTATATTTCTAAACATTGTAATTTCATTTCATTGGAGATAACAAGACGCCCATTTCTTGTCCTTACAATTCATTATTATTCTTGATATTTTTTTTTGTGTTTGTGTTTATAAGGGAGGCACCCTTCATCATCATCATATATATA
>MU227083.1:724539-751384 GCA_018584345.1 Thuja plicata
AGCTACGGTTCAAAAGTTATGGCTTCCGGAAGTTGGGCTACCTAATCTCATGTTTTGTAAATATTTAAAGCTGACCCTTTTGTAATAAAAGTGAAAAATAATTAAATGCTAAGGGTAGTCAGCCTTAGTGGCTAGATTTCTGGAACCTTCTCGAGCGGTGGAAATTGCCTATATAAAGAAGGCCCGTAGTGTTGTCTAGGGCAGTTTGGGGTAGATCTGGGTAATAATTCAAGGCTTTGTCCTACAGAATATTGTAAAGGGAATGCCCATGTGGCTTTGCATATTGTAATTCTGAAAGTTTGTAATTCCACATTTTTGGAGATAATAAGAAGCCCATTTTCTGTTCTTGCAAATTTTTGTTGCTTCTCTGTTTCTATTATGTGTTTGTGGAATTAAGGGGAGCACCCTTCATCAAATGCTCAACTCTTCTTTGGCTGAGGTGTTCTATTGCTCGGTCATGCCTGTGTCAAGTTGGTTTATTTAGGAGTTGGAGTTGGTGGCCGACTTCTTTATTTAATTTTTGTAGCTAGATTTATTTGGGATCTATCTTGGGATTTGTGTGGACCTAAATTTAGGTCTCTCCTTTGTATTTGACTTCCAAGCTCTTTGGTGGACTCTTGTATATATTCTTTTGTATATTCTTAGTTTGGTAGCAAGTCTTAGAGAAAGAATGCAAATGTTAAGATATTGAAGATCTGAGATCTTTGTTGTAAGAAGACCTAATTATAATACATTTCTTTGTATATGACCGTAACCAGGAAGGCTTACAGCCTGGCATGTATTGAGTTTGATCCATTAATAATAAAAGATCTTTGTGTTTCCCTCTCACTGTGTTGTTGTGTTTATTCTGCATTATATCTGCAAGGTGGATGGTTTTGGGTGTGCCCTAGGCCTGTCTCCTTCCTCCCTTGCATTAATTATCCACCCTCAGCTGTCTGGACACAAGATGTCTCTACCTATCCTAGCTCCTCTATACACTCTTTGTCTCACTAATCACACTATTGTAGGAAATTGTATCTACAAAACTCACCTCATGATCACTCTCCTCATGTGCACTAATAATCTCACACATGTCCACCAATGATGTACTACCACTGGGTACATCTACACATACATCCTATGAAGAAATAGAATCCACTACTGTATCAAACTCCTGGCACATATCTACTTCCTCGTCCTCATCTATGATTCGCTATAGAACGGGATCATAGGACCCATCACTAACAAATGATAACTCTGATTCAACACTCAATGTCTAGAATGATAAAATAGACTCACTGCAACACACATCATCCTCATACCCAACATCAGAGGTGTCCATAATGCTAGTATTAACATCGTCAAACTGAGACCCCTCTACTATCTCCAACTGCATATATAACTCAATTTCATCATGTAAATTAGCAACATTGTGGCATGAATCTACATCACCTAAATCCTCTATAACACTCCAATCATGATTTTCATCACTGGGTAGCTCCATGCTTACATCCTCTATATAGAAGAAGACTATTTTTCTCCCACACCGACCCAACACTATGACTGCTGCTATAAAAATTAGAACTATCAGAGCTCATATCCTCCTCACAGTCCTCAAAGACAACACCCTCATCTAAAGAATCAGAATCCATAGTTGCATTCCCAACATCCTCCACACTCGCACTATCCACAACATCATCAACCAGCTCACATAAAGGATTGTTATCCTGAAAATCAAACCCTGTAATACTATAACTACTACCAACTGATGTAAAGTTGTCATCATTGGTAGTGAACATGTGATCAACATGTTCTATGTCACTAGCTCTCATATGCTCAATATGTTGAGACTCAGTACTACATTCTGCCAATAATTCAGTCACATCCACATGTCCATGTAAAATTTCTCCACCCTCATGTGTGCAAATAGTACTAGTGGCTAACACACTAAGTATAGGAACATCTCCACAATAATCAGTAGCTACTAAAAATTCATCATGAAGCTTTCTGGATGCCTCACATGTAAAGATATCATGTTTCTCCTCCTGTCTTTTTTATGAAGATGAATTATTGAAAAATGAAACCAAAAATTTTGTTGCCTTATCAACAATCGCCGGATTTGAGAGTTTCATATTTAGCCTTTCTAGAGTTTGTCTCAGTTTCTCCATTTCTTTCATCATGGAATTTGTTTTCTTTCTGAGATTAGACATATTGTCCAACTAGTTTTACTATTTTCTTGATTTCCTATATTTGTTCGTGATTGTAACAACTATAAGAGTGCTGGTCACTCAAGACAAACAAGTGAGCTCACTGATTTCCACCATAACAAGATGGCAGGAAACTATTCTGATACCACTATAAAAAAAACCCTATGGTTCTAATGCTAAAAGCACTGAAATGTTACAATTTTAGATTTTTGACATTTGGTCAAACACTTTGCAGGCAAGATGGTTTTCAAGTGTTTAAGGTTTTGTTTTGATGTATAAACCTGTTTTTGGTTTTCCAACAATATTTAGGAAAATATCCATCACAAATAACAGAAACTGGAATTACCCAAGAAATCCACACTAGGAAATTTATTTGTAAACTTATGTTAGAATAATTGAGCAGCAGGGGGGTGAATCAATGGCCTCAAAAATTAATCCAATATCAACCCAAAAAATTAGTACCACAATTATAAGCCTTTAGTTATCTTCATTCCTACAAGATGTATGCCTTGAAATGATCTTATCAAATAACTACTACTCGTAGTTCACTGTTTAAACCTTTTTCTTAATCTTTACCGAATATCAGTCTATTGTTTACCGAAATACAATAAATAACTTAGTGTTTATTGATCATCCTATTTTAGTAATGTGTAAAGAAAAAAATCAAAGCAATGAATCATAAAAATATTTGACACATGAATTTTCAACGTGGAAACCCTATTAAGGGAAAAACCACTTGGGACTGGTAACCCAAAATTTTCACTCTTCTTAAGTGAGCTCGGTGAAGAGCCAACCCTGTTCAAAGTTACAAACACACTATTAAGTGCGACCTTGTTAGAGGATCTATCACTAACAGTTTATCACCTGATATTTGGCATTCACTATGTTATCTTCATGATTAAACCTTTTGATACTCCTTGGGATGTATCTCAATATATAAAGGATTGTTAAGTCCTACTCGGTTAAGAGACTTTCTAATACAATGGTTAAACTAAAATAGTATATGATCTGTTCAAAAATACAACTTAGACTTGCAGATTTTTAGATCTATTGTAAGCTCATAATACCTTTCTAATCAATGTTTCTTTTCAATACCTTGACTCCACTTCTTTTTTCTCAGTGATGTTGTGCTTCTATGTTGCTCGGTGTCCGCAAAAATATTAGCTCTATTCTTTAGCTTGTTTGATCAGGACTGTATAAAGTCTTTATTCACCAGTATTCCTTTTATCATCCTCTTCTCTATGAATTATGTTGTCTCTTTATAGACATGATTTCACCATTTCTAAGTCCTTGACTTTCTTGTTCTTGGCGTGATCCACAATTCTCGCCATTCTTGCTTTAAAGACTTAATTCTATTTTATCCCGTAGATTTCTCCCTGACTACTAGAATAAAATAGCTTTAAAACTCTATCTTATCTCTAGCTTTTAACTTGTTGATGAAAACAATGTAATCAACCAGTTAACTCCTTCTTTAGTTCCTGCCAGCTAAGTATTTTGTCATTTCTAAACTTTAGTTCTTTTCAGTGTTTAACTCCTTGTTAGATTGGTCTAAAATTTAGTTGTTCCCAGGCATCTTTGTTCGTCGGGATTGTCTGTCCATCAGGGTTGTCTATCCATTGTGTAAGATTTTGGTTCTACTCATCGGTAATGCTTTCTCAGGTATCACTATGACTATTCTCTCTTGTTTCTCTATCCATCGGGGTACACAGTCTGTCAGTGTCTGTTGTCACTTGGTGAATACTAAAATTTTATGCATTACTGATAGCATAACCTTTATCTCTTTGGTTCTTTGAAGTCTTTGAAATTATTTATACAACCAATAAGATTATATCAAGTTCACATCAATGAAAATACAATACATTAACTAATTTAATGTCTTGCATTAACTTTTTGCAGCTCAGTGATCATCAACTTAACATCTTCAAACATTCAGTCAGTTATGGCTCATCAATCTCTCCCTTTGGCATTGATGGAAAAACACTACATACTACTAATACATTATGAAATATATTAGTTGTAGTTCTTGAAAATACCAAGCTTATTTTTCTATAACCAATACAAATGTTTGGCTCTCGATAAGCTCTTCTAGCTTAGATTTGATTCTCGCATATTACTTTCTTCAATCTTCATTCCCTTCACTAGATAGATGTAGCAGCTTTTGATTCTTTCTCTCCCTTTGTTGTAACTTCTATTTCTCTTATGTTTTCTCTCCCTTTGACTGTTCCTCTCCTTGATCATCTCTTTTTCCTTTGATAGAAATCTCTTCCTTTGTATGTATTCTCTCCCTCATGATGTTCTTTACTTTGATGGATATTTCATATATAATTTCTTCCTTTGGATATTCTCTCCCTTACAGGTTATATCTCTTTACATCTCTCCCATCAAGATATTCTCTCCCTTTGACAACAATTCCAAAGTCATTCCTCTTTAATATATTCCTCAAATTTCCCTTTCCATAAGCAATGTGGCTCTGTATTAGCCAATTAAATATCTCTAGTGTTCAGTGTAGATAAGTACCTTGCTGTGTAAAGATGTATTTTTGCAGTCCATCTCTTTTCTTGCATCAACATGAATGATCTTCTAATTGTGTGTAGGCTGATGCAACCTCCTAGTCAACTTAGTGACTAATAGACAAGGGTCAGACCCCTATTTTTTGTCTCAGGTACTCAAATGTATCTTTAGGCAATGGCTTTGTGAATATATCTACTAATTGTTCCTTTCATTGAACATGTTACAATATCACTTCTTTTTCTTGCACTTGTTCACTTAAGTAATGATACTTGATAGCAATATGCTTAGTCTTAGCATGCATAACTCGATTCTTTGATATGTTTATTGCACTAGTATTATCATAATAAACAATCACTGGTTCAAGAATCTTCATATTTATACCTTCCATTAGTTTTTTGATCCATGCAATATTTGAGAAGTTTGCAACAGTAGCCACATATTCTACTTCTGCAGTGGATTTTGAGATGCATCCTTGCTTCTTACTAATCCATGTGACAAGTCTGTCACCCATAAAGAATACTCCTCCAGTTGTGCTCTTCCTGTCATCTAGATTTCCAGCCCAATCAGCATCAGTATAGACTTGAAGCTCAAATTTGCCTTCTCTTTTATACCATAAGCCATAGTTCTCGATATTCTTTAGATATCTCAGAATTATTTTGATAGTATTCATGTGTGATTCTTTGGGATTAGCAGAGAATCTTGCAACTATTCCAACTGCATGTGCTATATCTGGTCTAGTACAAACAACATACATTATTTTTCCAATCATTGATCTATATAGGGTCTGATTTACCTCATTTGACTTATCTTCCTTTTTCAGCTTACATCCGATTACCATAGGTGTTTGAACTAGCTTGGAGTCTTCCATCTTGAATATTTTGAGAACTTCCTTTATGTATTTGGATTGTGTGATGTATATGCCTGCATCTTGTTGAAGAATCTGTAGACCAAGAAATAATTTGATCTCCCCAACCATTAAATTTTCAAACTCTTTCCTCATCTCATTAGGAAATGATTTACATAACATATCATTACCTCCAAATATGATATCATCAACAAATATTTCAGCAATCAAAATGTTATCATCAGTATCTTCTTTTAAATATAGATTGTTGTTTTCATTTGTTCTTACAAATCCAATGCTTATGAGATAAGAGTGAAGTCTTTCATACCATGCTCTAGGTTCTTGTTTCAATCCATACAAGGCTTTGTGTAGTCTACATACCATGTTTCTCTTGTCAGTATCAAAAAACCATTTTGGTTGTTCAATGTATACCTCTTCTTCTAGTATTCCATTTAGGAATGCAAATTTGACATCCATTTGGTATACCTTGAATCCTTTGTATGCAGATAAGAAACTATAGTTCTCAATCCTTCTAGTCTAGAAACAGGTACAAAGGTTTCTCCATAATCAATACCTTCTTCTTTTTCATACCCTTTGCATACTAACCTTGCTTTTTTCCTTGTGACTTCTCCATTCTCATTCAGCTTGTTTCTAAATATTCATATGGCACCGATGAAATTCTTGTCATCAGGTCTTGGTACTAGTGTCCATGTTTTTTTATTCTCAATATTTTCTATCTCTTCATTCATAGCACTGACCCATTCTTCATTTTCAAGTGTAGTATTAACAGATTTAGGGTCAAAATCACAAATTAAGCATCTGGTGTTTAGTGACATACTTCTTGTTCTCATTCTAGCCCTTCTTGTCTCCTATGATCTGGTTCTATGGATGGTGTCTTCTGACATACTTGGAAATTATTGGTTCACCTCTTTGTTTATCATTCTGACCATCATCTTGACTCTCATTCTGATCTCCATCGCTCGTTACATCATCTTGATTAATTTCCTAATTTTTGGTATTTGCAACGTGATGCTCGGGTGCATTGTTATGTTGCTCAGGAGTGATACAATATTGCTCGAGAAGAGTGTCAGGTTCTTCATTGTAGACAACCCTGTTGTATTCTTTTGGTTCTTTTGTTTTTTCCTCATCATTTTTCTCTGCAACTTCATTTATTTTGACATTTGCACTCTCAATTATCTTGTTAGAGGACTTGTTAAGACATTTATAAGCCTTTATTTTGGTGGAATACCCTAGAAAGATTCCTTCTTCACTTTTGGAGTCAAGCTTTCCATTTCTATCATCTTTCAAAATATAACATTGACTTCCAAAAATTCTGAAGTAACTTACATTGGGTGTGTATCTGTACCATAGCTCATAGGGTGTCTTTTTGGTGTCTTTCTTCAATTGAACTATTTTCAATGTATAGACAGTAGTACTAATAGCTTCCCTCCAGAACATTTGTGTGATGCATTTTTCTATCATCAGTGTTCTTTCACAATCAACAATGGATTTGTTCCTTCTTTCAGCAATCCCATTTTTTTGTGGTGTTCTTGGTGCAGAAACTTGTCTTTTAATTCCATGCTCATTACAAAATTTAGTGAATTCATGTGAAATAAATTCCCCTCCTCTATCTGATCTTAATAATTTCAATTCCTTACCACTTTGTTTTTCTACAATAGCTTTATACCATTTAAACATCTTGAATGCTTCTGATTTTTATTTTAAGAACATAACTGTCATCATTCTAAAATAATCATCTACAAATAGAATTAAATATCCATCTCCATAGCAACTCTTTGTTCTCATGGGTTCACATAGATCAGTGTGGATTATTTCTAGAATAGCATTAGATATATGGGTTTTTCTCTTGAAACTAGACTTTGTCATTTTACCTTTTTGACAATTCTTACACATGATATGGTCGGGTTTTGACATGCTCGGTAAACCTATTACTTTCCTTTTATTGCTTATCTTTATCATGTTGTCAAAATTCACATGACATAGTCTCTTATGCCACAACCATATGTATTCATTTCTAACCATTAAACAAGTGGTGTTAATATCATCAAGATAGAATAGGTTACCTTTTGTTTATTCATCAGTTCTGATCAACCTTCCTAATTCATTGAATATCTTTGCCTTCTTATTCTCAAAATGAAACTTGGTAAACTATGTTATTCAATTGTGAAACACTCAATAAATTATAATTAATTCCTTTTACCCAGTATGCATTTTCACATCTGATTAGATTATTTAACATTATGATTCATTTACCTTCAACCAAACAAGGTGAGTCATTACCCATTATTATTGATCCACCATTATAATACTCAAAATTTTCAAACTTTACTTTATCTCTAATCATGTGGTGAGTGCAGCCACTACCCATAATCTAGACATCATTCTTAATATCCTTAGATATGAGTGCAGTCTCAACGTACCTTTCTTCTTCATCTGAATCATCCTTCATGGCTACAAATATAATCTCAATATCTTCATCAGATTGGGTGCCAGTATCTCTAGCTCGGTTCTCAACCAGGTAATAAGCTTTCTTCCCTTTGTCCTTGTAGGCTCGGGTATCTCTTCTATTAGATTTTTGGTTGCTTCGGTAATCTCTGTTATCACCTCTATCAAACTTCTTTTCATATGACCTGTTAGTGCTTCTATCATTTTTTCTTTTGTTAGGACATCTAGTAGCAAAATGTCCAATCTCTTTACATTTAAAACATACAAGTGGTAATTTACCTTTGTATCTACCTTTGCCTCCCTGCAATCTTCTAGCCATTAGTTCTTCAATCTCATCAAGTCCTTGGTCATCACTATCACTTTCACTATCATTTCTCATAGTGTGTTTATGACTTGACTTACTTATTTTCAAATAATATTTAAATTCAGACTCTATAGATGGTAAGACACTATTGTCAAAGTTATTAATCTCAAATGAAATCAATCTACCAATCAGACTATCTAGAGTAACATTATTGTTTTCTACAGCTCTCATTTCTTGTATAGAAGATACTCTAATAGCATATACATGTAGTAAGGTTCTTAGGATGTTACTTACCACTGTCTCTTCTTCAAGTACACTTCCAACTCCTTGGATAGCATTGACTACCTCTTTGATTCTGCAGCTATACTGAGTGATATTTTCTCCTTCTTTCATCCTTAGGTCATCAAACCTACCTCTTAGGATTTATGCCTTAGATCTTAGCACATTAGCATCTCCTCCATGTACTAGCTTTAATTTTCCCCACATTTTCTTTGTAGTGGTGCATGTTTTGACATCCTCAAATTTAGCATCGAAGAGTGAGGAAGCAAGCTCTATCATCATGCAATTGTGTTCATTCTTTTCTCTTAATTGATCAAGTGTGTGACGTCCTATAGGAAACACATATTCCATATCCAAGTATTGAGTAACATCATTTCCAATACCTGATAGGTGGAGTCTTATCCTACTTTTCCATGATGCCAATTTGTCTTTGTTCAACTTAGGCGCATCTCATTTTCTCATCTTTTGATCTTTTGCTTGAGTCTTTAAGCTCCCTTTCTAAACACACAAGCTCTGATACCAATTGTTAGAATAACTGAGAGGGGGGGTGAATCAGTGGCCTCAAAAATTAATCCAATATCAACCCAAAAACTTAGTACCATAATTATAAGCCTCTAGTTATCTTCAGTCCTACAAGATGTATGCCTTGAAATAATCTTATCAAATAAAAAATGCTCAGAGATCACTGTTTAAACCTTATTCTTAATCTTTACCGAATAGCAGTCTATCATTTATTGAAATATAGTAAATAACTTAGTGTTTACCAATCATCCTATTTTAGTAATGTGTAAAGAAAAATATCAAAGAAATGAATCATAAACACATTTGACACATGGATTTTTAATGTGGAAACCTTGTTAAGGGAAAAACCACTTAGGACCAGTAACCCAAAATTTTCACTCTTCTGAAGTGATCTCGGTGAAGAGCCAACCCTGTTAAAGGTTACAAACACGTTGTTAAGTGTGACCTTGTTAGAGGATTTATCACTAACAGTTTATCACTTGATATATGGAAATCACTATGCTATCTTCATGATTAAACCTTTTGATACTCCTTGGGATGTATCTCAATATATAAAGGATTGTTAAGTCCCACTTGGTTAAGAGACTTTCTGATCCAATGGTTAAACTAAAACAATATATGATCTATTCAAAAATACAACTTAGACTTGTAGATTTTCAGATCTATTGTAAGCTCATAATACCTTTCTGATCAAAGTTTCTTTTCAATACCTTTGCTCCACTTCTTTCTTCTCAGAAATGTTGTGCTTCTCTGTTGCTCGGTGTCTACAGAAATATTAGCTCTATCCTTTAGGTTGTTTGATCAAGACTGCATGAAGTCTTTCTACACTAGTATTATTTTTAGGGTCCTCTTCTCTATTCACTCCCCTAATTCATAATGAATTAGCTTGTCTCTTTATAGACATGATTTCACCATTTCTAAGTCCTTGACTTTATTTTTCTTGGCGTGATCCGTAATTCTCACCATTCTTTCTTTAAAGCTTTACTTTAGTTTTATCCCATAGATTTCTCCTTGACTACTGGAATAAAAAAGATTTAAAAACTCTAGCTTATCTCTGTCTTTTAACTTGTCGATGAAAATAATGTAATCAACCAGTTAACTCCTTCTTAAGCTCCTGCCAGCTACGTCTTTTGTCATTTTTGAACTTCAATTATTTTCGGTGTTTAACTCCTTGTTAGCTTGGTCTCAACTTCAGTTTTCCTCGGGCACCTCTGTCCATCAAATTTCTCTATCCTTTGGGGTTGTCTTTCCATCAGGTAACATTGTGGTTCTTCTCATCAGTAATGCTTGCTCGGGTTTCTTGCTCAGGTATCACTGTGACTCTTCTCTCGGGTTTCTCTATGTGTTGGGGTGCACTATCTGTTGGTGTATGTTGTCACTTAGTGAATACTAAACTTTTATGCATTACTAATAGCATAAAATTTATCTCTCTGGTTCTTTGAAGTCATTAACATTAGTTATACAACCAATTAGATTATATCAAGTTGACATTAATGACAATACAATACATTAACTAATTTAATGTCTTGCATTAACTTTCTGCAGCTCGGTGATCATCAACTTAACATCTTCAAACATTCAATCAATTATGGTTCATCATCTTTATGAGTTTTAACTATTGTATACAAACCTTTATTGGAAGCTAACATTATTTAAGAAAGAACCTAGAGAATTCTTGCAATTCAAACCTTTCTAAGAAAGTCCAGCAATTTGAACCACCTTCTCAATGATGCTAGAGCTAGGTGTAGTATATGCACTAAATTAATGTGGCCTAAAATGCATACAATCAGCCTAATTTTCTAACATCCTGGTCTCACAATCACCGTGACCTTTAATGTTGAAACTCTCATGCCAAATACATAGTGATCGATCCTCTAACCACAACACAATAATATAAAACATGGAGGAGATATTTGTGAACCCTCACACGTGGCTATTTCAGTATTTTCCCTACTTGATTTGAACTCCAAAATTGCACAAATCATTGGGATAATCACACCAACTCTGAGTGTCAAAAGATCACCAATAATTAACAATTATCTGATCACCAATTCCACCAAACCGTTACGCCACTTCTCAAGTATTTCATAAGAACAAAAAAATATGATCAACAACTCCACATTCAAGAAGTTTGATTTCTCTTATAATAAAATATATCTTCACTAAGAATCCTATGAACGTCAAGCTTTAATCACACACCTTGCATAACCTAAAACTCCACTTAGCATAATACATATTTCTTTTGATGATTGAAATATAATAAATAGTTATATTATCCTCCAATATGAATTAGCACCTTGTCATAAACTCATAAATAATTATTTAATGACTTGGTCATGTTATATAGTTATAAACCATATTATTAATTAAGTTAGACTTAATTAATGAACACTAAACCATTAATCTTTTTAATAAACAATTAACCAAGTGACCAATTCAAACTCCACAAATTCTTTGATAGAGTCATCACCTGAACAAACTACCACAAATAGTAACTAACCAATAGTGACTTACAATAAATAGTAAGTCCCTCAAACTGGAAGCTCCATCAATGTCACCACCACTCCACACTTCTACCAAACTTTCCAAGTGCCCTACTAAAGATAGAAACTCTGTCTCTTCCAAAATGATCACTTACTATAAAGAGTACGTGTCTCAATTTGACTCAAATGAGGGACAATCCTGAAAATCACAGACCTCTAGAGAGAAACTAACCTCTGACTCTACCAAGCGGTCCCTCTATTCTTCTGATTAGCCTACGAGGTTCACAATAATAGGCTAATCCCTCAAACTCCAATGCTCATAAAATGGGGACTTTACAATAGATTAATATGGATTCAAGTGAGTCATAAGATGGAAAAATGAGTTCTTCCACCAAGTAGTCATAGCGAAATTGATGCTCTTCTAACTGTAACATAGAAGCTAGAGTAGCCATGGCATCGGCTTCTTTGTTGTCTGACCTTGGAATTTGTTGGAATGTTATGAAGATAAAATATTTCTTAAGGTCACCGATCATTCTTTTATACAACATCAACTTATCATCGTTAGTTTGGTATTCATCATTGATTTGATTTATAACTAGCTGAGAGTCTCCATAAACAAGCAATTCCACAAGTTTTCATTCAATTTTCATATTCCAGCTATTTTCTAGTGCTTCATATTCAACCACATTATTTGTGTAGGAAAACATCATCTTATAAGCTTTGGGAGTCTTGTATCCTTGTGGAGTTGTCATGCCCAAAAGTTGGGCAAAAACACACGAACAAAAATTTTTAAATAACGCATTAAAACGGAATACTAAAACTACACAAGGGTAACACGTGCATGCAAAATGGTGCAAAAGGATAAATGAAACCAAAAAGGTCTCAAGGAGAGGACTAGATTACACAGCTATCCTAAGGGATGAATAAAGTTCCCAACTGGAACTGCACGCAAATTGAGGTAGTTTGACTAAAAGTCAACTAGGGTTGACCAAAAGTCAAGCATCCCTTGATAAATGTGAAGGAGTATCACTAAGGCCTACTACGCACAGAGGAAGTCAAAGGTGCGCAAACGAGACAGTTGACCAAAAAAAAGTCAACCTATGTTGACCAAAAAGTCAACTATCTCCGAAAGGCTCAAAACTGAAACCCTAGGGTCCAGAGGCCATAAGGAGTACCGGGTTCCAATATCAAGACCAACACATAACACAAGGAACTAACTACTATCAAATATACGTAACACAAGGAACTAACTACTATCAAATATTCAAAGCCATAAATACAGATAACCTAGACCAAACACTTCTTATAGGATCCTTATGTAGACAAACCAAATGAGCCTGTCACATCCAAAGCATTATTTTATTTGATCTTAGATCAAAACTAAGGATTAATGACATATACACAGACAAAATCTATGCAATGAATCAGAAAATACACAACTCAAGAGATAGGCACCAAGGAGAGACTTTAATGTAGAATATTATATTAAGTATGAAGAATCATGTTCTTGAATCAATTTTTTTCAAAACATATACAACTTCAATAAATGAAAAAGAATAGGAAACTTCTATTCTATCTAGATACAGTCTAAATTTACATCTGCTATACTCTCACTGGAATAAGTATGCAACTTAATGTTTTTTGTACTTCCCTAAGTTTCCAACCTCTACTAAATGATCTTGGAAATACTTTTATAGAATAAGGATTGCAACAAGCTTTAGATCATTTAGGGTTAGGGATAAACAACTTAAACTATTACATGATAGAGGGAAATAAATCATTTCAACAACCAAGCAGCTCTGTGATCAGCAAGTTGAAACTTTTCCTTTAATTCATCCTGTGCAAGAATCTGATCTAGTCGTCATCCATCTTGGGAAGCTGAAGAACAAAGCTCTTTAGGGTTAACAAAAGTCTTGCAAATCTTATCAAAAAACCTAAAATATGATTTCTCATCATAAATGCACTCTAAGGATATTCCAAGAAATCATATTTCATCCTAGCAGCATCCCACAACCACATAAAAATAACCCAGAAGATCATATCTACAAATTTATTCTCCTACAGCAAAAGACACAGTCCACCACTTCAAAACCCTATGGAAATCATTTAAATATTCAAATATCTGATGCAACGAATAAAACTGACATGGAAAACCCCATTGATGATTGAGGAAAACCTTAATTCATCTTTAAAACATCACCGTAGATCCTCTTTTTAAAACACCCACAATCCATGATTGAATCTGGAGATGTGTCGCATAGGTGTGATCTTGCAATAGTTTAATCTTTGAGCACCTTCGCACAAAGGCATCACACCAGCCATTAGATCAAAAAGATCTACGTGCACATTAACTTCCTTCTAACCCTGACCAAGTCCTACCATCTGCCACATAGCACAAAGGTGTGAACCTGCAATGAATAACTTCCTTGCACTTTGATCTCTGCAGGATCACGCCCACTGTTAAATTGAAATGGATTCACTTGATACTTATTTCCTTTAGCTCATCCATTTTCCACGTGTCGCTCAGGCATGTTTCTGTAAAGGAGTAAACAAGATGCATTTGTTGATCATGGGAACATACCCACCATTGGATTGAAGAAGATCTGACCATTCTTTATCTTTCCTCTAGCCTCGACTAGGCCCCAATGTCTCCACATTTCAGCCTATCACAATGTCGTAAAGAGTATTTTACATGCATATTTTGTTTAAGGAAAATCGACAACCTTTAAATGAAAATTTATTTGATCATCTTGTAACCTTTCTTTGACCCCAGGCACTTTCCATGTGTCACAAAGTTGTGAAGCCACGAAGAATAAATTTTGATCATATTTGCATCTAGGCATTACACCTTTCATTGATTGAAATCTGATCTAATGGTTACTAATCTCACCTTCCCCTATAGATTGGCCTAAAAAATATTAATGGTACTTAGTCGTAATCCCTTGAAGAATCTTCTAACATCAATCTTTTCTTTGAGAGAAAGCACTAATCGTTGGAAGAGAATCAGGATCTGTCTTTCCACTGGCCAATAAAAAATGGGCCCACAATCTCAGAAAGGACAGGTATCACCTAGGTGTGATGCCTTGATGAATAAAAAGTCTCCATCTTGTGATCAAGGCATAACACCTACCGTTGGATCAAAATGAATTTGCACGACACTTAGGTTAAAGTAAAAAGGCCATGGGGAACTTGGGAACTTTAGGAAATAAAAGGAATGGCCCTGATCGATGACTTAAGACCCTTTGGAAAAGAAACTTAGATGACCAAAAAGTAACATGAAAATATAAAAAGCACATGAAACTTAGGTTTTTTCCAAAAATGAACCAAGGGATTAAAAATAATGACAGATTAGGGCTTAAGAACTAGGTTCAAACATTGTATAAACATGAGAAACTCAGAAGTGTGAATTTTTTTTGACAATGCTAACAGTGGCTCTAACTGGTGGTGTATGTCTCTTGTAGGCATAACAAGATTCTAGAATCTTAGGGTTAAGAAGACCACCTAAAGAAAGTAAACTACCCTACAACAGACAAAAAATAATAGAAAGGAACACCAAAACTTATTTACAACCGATAGCTTAGCAGAGTCACACTACCTCTGCCTCTTTATTCCCTGATTTGAAGGAGTCAAATCAAGCCTAATGGCCCCAAGCCATCAAAGAATTTATGCCTTCACTTTCCTCTGTCATAAGTGTGATTCTAATCACCCAGCAACATAACCAATCTGATGAGATCATTGAAAAAAATCTGGGTAAATATAAAAAAACTTGGCAATATTCAACATTCTTCCATTCAGAATCTTTCTTTCACTCTGTGAGGACAAGGATAACATCAGACTGTTAAGAATATAGTTCTTATAAGGGAATTTATCATCTAGTATCATAGACTCAAAGTCACAAATCAAACTGATGTCAAATCCATCAGAATACTTTCCAAAATCCATCCCACAAAAAAATTATTAAAAATAATTATCATGCTGGACTTGAAAAAGAAAATACTCCCTTTCAATTTGATGGTTGACATCATCAATCCTAATACCATCAATACTTTGCAAGAAAAAAGGATGATCAATTATGATCAATTGATGCAATTTAGGAAAAAGACCATGTTTATTATAACCTTGGGTAAATTCAATCTCTTAATATCCACTAAATCTAGCATGTCAACACTCTTCGTATCTCATTCCTGGAAAAATTAACATACCTCTGGCTGAGAAAAACTACTTGGTATATCTTTCCAACTGTGACCTACCTTCATATGAAACAAATTAAATTGTGGTCCAATCAAGTCAACATGAATATTTCCTTCAACATTTTTATCTCAACCCAATTCAATGTTGAATAACACATTATCAGAAACCTCTCTTTGCTCACTATAAAATGACACTTCCATATTTGTGTCAACCACATTAGAACAATCATTACTAAAATCAAATTTGAATGCATCCATTTCCATTTTAAGAAGGTGGTCACCACTTGTATCTATAAGATAGGATACATCCTGTTGGAAATTTTCATAAACTGGCTAATACAAGTTAGACAATGACCCACCATTAGTAATTTTATGTTTATTTTCATTATCCTGAGGATCCACAATGTCATATTCATGATTGAGAGCATCTTCCACATCCTCAAGATTAGTTATGGAACTACCATAAAAGAATCACTATCCATCTGATGAGTTTGCATAAGGTTGTCTGAACTTGGAAACTCACATATTGAGTGATTTTCAAAAAGATTTTGAGCTACCATAGTTTCATATTCTGGTTCGTATAAACCGGCCTCATGCCCCTTAGGATCAACAACCTTATATAGAAAATCACAGGATGTAGACATACAAATTAAACTATCAAGATTATCACCATTGTTGTACTGTTGTTCAAACTGAAAAGCATGTGTATCTTCATCAACACACCTGATCCTTTTACTTGTATTATACTCATCACAAGGTTTCCTTTGATTTTTCTTTGGTGTAAAATTCTTCTATGAGCATTCCTTCTCCAACAAGATTATGAAATTCATAATTATCTCAAAAAAATCTGCATCCTCACAATCATTTCCAACAGATGACAAATAGTCATCCTCTTCACAAGGCTGCATATTAACCATCACCTTATCTTCAAATAAATTAGGGCTATTATGACTCCATGAAGCCTCTTTCTCAATCAATTCCTCACACATATCCTTTTGAACACCCCATGTGATCAAAACATGGGTTAAGAAACATCATCCTCACTATCAACATCAGAAAAGTCTGATAAAACCTCATCATTTGGGGCTTCAACATCATCATCTGATGAAAAACCTGCCCCTTTTGTATTTTCTACACTTGACTGCAAACAATTTGTTTCTGCAGTCTCATAACTAGAATAACTAGTTTCTATTTTATTTGGTGTGTAACCCTTATATATATCTATGTGATGGGAAACTCCATTATATAATTATTCACTAACCATGTTAACACCAATGTGAGGGGCAACCACTATTTGCAGATAACACTCTCCATTCACATTTTGTTTTGAATTATAATTTAAAACATGGTTATTAGGATCAACAGGGATAAAAACATCTTGATATTGATCTTCATTTCTTGATCCATACCTGTCAACTGCTTTTTATATTTTATGACAATGATCCCTAGCAGATGAAAAATGCCTTGAGATGATTCCATACCATAAATTATTTTCAATATCTATTGCTGCCATAAAATCTTGATACAAAGTTTTAGGCTCTTTATCTCTCAACAAGTAGCTCATCTTTTTTCCAAATGCACCTTAATAAACATCCAAAGCCATTGCATCATGGGTTCTACATTTCTCAAGAATTTTCTTCAATTTGTTCTTAAATCTGATATTAAATGTAGGTACTAGCTCCTCGTCTCCAATATAAATATCAAAAAGATCAGTAATCAAGTCATATTCATCAACTTGTTCTCTGAATTGTGCATTGAATGTTATTTGCAATTCTTCCCATAAGCTGATAGAATGAGGCAACCAATATCAGAACCATTCTCTTACATCATATATTAAAGACTATGCAAACAACTTCATAATGATATCCTCGTGATCAACCTCATAATCATCTATCAAATCAATAAACCTATTCTCAGCCAATTCCTCTCTCGTACCACTAAACTTAGGCAAGTGGTTTCTGATTCCTGATGAAAAAAGATTTGGGTGAATCGGGATGCCATTGAAATTTATAGCCCCAAACAACCTATTTTTATATTGATGTGACATCTTAGTAGGCAAGATAGTCACAAATTTCCTCTTTCTTCCCTCTCAATTAATGCTGACCACTTAATAGGAAAAATTTTAAGTAGTTTTCATGGAACAAAAAATTATCCAGTGAAAACAAAACACCTAGATTTGATGAAGTTGCTACAAAAACATTGATATGAAGTCACCTTCAAATCACCTTCAAAAACTTTGGTAGAGTCGTCATCTCTTTGCATAGGAAAAGTTTGAATCAGTTGAGAAATCTTTCCCAATTCTAAGCCTCTTCAAAACCAGCAAACTTGCAACACACCCCTATAGTAGGGTCTCATATAGATTCATCTTATGACTATGCTCTCAATCATAGGATTCCAAACATCTGATTTATCATCACTGCAAGTCCACCTTTCTGTCTTTCTCCAAACATGCACACTGGTACAATAAAAAAACTCAAAGTTTCCACTCACCACTTGGGAGGTAGTATATGTATCTTTTTAGAACTTTGGACTACTTGGAAAATATTGTAATGACAGACAAAGAAAACCCTGACTCACTTTATAAGTAAGAGGAATACTTATTTTTAGCACATGACTCTATAGCTTCTTGCACTGGGAAGACTCAACTAAAATTTTATTTTACTTATTTATACCAAAGTCTCTAGGATGATTTAACATCTTTTAACAACTCCTCCCGAGTAGAGTCACCATTTTGTTGGTGTTTTAAAACTTTTATGATTTGAAAGCTACCAATATACCTTGAAATGGATTTTAAGAGTGGTTAGCTCCAAATATGGAAGATCTTAAGGTAATGGGACCAATTATAGGGACAAGACTGCCCTCTACACTTCTAGCTCTGCAAAACAAAGGTGAGTGTACCTAATCGAGATAGATATTCAATGCCTTACAACTTAATCTAGATGTTAACAATAGATAATGATAAGAAAGTACTAAATAATAACCACTCATTCATTGACTCTCAATTACCATGAAGAAAAAAAAACAAACACAAAACTCAAAACTCAAGGAAATTGAGATTGTTTTGATGTTTAAAAAGGGGAGAATATAGCCAAATTCAACCAGACATATATTGGTGTAAAATTTACTATTTCCTAATCAATGCTTTATCCATTGGGCAATAGAGTCTACTATAGATACATAATACAAGGAACTAACTACTGTCAAAGATTCAAAGCCATAAATACAGATAACCCAAACCAAACACTTCTTATAGGATCCTTATGTAGACAAACCAAATGAACCTATGTCATATCCAAAGAATTATTTGATTTTATATTAGATCAAAACTAAGGACTAATTACATATACATAGACAAACTCTATGCAATGATTCAAAAATTCACAACTCAAGAGATAGGCACCAAGGAGAGACTTGAATCTGGAATACTATATTAAGTTTGAAGAATCATGTTCCTGAATCAATTTGTTTCAAAACATATACCACTTCAATAAATACAAAAGAATAGGACACTTCTATTACATCTAGATAAATTCTAAATTTACATCTTCTATACTCTCATTGGAATAAGTATGCAACTTAATGCTTTATGTACTTCCCCAAGTTTCCAGCCTCTACTAAATGATGTTGGAAATCCTTTTATAGAACAAGGATTGCAACAAGATTTAGATCATTTAGGGTTAGGGATAAAAAACCTAAACTATTACATGACAGAGGTAAATAACTCATTTCAACTACCATGCAGCTCTTTCATCAGAAAGTTGAAACTTTTCCTTTAATTCATCCTATGCAAGAATCTGATATGGACGCCACCCATCTTGGGAAGCTGAAGAAAAAAGCTCTTTAAGGTTAATAAAAGTCTTGCAAACCTGATCAGAAAACCCTAAAATATAATTTCTCATCATAAATGCACTTTGAGGATATTCCAAGAAATCATATTTCATCCTAGCAACATTCCATAACTGCATACAAATGACCCAGAAGCTCAGATTTACAAATTTATTCTCCTGCAGCAAAAGACACAATTGACCACTTCAAAACCCTATGGAAATCGTTTGAATATTCAAATATCTAATGCAACGGATACACCTGGAGAAGAAAACCCCATCGAAGGTTGAGATTAAAACCTTAATCTATCTTTAAAACATCACCGTAGATACTCTTTTTAAAACACTTACGAGCCATGATCAGGTCTGGACACATGTCGCATATGCGTGATCCCGCAATAGTTTAATCTTTGAGCACCTTTGCATAGTGACATCATGCCAGTCGTTAGATCAAAAAGGATCTACACACATATTAAATTTCTTCTAACCCCGACTAGGTCCTACCATCTACCACATGGCACAAAGGTGTGAACTCGTGATGAATAATTTCCTTGGACTTTGATCTTTATAGGATCATGCCCACCATTAGATTGAAACCGATCCACTTGATACTTATGTCCTTTAGCCTGACCACTTTCTATTGATATTATGGTGAATGATGATGTAGTGGGTGTAGATATTGTGGCGATGAAATTTTTTGTGTTTTTTTGGGAAAATGATTTGCTTTTTCAAGAAAAAGAAGATCGAGATTGTAAAACCCTAAAATGGCCAATTTTAGAGGTTGCCCTAAAACACGTTTTAAGCGGCTAAGATAAATAATGCATTGTAATGTTGGTGTAATATTTTTTTGGATAATAAGAAAGGTTGGATGGTGTTTTAGGTGGATGTAGCCTAGGTTTTGGGTGAACCATGTTAAATCTGTGTGTTATCTATGTTCTATTTTATTCTTCTTTTGTTTTTGCATATAACTGTTTATTCTTATATTGTTCTGGATCTGTCAAACCCTAACAATTGGTATCCGAGCAAGGTTTTTTTTTTCTATAGATTGATAGGACTTTCAGATTTGAGTGGGAGCAATGGAGGGTTCCAAATTCCAGAATGAAAAATTTAACGCCCAGAATTTTCGGTTATGGTAAATGCAGATGGAATATTATCTGTATCAAAAGGATCTATCGCGACCATTGCAAGGATCAGTCAAGAAACCCATTACTATGACTCAGGAGGACTGGGAGAACATGGATAGGAATGCAATGGGATTTATTTGATTGTGCCTTGCACCGTCTATAACATTCAACATATCAAAGGCAAAACAAGTGTAGAGCTGATGGAGACATTGGCTAAGTTATACGAGAAACCCCTAGCTTTGAATAAGGTATTTCTTATGAAGCATTTGTTTAATATGAAAATGGGTGAGGGAGGATCTATATCAAATCATTTAAATGAATTTAATACAGTCACCAGTCAATTGTCATCCTTAAAAATTTCATTCGATGAAGAGGTTAGGGATCTCTTAATTTTATGTTCTTTGCTAGAAAGCTGGAATAGCTAGGTTATGGTTGTAATAAAATCTGTCTTTGGTTCAAATAATTTGAAATTTGATAAATTTGTTGGTGTTATCCTTAGTGAGGAAATGCGACAGAAAAGTACAAGTGAAAATTAAACCTCATCAAGTTATGTTTTAAACGTGGAGAATAGAGGAAGAACAAGTGAAAGAGGAAAAGGACCTTCACATGAAAAGTCATGAGGGAATTCAAAGAAAGGGCATTCTCAATCTAAAGGAAAGAAAGATTGTTGGTGTTGTGGAAAGCCTGGTCACATGAAGAAAGATTGTTGGTCTCAGAAAAACAAACAAGGAGATGAAAATGAAGATGACAGTAAGGAAGCTAATGTTGCAAGTAATACTTTACAAGATGTGTTAATCTTATGTTTGGATAATGTTAATGATTCTTGGGTAATTGATTCTGGAGCCTCATTCCATTTTACACCCCATAGAAAATATTTTGAAGATTATGTTCAAGGTAATTTTGGACAGGTATATTTGGGTGATGATGAGCCCTGTCCAATTGACGGGAAAGGGAAAATAAAGATCAAGTTGCCAAATGGAAATGACTAGATACTGCAAGAGGTAAGGCATGTCCCTAATTTAAGAAGAAATTTAATTTCTGCAGGACAACTAGGTAGTGAAGGATGCATAGTCATGTTTATCGACAATGTCTAGAAGGTCACTAAAGGTTCATTAGTAGTAGCTAAAGGTGAGAAGATAGGCATATTATATCTGTACTGCTAACACTTATCATACCTTATCTGCTACTGATAATGTTAATGCAGGGAAAGCTACTATAGATATTGCAAGAACATATTCAAAAATGTGGCACCATAGGCTTCGTCGCATGAGTGAGAAAGGGATGAAAATCCTTCACTCTAAAAATCTGTTGCCAGGACTGAAAAATATTGATTTAGAGTTCTGTGAAAACTGTGTTTATGGTAAACAGAAAAGAGTCATATTTCTCAGAGTTGGGAAAGAAAAGAAGAGTGAGAAGATAGAGCTAGTGCATTCATATCTATGGGGACCGGCTCAGGTATCATCTCTTGGTGGCTCTCATTATTATTTTATTTTTATCGATGATTTAACTAGGAAAACATGGGTATATTTGATGAAACAAAAATATCATGTTTTTGAAACATTTAAGAAATGGAAAGCTTTGGTTGAGAATGAGACATGAAAGAAGTTGAAGTGTCTCAGATCTAATAATGGAGGTGAGTATTTCAGCACACCCTTTGAAGATTATTGTTCTATCAATGGAAATCAGAGGTAGAAGACAGTTCCAGGAACCCCACAAGGAAATGGTGTGTCAGAAAGAATGAATAGGACTATCATGGAACGTGCAAGGAGCATGAGATTGCATGTTGGACTACCCCTTCATTTCTAGGAAGATGATGTAAACACTACATTCTATTTGATAAATAGAGGACCTTCAACCCCTTCGGATGGTGGTATTCCAGAGCAAGCATGGACTGGTAAAAAGGTAAATTATTCATTTCTAAAAACTTTTAGTTGTGAAGCTTTTGTCCATGTTGATAAAGAAAATAGAACCAAGCTTGATGCTAAATCTCAAAAATGTACCTTCAGTGGATATGGAGTAGATGACTATGGTTATCGATTATGGGATTTTTAAAATCTTAAAATAATTATAAGTAGAGATGTTATATTCAATGAGAAGGTCATGTATAAAGAACAGTTGCAGGTTAAGAAGCATGAACATGTCAAACAAGAATATGTGGTGTTGGATGAGACTCCTGAAAATGAAATTCCACTGGTACCTAATACTTAGCACCAACAGGTTATCCCACAACCTCTTGTAAGTGTTAGATGTTCTACAAGGTCAATTAGACCTCCTGAAAGGTTTTCTCCTTATTTGTATTATATTTTATTGACTGGTTTTGGTGAACCAGAAGAATATGAAGAAGCAATGCATGTGGATGCCAAACAACAGTGGAAGATAGGCATGAAAGAGGAGATGGACTCCTTGTTGAAAAATAAGACTTGGGATTTAGTCCCTTTACCTAAAGGAAAAAGAGCATTGCTTAACAAATGGGTTTATAGGGTGAAGGAGGAAGATGGAGGAAAGAAAAGGTATAAGGCCAGACTTGTGGTAAAAGGTTTTGCATAGAAAAAGGGTATAAATTTTGATGAAATATTCTCCCCTGTTGTAAAAATGACTTCAATTAGAACTGTACTAAGTCTTGTGGTTGTAGATGACTTGCATCTTGAACAACTAGATGTCAAAACAAATTTTCTCCATGTAGATTTGGAGGAGTAAATTTACATGCAGCAACCAGACGGATATGAGGTCAAGGGTAAGGAGAGTTTAGTGTGAAGGTTAAGGAAGAGTTTGTATGGCCTAAAGTAGGCACCCCGTCAATGGTATTTAAAATTTTATAGTTTCATGGTTGAAAAAGGTTACCATATATGTCATTCTGATCACTATGTATATTTTAAGAGATTGGATAATGGCAGTTACATTATCATGTTACTCTATGTTGATGGAATGCTTGTTGCTAGGTCCAATATGCAACAAATAAAATTAGAAAGGTCATTTGCTCTGATGGATTTGGGTGCTGCTAAGAAAATCCATGGTATTAGGATTACATGGGACAGGAAAAATAGAACCTTGAATTTCTCCCAAAGTGAGTATATAAAGAAGGTGTTGAAAAGATCTAATATGGAGGATGCAAAAGCAGTCACTACACCTTTGGCTAGTCATTTCAAATTGACTAAGGAAATGTTCCCAAAGGCACATGAAGAGGTAGATAAAATGTCTAAAATCCTGTATTCATCGGTTGTTGGCAGTCTGATGTATGCAATGGTATGCACACGGCCAGATATTACTCATGCAGTGGGAGTTGTTAGCAAGTATATGAGAAATCTGGGTATGGAACATTGGAATGTTGTCAAATGGATTCTTTAATATTTGAGAGGTACTACTACAAAGGAATTATATTTCACAGGATCCAGTTCTTCTCTGAGTGGATTTGTTGACTCTGATTTGGTAGGAGATATTGATACAAGGAGGAGTACTACAGGGTATGTTTTGACTATAGGGGGTACTGCAGTCAGTTGGATTTCTAGATCACAGGAGGTTAATGCACTTTAAACCACTGAAGCTGAGTATGTAGCTGCTACAAAAGCTAGCAAGGAGAAGATTTGGTTACAATGTTTTCTGGAGGAATTGGGTCAGAAGAAAGAAGATCGCCCATTGTACAGTGATAACCAGAGTGTCATTCATCTTGCAAAGAGTTATGCTTTGCATTCAAGGACAAAGCACATACATCTCAGGTACCATTTTATAAGGTCTATTTTGGAGGATGGACAATTATAGCTTGAAAATATTCAAACAAGTGACAATCCTACAGACATGTTTACGAATATAGTCCCCAAGGTGAAGCTGGTTTCTTGTTCAGCTTCTATTGGGCTTCTTGACTGATGATCATGGAGTTAATACACAACAAGCTCTTTTATCTAGTGGGAGTTGCACGTACTACATTGTCATTTGGTTTCAGTCTCCAAGTGGGAGATTGTTTGGTGTGGAGCCTGATCACTCTCCAAGTGGGAGATTGTTGATATTGTGGTGACTGATCATGTAGTGGGTGTTTATATTGTGGTGACAAAAAAAATTTGTGTTTTTTTAGGAAAAAGATTTGCTTTTTTGGGAAAAAGAAGACCGACATTGTAAAACCCTAAAATGGTCAATTTTAGAGGTTGCCCTAAAATGCATGTTATAAGTGGCTAAGATGCATAATGCATTGTAATGTTGGTGTACTATTTTTCTGGATAATAAGAAAGGTTGGATGACTGTGTAGGTGGACGTAGCCCACGTTTTGGGTGAGCCATGTTAAATCTATGTGTTATATGTGTTTAGTTTTATTCTTCTATTGTTTCTACATATAACTGTTTATTCTTATATTGTTCCGAATCTTTGAAACTTTAACACTTTCCACGTGACGCTCAGGTGCATTTATGTGAAGGAGTAAATAGGCTACATCTATTGATCGTGGGATCATGCCCACTGTTAGATTGAAAAATATCTGACAATGCTTTATCTTTCCTCTAGCCCTGACCAGGCCCCATTGTCTCCATGTGTCAGTCTATCGTAGTGCCTTAAAGATTATTTTATGTACATCTTTTTGTAGACACCTAAATCTGATTAACCTAATTGAATTATAATTAGTTCCTTTTGGGACATATCAGCTAAGTAATTAAGCATTACCTAATTGACCTATGTCATCCCCTAGCCCTAATTAATCCAATTAATTGTCTATAGTGGTGATTAATTATTAAAAAGCAACCAATAGCTTAATAATTAATTAAACCCCTATTCCCCTATTATTGAATAAATATGTTATTTATGTAATTTGATTCATTAATATTCCCTTTAAACCCTAACCTAACCTTTCTCAACCACCTAACTTAGAGTTCAAACCCATCCCAACCCCTTGACACATGCTAATCCTTCTTCATTAGCTAATTAACCCTAATCAACTAATTAACCCTTCCACTCATTCTCTCTCCTCCCATCACCATCTCCCTAATCACCTATCTTAAACCCTAACCCTAATCATAAACTGTCCCTAAGCTTGTCACATTCATAAATCCTAAGATTAGGAACTCAACCCCTTCCCCAAAGTCAACTTTCTCAAGCCATCCCTTATCCTCTCACCCATGCTTCATTAATACCCTCATAAATTCCTCATTAATGCTCTTACATGCCTCATTAATTCTCTTACATCCCTCATTACTCACCTTATCTCTAAGAGTCTTCTCTTATCCCTTTACACATGGACCAAGATGGTCACATTCCTCCCTATTTTCAACCCAATCATATTGTGACATTTGTCATTGTATGATGCACAATCCATGTGCTCTCTTCTAGGTGCATCTGAGCCTCTCCTCAAGTTTGCATCATAACCCTTGATTTATCACCCATTTTCTATAAAAGAAGCCTCATTCCTTCACAATTTAATCTATCTTTTATGCAAACTTATAATGCCAGTTTGAAGAACACCTCTTGAATCTTGGAGCATGTATCATCCTTGAGCACACATCCATAAGTATCGAAACATCAAAAGATCCAAAGGGAGCTTGGATTCGATTTTAGGGAGGTTTGCATCTTCCTTAGTTTCTTATTGTTTTAAGTTTTCCTTTTCAGTCCAATCTTGAGTGTAGTCTTGATTTTTAGTTATTGAATGCTTTTATATTATTATTGTATTCCTTTATAACTGATTTTCACCCCTCACATTGCTGGCACGCCCGATGGGACCCACTTCACGGGTCAGTTTTACTAACATAATGGTTTTTTTAAAATTTTTGTGAAGTTTGTGTGTTTCCATATTTAGAGGCATCGTGGCCCAAAATAGACTCTGCCATCACATCTGGAACATCATTTCTAGTTCTAATGACTATAAACATGCCTATCCCCCACATGATCAAATCTGTGGCAATTTTTGTTTTGCACACAGGCCCCTATGCACGCATCCTGGGGCAGACAACACCGTGTTAAATTTTTTTTAAAATTTTATTTTTTCTTGTTATCCTAACCATTTTTCTAATTGTGTAGGTTATATTGTTTATGAATATGAGGCCTAACCTAAACCCCCTACTGCCAAACCCCAATTCTCAAACCCTACGGCTTTTCCCACACCACTCTCATCGCGCGACCCCTCATCACCCCTCCACCT
>MU227083.1:751454-774817 GCA_018584345.1 Thuja plicata
CCCACCACCCACACAAAACCCCCACCTCTGCCTCCTCTACTCCCACCTTCCTTCCACCACTCCCACCCGCGCCCCCACCCTTCTTCCGTCGTCCGACAACCCTCCGCCTTTTCTCAGCCACCTTCCAAAAAAAATTGTGCCCAGCCTCCAAAATCCTCCTACCAACCCATTTTCACATATCCCTTTAAACAGGCTAGTCACAGCTAGCCACATGGCAGGAGGAAATGTTAGCCACCCAGACAGCACCGCCTCAGTAGAAGGGGGCCTTTTTCTTTCTGCTAAAAACACTTTCTACGGTCTAAAATTTGATGGGCATTTGACCAACATTTATAATTTTTTCCTCTTTTTGTGATGGTCACAAGGATGTCAAATTCAACCTCATAGGTATTGATGATGTCATCATAGACTTAGGCAAATTTTCAAACTTTCAAAATCCATAATGAGCCCCTTTCATAGAAACGGCCATAACTATTGCATACGAACTTCATTTTTGATGATTCAAAAAGTGACAGAAAGCTGACTCAAAGGGATATTCATATTTGCAATCTACTTCCTAATATTATTCTTCTAAAAATATTGTTAAATGTTTGAAGTCCCCCTTTCTTTTTCGTACTAACTTAATCGAATCACACTCAATCTCAAATGATCTAGAAACTAAACCAAGCAATCAAACATGTCATTTGGATCTAAAATTGAACAAGAAAAATTGCACATTTCATTTTTTATTTCTAACAATTGAACAAAATAAATCACACTTTTTTCTTTCAAGTGCACTAAAATCACGCAAAATCAATCTTGAATGCATAAAGGGTTAACATCTTTGTTTTAGCTTTGAAATTTGATGAAATGATCAACACTTCAATTTTTGGGCTTTTAAAACTAAACAACATCTCACATGTCACTTTTGATTACAATACTCATTTTGAGAAAACAACACTTCAAATTTAGGTTTAAAACTGAACAACTCAATCAAACATCATATTGAATGCATAAATAGGAATTGAACAAGGAAAATTACATTTCAATTTGGTGCACATAAAATCAAACAAACTTGCGAGTTTCTTTCTCCACAATCAAACATTGCTTAACTTGTCAAAGGAATTAACTGTGTGTTTTTCCTCTTTGGTGCACTTGCACAAAAATATGTATAGCACAACCTCACTTTACACACTATCCTCTCCTATTGGCTTTCATGGTCGTTGGTGCAAGAGAAAGGTGATTGTGAATGTTTGATCTTTTTCTAAATCTGCTTAGAGGGTCATGTCCGGAAGAAGCACAATTCCTTCTGGAGAATGACCCCAAATCGGTAAATCCTTTGACCGGTATAGAAATAAGGTGGACTTAAAGGTCTGTCTATATCCCTTCAAGCTCAAGCGGGTCATGTTCAATGGTAGTCCATACTGAGTGAATATCCTCAGCATATTGGCATGGTTGAACTAGGTTCTTAAGTGAGTCACATTGTACAAACTGATTGCGAGGAAACCATGAAAATACTAGCAACTAATAAACCTAGCAACGTACCTGATCCATCCCTAAAATCTTGATAATTGACTGCGCAAGGAAGATAGTAACTTCCCTAATAAATTCGCACATTCTTTCCACCCTAAGCATTTGGAGTCGGATAATATGAAATCATGGATCCATTGCATGCTTGATGGTGGTCGTATTCTGATTAGCTCTTGTGTGTGTGCCTACGTATGTAGACAAAGGTTTTCAAGCTCACTGACTCCTTAGGTATAATTGATTATGTGTTTCTTCAGTGTTACAAACCTTGTGCAAAATATTTCTTGAAAATACACAAATTTGAGAGTTTTGAAGTCTTTTTGCCAAAGAGATTGACATTTTATGCTTCTTTCAAGGTTGCTTTGCCACTTGCAAGATTGTTTTCTCACAATTTCAAAAAAACAATCATCACTTGTTCCAAAAAACAAAAACAATCCAAGGCACACTTGTCGTAGTCACTTCCTAATATTGAAATAGTATCAGATTGAATTCATGTCCCATTTCACCAAGCACCAAAAATTGAAGACTCCTTTGCCTCATATCTACCCAGAACAAAATACCATAACCAAAGAGACCAAGAAATATTAGTATATCATTGAATCCATTAAAGCAGAAACCCATAAGCATGAATAATACAAGAAGGTCCTTTATAATTGCAAGATTGTTCATTTCCAAAGACATTACCATCTGAACATGACCTTCATCGCACATGAGAAATATGACTAACAACTTCATCACTACAATCAGCCACTCTTCCTCTTCTTAGATCATTTAGCTTGCATTTAGGACTTCCCTAGTTGTCATTCCTAGAATCACATCACACATCATCCAAAGCATAATCCTAGCATAAATATGCATTCAATATTAAACCATTCCTTAGAAATCCTAAACCATTCCTAACCCATCCTAGTTAATCCTAAACCAATCTTAGCAAATCCCAGGTCAATCTTACCCCATCCTATTCCATCCTAGATCAATCCTAGCAACCCTGCATCAAATTTTAGCAATCTTGATCATCCTCAAAAGTGCATCCTTCGCTTGGTATCCTAGCCTCTTTTTTATTTTCTTACCCTTCATCCTAAATCAAGGATCATCATCTTAGGTATCTTTAGAGTGACACACTATTCTAAGATAACCCCCTCTATCAGTGAAACCTCATCACCTTGATAAAAAGGTTGGTTCACATTGACCAAGAATCTTGTCAGTCAAAGACCACAAGTCTGTCCTAGGTTTTGGCAATCATATCCACCTTGATCGTATATTAGGAAAGCAATCCTTAATTATTATTTTTCACCAAGTCATCTTTAGTCTTTTAGGAAGCATCCCCATCATCATAGGTAGCATCATCCTAGATTATCATCTTAGTATCATCATCCTTAGTCCTTTTAGGGAAATCCTTGCATTTTATCTTGGATCTTGCATCCATCTTTAGGACCTCTCTTTTCATGCCACCCATCACATGAGCCGCTAAGAAGAGGAAATATATGGCCCTTAATCAGGAAGCTAGTTCATGTGACCCAATGATCAATTACTCCAACGCAATGGATTCATTTAATCCACAACAACACAAATCTATCTTAGGTAGACACTAATGAGATTCCCACTGTGAGTACTATTGAAACATTCATCAATCATCCAGGCCATGTTCACATGGTGAATGCCATGAGTGGATGCAATAGCCATCACGTGGTCACACACATTCAACAATAAGGAATCCAACACTCACCTTGGATTATACCAACACTTATCACATGACCTATGGCACTCCCAGGGGAATTTTTTCATCCCATCAAAAATAAAGTTGTTGATCCACTTCAGCGAGCTTTATAGGTGGGAACTCTTATCTCTCAAATAGTCCAACCTTCCATCCCACCATCCATTATGCACATGATACCTCCATCTACCTCATTCATAGTCATGGGAGCCCCACCTCCTAATCCACCATCAGAAATACAATCCATACCTCTCATCGCTATGCAAGCACCTGCCCCTCTTCAACCCATAGTCATTCCACTTTCACAAGTATTCCCAACATTTTCTACACAATTCCCACAACCACCAGTTAGCACTCAGCAAACCAACATTCCACCCATCACCACTCAGCCCGTTCAAAATGCACCAATGAGTTCACAGCATCAAAGAACCCAAATCTCCATGCCTATTCCACCCTTTTCTTCCATAGCATACCCATAAAATAAAACACAATTCACCATGGGAATGCCTCTCACAAATCATTACAACAAACCCTTATTTCCACAAGGGCCCACTTTCCATGCTCCACTAGCAACACAGTCCCAATGTATGCCAACACTTCTTCCACAAGCACAATCCAACCCCAATCCTCCACCACTAGTTCCTCAAATCGGTTAAACAGCACAAGGGGCTTCATCATTCACTTGGAACTACTCTCAAGCTACCATGAAAACCTTAGGCATCCCCACACAGACATAGATCAGCAATCCACCTACCTCACAACCGTAGCAATAGACCACCAATCCATTTGCATCTCAAACACAGCAGCAGTAGTTCACTCCTTTCATCACCACACAACCACAACAGCATAACACCAACCCATTCCAAGCACAACAACAATCACTTAACCCCTTCATAGCTGCACAAACCACTTCCCAATTTATCCAATAGAAACAACCTATTCCATAGAAGCAACAACCTATTCCACAACAACAACCTATTTAGTAGCAACAACCACAGTAGCATTTCAATCCTTTGATTATCACACAACCCACTACCCAACCTATCTAGCAGCAAAAACCACAAACGCAAGGGGACCACACAATCATTGCAGCAATTTTCCAATCCTTTTTTTGTTGTGCAACCCAATATCCCACCTACTCAGCTACAACAACCCAACTTCTCCAACTATCTATCCATGCCATCTTCTGTTGCATCACAAACCATTCCACCACCATAGAAATCTAGTGTTCCCATCAACACCAACTACTTCATTCCACCTGCTGGGGACATTCCACCTCAGAACATCTATCCCCATCCTTTGACAATGCAACACCGCCACCCTATGTAGGTGCACAGCAAGATCTACCCACTTATCTGGCATGTCAGCAGATACACACCTACTTCTAGCAGATATAACAACAACATCAGGCATTGCCTCCTCCTCCACTACAATATTCCCCTCAAATGTAGTTCCCACCACAACAACCTATCTATGTTGACCAAACACCACAATACCCTCCACAAAACCCTTTGTATTCACCCACTCAGTTCAACCCATACATCACAAGTGGGATCAACATGACAGGGACTAACAATCCCCCACCCATCAATTTAGAATGGGAAGAAATGAAGAATGCTCTAAAAGAGCTACGTGCTAGAACGGAAGCAAAGACCTTCAAATTTGAGGAAGTTTGTCCTTATCCATTTGATCGATCCCTCATAAGTATCCCCTTTCCCAAGCACTTTGAAACACCTAAGTTCAAAAAATACCATGGAAAGGGAGATCCCATTAGTCATGTAAAGGATTTCTACATGGCATGCCAAGAAGTCGCATACATTGACAATTTCCTTATGTGCCTATTCCCCAAGAGTTTGGGAGGGACCATTCTCGAATGGTTCTACAAGATCCCTTATGGAATAGTGTCCACATTTGCAGATCTCTTAGAGAAGTTTGCAGCCCAATACACCCACAATATAGAGAATAAACTCTCCCTTCTCTATTTGTGTAATTCCAAACAGAAGGGAGGAGAGAGCCTGGAAGATTACCTTCAGCTCTAGCAAGAGCTTACTACAAGGTTGTCCTATCAACCTCCAGAGAAACACCTCATTACAATCTTTATTAAAAATATCCATTCCAATTTTGCCTACCATATGTGCAAGAATTGTATACAAACCTATCAGGACATCAGAATCAAAGGCATGGATCTTGAAAGGGGTCTTGTAGAAGATGGTTCCATAAAGCATTGTAAACAATCACAACCTGATAAAAACTATAATGACCGCTAAAGGTATTGGAACAAAAATAAGAATGTTGTAATAGATGGATCCACTAACACTAAGCATGTCCAGATCATTGTGGCAGGTCCTCAAGCATCTTCTCCTGCATACCAACAACTACAGCACTATCAACAGAATACCCCAGTGTAGGCATACCAACAACTGCCACACTATTAGCAAAATTCCCCAGCACAGACCTATCATTTGTTTTTAACTCTTTAGGTTTCAGGTCCTTGTAAAACCTGCTGAACTTTATTACTTTGTAAAGGTTTTGAGTCCTTGTAAAACCTATTTTTACTTAATCAGAATAATCATAGTATCAACAAGTTCCACCTCCCCCATCATATCAACAATAAACCCAACACCAAGTTGCACAACAGCAAACCATGCGCCCACAACAAGCTAACCAACCCAATTATCAACATAATCCTCAGCATCTCCAGAATCAAACTAATGCAATAGCAGTCTAGTAGGGACAAATCAAACCAAGAAGAGATCAAAATTCTCCTAAGTGCATGTTCACCTCTTTGGGAGAACCCATCGATGCTATTTTCTAACGAATGGTGGCAGCAAACTAGTAGTATATCCTCTGCCAATGCAAAATTTTGAGGACTCTACTCCAAAACCAAAATGGTTCAAAGACAATGAATATTGTGAATACCACCGTGTTAAAGGACACACCATGATCAAGTGCATGAAGTTAAAGCACTACATCTAAGACCTAATTGATTGGGAGGAGATTGCAGTAGATTCTACAAACAAAGCCTCACCTAATAGCAATTTGAAGATCTACCAAAATGCATTCCCAAACCATGCCAATAACATGGGACCTACCAAAGCACACACTACTTCAACATCCAATCAGAACAAATTCAAACAAAGTGATCATACCAGTTATAAAACCACCGCTTATGTTGAGTATGGTAGCCTAATCAGTTGTATATCCCAAGTCGAGCCATCTATCAATGTCATTCATGGGAAAGGTGTTGATACTAATTGTGTTGTTACTACACATCACGGATGAATAACTATTGTAGGTTCTAGTACTACCTCATCCTCTGGGGAATAATATAATGTATTGGAACATTGAGGGAATACGCCCACCCAAATATCCATCTTGGATCTCTTGCGCACATCACCCGTCGACCAAGAGATCTTGAATAAAGCTTTGCAAGAGTCACACATTCCCAACAACATAGATCCTAGTTAGTTTCAAAAACTTATGGGTCACTTATCCACATCTTATGCTATACCTTTTAAGCCCAAAGACATGCCATCCATTGAGCCTGATCATATCCTCCCTCTTCGCATCGTCGTCATGGTCTGAAACTTTTTCTTTAAGCGGGTCATGATAAATAATGGTTTGGCTCTGAGTCTATGTACTTTAAAATTTGTAAAGCAACTGGGATACACCAAGTTTGATATCATGAATGATTTCATCACAATCAAGGCCTATGACAATCTAGAGTGAACATTAGAAGGTACAATCTCCTTGCCCATTCAACTGAGCCCGGCAGTACAAGATACAAATTGCCATGTGGTCTATCTTGACCTCCCATACAACATCCTCCTTGGATGCCTATGGATTCACTCTATGCAATCCATCCCTTCCACCTATCATTAGTGTATCAAGTGTCCACACAAAAGAGTCAAGATCACTATCCATGTAGATCCCAAGCCCTTCGCATATTGTCATGTGTTGGAAGTCTTTTGTCTAGACTCAAATCATTGACTCGAGACTGACATTGGCACATCTATCGCCAGTTCCTCTAGAACCCTTCCAGATCTGAATGCCATCCTTGCATCCAATCTATCCACTCTCAAGATTGACCACCAAGGCTATGGAGAATATAGTCTAACTAATTCTTTTGTTGTCGGAGCCCTTCTAGTTGATCCACATACACATGGGCGCCCATCCAATTACATAGAGAAGAAGGAACCTGAGCTAGAACAACTGGGTTCTACTACCTTTATTTCTCATGACATTCTGAATAGCTAGGAAATGGCACGTGATATCAATAAATGGCTATACAAAGATTCTATACCTCTTGACAGTGGCCTCCTAGATCATTTCAAAGGCAAATATCCCTCCACCCGTAAACTGGTCACTGAAAAGTGGAACTATCAAGGAGGGGGACCAGGCCCTAAAGAAAAAGGCATGAGAGTTCCCATTAAGGCCACTAAAATACAAAGACACATTGGTCTAGGCTTTGAACATAATACATCTGGCATTGGCCATAACATGACTGGGGGCACTAATGAAACCAGTCTCACTTATAACATTCCCCTAGGTAAGATATGTGAATTTGAAAACATCCCGGAAGAGAAAATTGTGAGAGCCTATGATGATATTGATGAAATCTTCCTTGGTAACTCTATCCTTCACCAATTATCCCTCAATTTCATTTACCTTCAACTCCTCCATCCTAAGCTAATTAACTAGGACCAACCAAGCATCATCTCGATCGACAAGTTTGAAAGCATGGTCACGCTCCTAAGATTCGTGGGAGCTACAGATCAACAACCAGATTGGGGGCAGACTTCCACACATGTGTACACATTGAACTTGGAAGCATACTTTGGGAGAGAGGAGGACTCTAGCCACAAAATTGAAAAGCAAAATAAAAAAATAAAAAAATGTATCTTTTAGTGAAAACCCTTCTGGGCCACTATCAAATCAGAAAAAAACAAAAATAAAGGGCATATCTCCCAGTGAAAACCTTTCTGAGATGCCAGGAGATGGAGATTCTCCTCTCCCTATCATCCATTATTACAGGTTAGATCATTCATCTATTTTCATTGAGGAAACCAAACCTGTTAATCTAGGTACATAGGACAAGCCACGACTCACTCACATTGCAACATCATTGACAGAAGTAGAAGAAATGGCCTTCACAACTCTTTTATGAGAATATTTAGACATATTTGCATGGTCCTACTCTCACATGCATGGATTGGATCTAGCACTTGTAGTACATTATCTATCTGTGGATCCTAACATTAAACCAATCAAACAAAGCTCTGGAAAATGCATCCCAAAGTTACACTAATGGTCAAAACTGAACTTGAAAAGATTTTGGTAGCTAGAATCGTCAGAGCGATAGACTACTCAGACTGGATTTCAAATATGGTCCTAGACTCTAAGCTAGATAACTCCATCAGAGTCTTCACCAACTTCCAAGATCTAAAAAAATCATGTCCAAAAGATGACTTTCCATTGCCTAATATCGACATGATAGTGGACCTCACTGCCGAACATGAGATATTGTCTCTCATGGACAGATTTTTAGTATACAATCAGATATGTATAGCAGAAGAAGATCAACATACGAAAACATTTACAACCCCATAGGGTACCTTCTGCTACAACATGATTTCATTTGGGCTCAATAACGCTAGAGCAACATATCAGAGGGTCGTGACCGTCATCTTTCACGACATGATCCATAAGATCCTTGAAGATTACATAGATGATATATTGGCTAAGTCACAAAATAGAATGGATCACCTAAATGATCTAGAGGCAATGTTTGATCGACTTCAAAATTATGGTCTCAAGCTTAATCCAAAGAAATGTGTCTTCAGAGTTACATCAGGAAAGCTCCTTAGCTTCATAGTATCAAGGCGTGGCATCAAGATAGATCGTAAAAAGTTAAAGAAATCATGGAAATGCCTCCACCATAGACACTCAGATAGCTTCATAGTCTATAATGAAAGCTTCAATCAGTGTGCTACTTCATATTACAGCTTGCAGAAAAATGTCAATCTTTCATGCATTTGCTAAGGAAAGATCATAATTTCAAATGGGAACCTATATGCCAAAGAATCTTTGACAAAATCAAGAAATATCTAGCGAATTCACCTATCTGAGTGCCACCCACACTAGGAAATCCTCTCATATTAAATATATATGCAACAATAATAGCACTGGAGGCACTCCTAGCCCAGTTAGATCACAATGGAAAAAAGCACGCTATCTACTACATCAGCCACACTTTGGTAGGCTATGAGCTAAATTATACACCAATGGAACTAGCAGCAGTTTTCGCCACTCAGAAGCTCTGTCACAACATACTCAAAAGCTTTGTCATTATGTTCTCAGTCATACAGTCAAGCTTATATCAAAAGTAGACCCACTCAAGTATCAGCTATCCAAAATAACTCTCATAGGACGCATGGGTAAATGGGTAATGATTCTAAGCGAGTTTGACATCCATTATATCGATAGAAAATTTGTCAAAGGTCAAGTCATCGCAGATCAGTTAGCAGAGGCACCATTGATCAACACATATCCTTTAGTCATGGAATTTCCTGATGAACATCTATGCATGGTAGAAGCACAACCATCCTAGAAGCTATTCTTTGATGGCTCCTACACATCATATGGTTCTGGGGCAGGAATCCTATTTGTTACCCCACAAGGTGACTACATCCAGAAATCATTCAAACTGGGATTTCCTTGCACTAACAATATAGCAGAATATGAAGCATTGGTTGCAGGTCTTAGCATGGCCATTCAATGGAACTTTCCATAATAGATATCCAAGTCTTTGGCAATTCTCAGCTCATCATAAAGAAAGTGTTAGATTAATTCCAAATAAAATATGATAAGCCGCTACCTTAAAAAGAGATGGTAGAAAAAATGAAGGAGCATTTCATCAATCTGGAATCACCCAAGTGCCTCATCTGCAAAACAAAGCTACCAATGCAATGGCTACAATTAGATCTCTTCTAGAAATACCATGGGATGCAAAGTAGTACAAGTTCTTGGTTGATAAACTTCACGCACCAGCTTACAAGAGCAATGACGTTAATCGGGTATGTGTCTTGGTTGGCCCTTAGTCTCCATGGTACCACGACATCCATGCTTATCTAAAGAATGGTATCATATCCCCCCATCTAACCAACAGCCAACGCAAAAACTTTATTCAAAGAGCTTCCCTCTACACCATTGTAGCCAACACCTTATATCATCGCGGTTATCAAAATATTCTCTCTAGGTGTTTAGTTGAAGTTGAATCTACCTAGGCGTTGTGAGAAGTGCACGCTGGAATCTACGGTGCCCACACAAGTGACATGGTCCTAGCTAAATAGCTTCTTAGAATCAAGTATTATTGGCCTACCATGGAGCATGATGCCTGTGAATTTGTAAAGAAATGTTTACCATGTCAGCAACATGCAAATTTGATCCATGCACCAGTACAAGAGCTACATCCTATTGCACCTTCTTGGCCATTCTCATTTTGGGGTTTCGACCTCATTGGTAAGATCACTCCCCTGTGCTCTGAGGGACACAAATTTATCATCATAGCAACTGAATACTTTACTAATTGGGTTGAATAAATCCCACTTACCCTCACGATAGGCATCCAAATATCCAAGTTTATCCTATACCACATCATTTTCTGCTTTGTCATTCCATCCACCATTTTCACAGATCATGGCTCACCATTTTAAAATCAGCATATGGTTGATCTATTTGAGTGCCTCCACATCCATCGTCACTTCTCTCACCCATATTTCCCACAAGGTAATGGCCAAGCTGAGGCAACCAACCAAACACTTCTAAAAATCCTAAAGAAGGTTTTCAATGATACTGGTCATGACTGGCACCTCCAAATTAATCCTTCCCTTTGGGTCTATGGCACTTCATACTTCACTCCCATAGGCACCACTCCATATTCCCTTGTCTATGGTGCCAAGGTTGTCTTACCAATCGAGTTCAAACTACCATCCTTATGGGTATCTCTCAAAGACCTAATCATAGATGAAGACTATAGAGTAGAAAGACTCACACAACTTGACCTCCTCGATGAAAAGTGCCAGAAAGTATATCACCATTTGGTCGTATATCAAAATAGATTAAAGCAAAGCTATAACAAAAATATTCACCCACACCAGTTACAGGTAGGGCACTTTGTGCTCAAAGAGAATCAGAAAGTGGGTGCTAATCGAGAAAAGAAAGGAAAGTTCAAGGTTACTTGGCAAGGTCCATATATCATCACTACATGCTTCAAATCTGGGGAATATAAATTATCCACTCCTGAAGGAGAACCTCTGGATGATCCAATCAACATCATTCATCTCAGGCACTTCTATGCCTGACAAATTCTTATCTCAATTATCTAAAAAATCCAAAAATATTGGAAAAAGTCCTGAATAAATCATTGTCTTGGTGAAAATATGGTAAACAAACACCTTGATGATAGAAAAAAAATCAAAAAGAGAAAAAAAAAAAAAAAAAAGCAAAAAAGCAGAAAAATCAAGAGAAATCAATTGTCCAATGGTGAAAACTTGGCAATCAGGTGCCTTGGACAAGTGTGTGTGGTGAAAACCTTGCAATCAGGTATCACACATAGTGAGCCATATCATTATCTATCAACATCTTGTTCCCCTCCATCTCATTCATTCCACTCCACATTGGCCTAATCATTACCTATATTTCCTAGATGTTACATTACTGCTCACATCAGTCAACATTGGTCCTCCTATCCTATATCCTGAGCTTTTGTACATATCATTCCTGTATATACTCATCCATCCAAGTTGTGTATCTTTGTCATCCTATCCGAATACCTAAGCTTCTTGTGCTTTCAGTTTGTACATATCTTGTCTGTAATAGTCCAGTCTTGAGCCAGGTCTTGCTTGTACCTATCTCACATTTTCGGTCGGTCTCCTTGTAGAAAGTGATCCAGTTTCAATTTTGAATCTTGTGCTTCAACAAGTTCCTTATGATGAAATCCTATTTCAGCAACTTAATCATCATCACATCTTTGGCCAATCAGATTCACACTTGACATCTCCATGGAAATGGGTCCTTGAGGATGTATCCTTCCTCTCGGTGACCTAAATCTAGTCATCTTTCTAGAAATGGGTCTTTGAGGATGTACCCTTCCTCTCATTAACCTAAATCTAGATCATCATCATCACTGGGTTCTTGTAGGATGTATCCTTCCTCTTGACCTAATCCTAATCTAATCATCATTCCGTATTGTTTGATCTCTCTGGAAAAAAGCATCTTGTAATTGAATTTTTGATCTTGAAATTTGATTTTGGTTCTTGGTTATCATTCTTGATTCTCTCAGTTTTTCTCCTCCTCAAAGTTTCCATGATTATTTATATCATGGTATGTTGTGAATGGATTCACCTATGATAGGGAACTTGATCTTTGTCATTTCTTCTTTTGATTTAGTCGGACATGACCCTTGCATGTATGTAATCCATTTGGACTCGCATGCTGCACTTGGGAAGTGTCATTTTCTTATTGTCGTTTCTAGCATCATTTACACCATGGCTCTTTTGGGACTCATGTGTGATATTGGCGAAACCCCCATGTGTCTTTTATGTTAGTCCTCTGAAACACTGGTGACAAGGCCTTGTGTTCCTAGTAACCTTGGCATGGTCTCTAGCGTTGCTATATCAAAATAAGTGCTCAACTACATGGTGGTATTCCATCCCAGAGTACCCCTCGCTCAAGCTTTAAGAAAAATCCCCCCCATCCCATCCCTAGCAAAGCCATCCCTTTTAGTCCAATCAAATCCCATCTCAAACCTAACCCTTCACCCTTGATGCAAACCTAACTATCACATCCCTCATTCTTCTATTCCCCCCCTTCCTTTTTCTTCTATCCTATCTCTCCTAGCCATCTTTTCAAGATGCCGCCAGGGCTTCGCATTTTCTCCCTGTCGCCCTCTCAAGGGAGCATCATCTTGGTCATCCTATTCTAAATCTATCCTAATCTTCATTTTGGGGCAACTTCACTTCCTACTTCCACATATTTGTGTTGTCTATTGTTTTAATCATCTTCGAAATAGTGTTATTCTAACACTATGTCGAAGAGGGGAAAATTGTAGACACCTGAATCTGATTAACATAATTCAATTATATTTAGTTCCTTCTGGGGCATATCATCTAAGTAATTAAGCATTACCTAATTGACCTATGTCATCCCCTAGCCCTCATTAATTCAATTAATTGGCTATAGTCCTAATTAATTATTAAAAAGCAACCAATAGCTTAATAATTAATTAAAACCCTATTCCCCTATTATTGAATAAATATGTTATTTATGTAATTCAATTCATTAATATTCCCTTTAAAACCTAACCTTACCTTTCTCAACCACCTAAATCGGAGTTCAAACCCATCCCAACCCCTTCACACATACTAATCATTCTTCATTAGCTAATTAACCCTAATCAGGTAATTAACAACTCCACTCATTCTCTCTCCTCCCATCACCATCTCCCTAATCACCTATCTTAAACCCTAACCCTAATCCTAAACTCTCCCTAAGCTTGTCACATTCCTAAATCCTTGGATTAGGAATTCAACCCCTTCCCCAAAGTCAACTTTCTCAAGCCATCCCTATCTTCTCACCCATGCTTCATTAAGACCCTCATAAATTCCTCATTAATGCTCTTACATGCCTCGTTAATCCTCTTACAGCCCTCATTACTCACCTTATCTCTAAGATTCTTCTCTTATCCCTTTGCACATGGACCAAGATGGTCACATTCCTCCCTATTTTCAACCCAATAATATTGTGACACTTGTCATCATATGATGCACTTGAAGAAGCACAATCCATGTGCTCTCTTCTAGGTGCATCTGAGCCTCTCCTCAGGTTTGCATCCTGACCCTTGATTTCTCACCCATTTTATATAAAAGAAGCCTCATTCCTTCACAATTTAATCCATCTTTTATGCAAACTTATAATGCCAGTTTGAAGAACACCTCTTGAAGCTTGGATCATGTATCATCCTTGAGCACACATCCATAAGCATGGAAACATCAAAATATCAAAAGGTAGCTTGGATTCAATTTTAGGGAGGTTTGCATCTTCGTTAGTTTCTTATTGTTTTAAGTTTTCCTTTTCAGTCCAATCTTGAGTGTAGTCTTGATTTTTAGTTATTGAATTATTTTATATTATTATTATATTCCTTTATAATTGATTTTCACCTCTCACACTTTTTTTAAGGAAAAGCGACAATCATTAGATGGAAATTGATCTTATCATCTTTTAACCTTTCTTTAACCCCTGGCACTTCCATGTGTCACAAAGTTGTGAAGCCACGAACAATAACTTTTGATCATCTTTACATCTAGGCATTTCGCCAGTCGTTGATTGAAATCTGATATGATGGTTGTTGATCTCACATTCCACTATAGACTAGAATGCCAAAGACATGTGGTACTCAATCACAATCCCTTGAATAATCTTCTGACATCAATCTTTGCTTTGACCAAAAGTGCTAACCATTGGATGAGAATCAGGAGCTATCTTGTCGCTAGCCAAGAAAAAATGGTCCCACAATCTCAGAAAGGATAGGTGTCTCCTAGGCATGTTTCCTTGATGAATAAAAAGTCTTTATCTTGCGATCAAGGAATAACGCCTACTGTCAAATCAAAAGGAACTTGCATGACACTTAGGTTAAAGTAAAACGGTCATGATGAACTTAGGAACTTTAGGAAATAAAAGGGATGGTCTCGCTCAACGACTTAAGACCCTTTGGAAAAGAAGCTTAAGTGACTGAAAAGTAACATAAAAATATAACAAGCACAGGACACTTAGGGTTTTTTTCCAAAAATGAACCAAGGGTTTAAAAATAATGATAGATTGGGGCTTAATAATTAGGTTCATACATTGTATAAACATGAGCAACTAAGAACTGTGAAATTTTTTTGACAATGCTAATAAGTACCCTAGGCACAATTAAAAGTTATTTTCTCTTAATCTTTAGGTGTAATTTTGATTTGGTTATAGCCATAAAATCCATCCATAATAGAGTACATCTCATATACCATTTTCATTTCCATGATCATATTAATGTTAGGAAAAGGAAAATCATCCTTGGGATATGACTTATTTAAATATCTCAAATCAATGCACACACGGATTAATTTATCATATTTAGACACTGATACTATGTTGGATATCCACTCTGCATAATAAATAGCCTAGATAAATCCTTCTTTAAATAACATTTCCAATTCAATCTTGACAAGTAGTGCCACATGGGGATGCATCTTGCAAATTTTTTGTTTGACCGGATTTACTCCAAGTGCGATAGAAAGGTGATGCATAATTAGGTTAGGATCCGAACCTAACATATCATAATAGTTCCATGCAAAGGTGATCCTTTTCTCTTTGAATAAATTAGTGAACTCTTTCAATTCCTCTTCTGATAAAAATTCATCTATATGCACAATATGTGGATTTTCCTCTGTACCACTGTTCACTAGTTGTGTTGGTTCAATCAGCACTGACAATCTTTCTTGTAGGTGGATCGGAAGGATATCAATTTTCCCATCCTTTGGCGCCTCTAATAATTTTTCACCATCAGATACATCATTTATTTTTACTATTTTTGGGTTTGACACTGCCACTAAGTGGTTTTCACCATCAAGCCTCCTTTTCTTTTTATGTTTTCTTTTCAGACTAATACACTTGATATCCCCCTCCTCCATGTTCACACTCATTATATTGGGGGAAGAAGGGACAAGTTCAAAAATGTTCAAGTAGAAGGATAAGGCATCGTCACTCGAGAAGGATAATATATTCACGGGTTTAGTAGAGTTCCATTCAATAAGCTCATGATGTACCAAGGATAGAGGTTTGACAGGTTCTAGAGATAGCATTGTGTTATCATTATCATTCATGAATGTCAAGGTAAAATCTATAACATTATCCTTCGAAGAGTTATCTAGACCAAAAAGTGTCCTAAGATTGCTAGCAGAGTTGTTGTTAGTATATTGCGGACCTAACCCTTTTGACCTAATACTATAATTTTGACCTTCATTTCATCCATCCATTCGATCAAGGGTGACTTTTAGAGGTACTATCTCAATTCATGATACTGATATGACTCCCATGCTAGTATTGGTTCTAAGGTTCCAGTGGTTGTTTGGAGAATGGTTTATGCCTTGATCGGCACTTGAGTTTTCTTTTTGTTCACTTTGATCATCAGAGCTTTCTCCTTGGGTATTTTGGGTATTAGAGCTTTCTCCTTGAACTTATAATTTTATCCCCTTTCATAGACAAGTGCATACTTATGGATAACATCAACTTCAATATCCACTATAGCATCAGATAGTTCATCCCACTCATACTCATGTGAGTTTGTTTGCCTATCATCAGACCTACCCAAATATTGTTCTATAGTCATGGGGTGTCCTTCTTCTTATTGGTTGTTGATCTTAATGAGTTTTCCTCATAGGAACCAAAGGATTCCATCCTTTTTTTCATGTCCATATGATGAGGTAAGTCAAGCACATGATTCATAGTTACCAATTTCCCCCAGTTAGGGTGTCTTTCCCTTGGTTCATTTTGATGCTCTTATTCCTAATCAAGTGATTTACTTCTTTTCAATCCAATTTTCTATTCTTTTTCTGGTTCATGATCTTGTTGGGATTCACACTTAGGGGTAGCTTCTTGTAATTTCTCTTCTTGTAGTGCTTCTTCTTCTAGATCAGATTAACTAATTGTTGATTGTGATAGATAGGGTTGTCCTTGATACTTTGGGTTTTCTATTTTTATGTAGAGTAATCTTTCATAGGAAAGAGGTATGATCTCTGTCTCTTCTTCATCATTAGAATCTTATTCTCTATCTATTGGGATTAATGGGAAGTAGTACTGAGAGGGGAGGGGTGAATCAGTACCTCTAAAACTTTTCACCTTACTTCATTAGCAATCAATCTTTATTGTATTACCGACCAAATATGATGTTCTTTCTTATGCATGCAATACTAATTAATAAACTTAATTTTATGTAACATTCATATAAACATTCATGAAAGTAATAAACACATAACACAAGATATGATATTGCAGAAAACTCTTGTTAGGAATTAAAAAATGCGGTGGGGATGACACCCACAAAACTTCACTATCTGCAGATTGGAAGGGAGTCGGTTAAGGCTTACAATTTGATCACTTCTAATGATCTACCCTCTTAGGATTATTAATGTGGAGACCTATTAGGATCTACTATGTTAAGAGCTTTAGAAACACTGATGTAGTGTGCACTCAGTTAAGAGATTTACAATAGGATTGTTAAATCCACTTTCCTTGAAAGGATTTCTTAAGTGTACTACACTTGTTAGAATGTGTACAATATGTATGACATGAATGTATGAAATCTATAATTGATGATCACAAATCCATTAAAGCTTAAAGAGTATGAATATCACCTATAGTGATTGATTAATACCTTTTCCTTCTTGTCGGTAGCCTTGGTTCTTGTTCTTGAAAACTAATTTGATCTTTGTATGTGCTTCTGCATGAACTCTCTTATCTGAACCTTAGATGCTCTTAGAGGCTACCATTATCATTGAACAACATGTTCACAATTGATTGAGCATCTATTTATATAATTTCTTTGACCTATTCTAGAATCACGCATTACGATATTAACTCTAGATCCAAGGTATACAACTTGACCTTGATCCTTTAGTTTGCATGTTTTAAATCAGTTAGAATGATAAAAACAATAATAATTACATTTCTTTTCCCTTAAGTAATGGATTTAAAAACAAATCAAGAAGCTAAATATAAAACTTCAGTGATTTATCTGACGTGGAAGTCATATCCACTTTTTTTGTGATATAACTGACTCTCGATATCTAATTGTCGGTATGAACTGAAATTCTGTCAGTGTTCCTTCTTTGAACTATTCGTTGGGTTCCCTTGATCTTTCAGGTTCCACTCTTGACTGTTTCATCGGGTTGCACTGTTGGTTACTTGTCAGGTTCCTTTATCTTTTCTGTCATCGGTTAACACTAAATAGTGTTGTATCGGGATGCTTTGTGCTTAGCAATATTGGTAACCTTGGCGTCAGGTAGTGTTGTGCCATGTCTGTCAGTGTAGTATTAACCGACGGTGTTTATCATGTTTTTCTTTGCATATACTAATGGAAAAATATAATGTATTCAATCTCCCTCTTTAACATTAGTATCAAAAACTGATATGTGCAAAATACTAAATTGTTTAGTATGTACACCGTGTATATATCCTTGTCATTATATGACTCCCCCTAACTGTATGCATCAGTATAGTATAAGTATATGTATATGTATATGTATATATATGTATATGTATATGTATATATATATATATATATGTATGTATGTATACTTGCCTTTGTACTATACATTCCCCTTTTTTCATAATCTTTCCTCTTTTTAATGATATAAGATTACTGACTGTACATATCATTTCCCCTTTTTTGATAATCATGACAAAAATGTACAACTTATAAGTTGTCAAAAATGTGACAAAATTGTGCAACTTACAGAGTGTCAAGTATGTGGGAGTGACTGTTCTTGATATCTTCCATCATTTTCTCCCATTTCTCTTTGAGGATTTCCAGTGCCATGTGCACTAGTTCAATCCTGGCATGCATATCATAAATGTTGTCTAGGATAGACATTTTTGGGGTGGCAATAAGTGTTCTTTCCTGTGTCATATGGTGTTGCAGTAATGTGAGAGTTGGTAAAAGTTGAGCTTGAAGCTCATTCACCTCATTTCTGAACTTTGTTTCTACAATCTAAATATCCTGTCTCAGCTTCCTAGCTTGCTTGAGCTGGTCATACTACAATTTGATTTCATCTTCAGTGTTTGTGAGACCTTATGCACTAGCTTGAAGATCAACATCAATTTGTGCTATATTTTTGGTATGCTCCTTGGTGATTTGATCCAACGTGCACAATTTTTGAATTAAGGCTATAGCTTATGAAATTATAGGGTCCAATGTGCTTACCAGTTCAGATAGCTTCACCTTGTTCAGTGCCACTTCTTTGGCTTATCTTCTTTGCTAAATTGAATTTAAATTTCTTCTCAAGTCTTGATTCCATAGCCTTTTCAGCATCTATATTCTGAGATGTGATAGCATCGGTGAGAACCACTAATTGATCAAGTATGGGAGTTGTTTGATCAACATTTATATCAGGTACAATTTTCTAGAGGATTCCTTTTGCAACATTGAGTACCTTTGATTCTTTTGTGGCCTGTCTCAGCTTATCTTGGATAGATTTCCTTTCACAAAGTCTAGCATACTTTGTTAACTTAGTAGGATCCAATGTTCTAGGATCACATATTGGAATCTCAATTATTTCATCCAGAGTGACTGGATTTTTGATCTTGCTCTTTTTTTTCTTCCTTGTGACTTGTGTAGAAGCAGATGTATGAACTACCATTGCTATTTATTTTGTTTTCTCTAAGGTGCTCGGTGAAGGCTTTGTAGATGAAACATCTTATGCCTTTTGCTTGGTGTTCAACTATCGATTAGGTGAAGATGTCTCTTCATCAACCTTGGGTGTATCAGCAGATTTCTCTTCTCTTTGATTTTTTGGATCATCTGTCTTTTCTTCACTCTTCTCCTTTTTCTTTTCCTCTTCTACTGGTTTTTCTCCTTCTTAATTTTGATCAGTATACTTGTCTTGTTGATCATCAGTAGCAGCTTTTTCTCCAGTTGTATCTTTGGATTCATCTTTTGTATCCTTTGTTTTTGCATCACCCTTGTCTTTGGGTATGCTTGTATTTGCAGTAGATTTTTATTTTCCTTCTATTAGATTGATGGCCTTCATCAATATTGGCATATTGGTCTGTGTGCTTACATGTGCTGCATATGTAGTTGTGTCTTGTTCGTCGGTTTGAGCTTGTTGAATAGTGATATCTTCATCCTTTTGAATTTGTTCTATAGGGTCCAATCTTGTTATGTTAATGATTGAAGTGCCTAGCCATGTCTCATCAGCAACATCCATGTCCTTATTTCTTGTTGTCTTCAATGCTTGTTTCTTTTCTTGATCCTTAAGAGATATGAATATTACATCATCATCCTTCTTTGGATCCTTATCAGAATCATAGTGAGTAATATCTTGAATGTCAAGATCATCCATGACTTTAACTAAGTCAATTGGCTCGGTATCTTCCATATTATCCAAAGCAATGTGCTATGGACTTGTTTTTTTCTTTCTGCTCCTCTATATGATGTTTCTCGGTGAGAAGTAATGGATTCTCACAGTTTGTTGATTCTGTAGGTAGATCAAGAATTTCTCTCCATTTAACATCTTTCATGCTGTCAAGCTCTATGAGCTTCCCCTGTAACACCTTGTAGGCTCTTATATTTGCCAAAATTTTATTGGAATACTTTTCATCATTTATTTTATCTCTTCCATTTTGGATTCGGGAGGCATGAGTGTTACAAGTATCCTCTCCCTTGCTTCCTTTTCAAAGTGCAAAGCATAAGACCATCATGCTAAAATTTTGTTACTAAGTTCTTTGGGCATTTTGTTAGCAAACTCAACTGGTACATATTTGAACCTAACGATAGACCTGATTATTGCATCTACTATTTTATTTTGGTACTCGGGCTCCAGTTTTACCCATTGTCTAATTTTCCTATTAGTCATGGTACCTGTTGTAGCAATTGAATCAGCAATCTCCTCAATTGTTTGAGGGGTCAATCTCTTCTTAGCTTCTTCAGTCTCATCCTACTTTGAGTCTTCAATGTCAAATTTGGATCTGATGAGTCTTATCCTCCTTTTGGTAGGTTTATTCTTATCTGTTTGATGCTTCCTCTTATAGGTCCTCACTTGACTTTTCTTAAGAGGTGTAGTATCTTTCTTTGTAGTTTGGATCCTTGTGCTCTGAGCTATTGTAGTCCTTGGTTTCTTGGTTGGAGGTGGAGGAACATCAGACTCTGTGGCTTCAGAATCTTTTTCTTTCTTATCTTCCTCTTCACTGATGGCACCTTGTCCCTCGGTGTCCTATATTTTTTCTTTCTCCTCCTCATTTACTGATAGTAACTTGTCAAGATTCTTTACCATCTTGTTTTTCTTGTTGACGGTCTTCTTTATGACTAGGCCCATTTTTATTTTAGTCTTGGCCTCTTCATATGTTCCAAATCTTTGTTGCTTACTATCAAGTGATTCATTCAACAATGCATCAATTGCATTTGTTGCTTGATCTATGTTTATCTCATAGTCAAGTGGTGGTAACCAGGCTTTCCTCACTACAGCTGGCTTAATATGAGTAAAATCTGAATCCACCATAAAGCATATCTCTTCCTTATGCTTTTCAATTAATTGTTCAGGGATCCTTACTCTCTCCATCATATTTTCCTTCAAATCAAGGAAGTATTTAGTCATCACTGAATCAAATTTTTCACCTAGTGACTTGATAAGGTCATTTATTTCTAATGTGACTGGGTTGGTGGTGTCCTACTTCACTTTACCAATTGAAGGAAAGTATTCTTGAAAATAAAAGAATATACACATTATAAGTGAGCCAAACTTATGTTGGAAAGTTGACTATACTAGAGTATATGACTCTATTTAGTGTTTTCATTATGGAAAAAGAGTCATATGAAGCGTTGGATTCAACACACATAATCAGAAGATCAGACATTGGCTAAGTACAGAAGACTAGACAGTTAGCCGAGTACCAGAAGAACAGAGCATCAATTCACGTGCATATGACCGAGTTAGGGAATACGGCTTTGAAGATAATCTTGTAATTTATGCTAATTCTAAGAGAGCATGATCAGATGTGCAAGTATGAAGAATTTACAGCTAGATGAAGTGACTGAGACAGTAAAGGGCAAAACAGGATAGAGCAAGGAATACACTGTTATAGTTTTGATTAGCGTGTGTTCATTTGTTATTCAAATGCTATGCTCCCTAGAAGATAAGCTTATGAGTATGTGTACATGCTAATTCTAAAAACACATGATGATATGAGACAGTATAAAGAAGATACAACCAGTTGAAGAGGTACAGCCAGTGAATGCTAGAACAGGACAGAGATCATGGAAAGAGTCGATAGAGATTGTTTTGGTACAGAATTTGCACCAATCCTTAGGACTTGCACCTTTAGATTAGTGATTTTTAGTGATCTCATCATGTGTGGTTAAAAGAACATGACTTGATTCATCCAGAGAAAGAAGTTAGAGCTAATTTGGTGGACCGGACTGTGTGAAAAGACGTGTATGTTCAGTTTGAGTAAAGCAGTTGTAATTGATGTTGCGCTGACTTAATGAAGGGTTGCATGCTTATTTAAGTGATCAAGATATATGGTAAAAATTTTCCTAAATTTGACATGTTTGTTTCCTTTGAGGAAGTACTTATAGAAGGTCATTTGTGATCGGAGAAGTTGTGAAAGCCAGAGATAAGAAAAGCAAAGCAGAGTGTTAAAGTAGCAAAGCTATATCTGTCATATGTTGATGAGATAGATATGGAAGTAGAAGATTTCAGAGTGAAGACAATATTATTGTATTGATTTAAAAGAGGTTAAAGAATCAGAAAACAAAAGGAACTGATCAGACAAGCAGTGTCACAGCAGCAGTGTCACAGCAGCAGTTCACCTTGTAGATACAGTGTGTATCAAAGATCCAAAAGGTTGTAGCCTTCACCATTTGAGTAGTGAGCTCTTGGACAATGATTCCTTGGATAGTTTGTCCACCACCCCTAATAGGGTTATTGTAAAAGACTCCTAATAGGGTCCGACCCTTAACAAGGTCACTATACTTCATACATTGTAAAGACAACTCCTAACAGGGTTAAGGATCTTCTAACAAGGATCATAAGACACTAGTACATAATATTTGTGGGTACTAATTCCCACTGGGGTTTTCACCTGCATTGGATTTCCCCATAATCATATTTGGTGTTATGATTTGTGTATGTTTATCTTATTTGCATTGATATTCAGTTCAGTACTTAAGCATTAAAGTTAAGATTCAAGATAATCCTAAAAAGTTATAATAGATAGATCACTGATTCACCCCCCCCCCTCTCAGTGATCCTAATCCTATTAACTTACATGTGTTTGTCTTGGTAGACCTGATTTTTGTCATATTTTCATCAAGTTACTTCAGTAGGATCTCACA
>MU227083.1:774867-789713 GCA_018584345.1 Thuja plicata
TCACTGATTCCCCCCCCCCCCTCTCAGTGATCCTAATCCTATTAACTTACATGTGTTTGTCTTGGTAGACCTGATTTTTGTCATATTTTCATCAAGTTACTTCAGTAGGATCTCACATAGATCCATTTGTATTCCTTTCGTGACAATCTTGTAAGCTGTGCTTACTACTATTGATGCTATGTTGTTTAGCCTGCTAGCTTGAAATATTTTGTACCCTATGACACATGCACCAAACCTCAGTTCCTTGTTGGTGATGGTGTTCACCTTAAGTCCTCGATTATCCCATACAGCGTTGGTGAGTTTCTCAACTTCTGTTCGAGAGGGATTCTTGTGAGCTTTTGGTTTGTCCGTTATAGGGTAACCTGTTATAGCATGTATTACATCCTTTGTAATTTGTTTGGGTTCATCCAACCATAAATTATGATCATGCATTCTGCTTAGTACTAACTAAATCCAGTCATTTTTGAAAACCCTCAAGAAATATAGGGAATTTTTTATCCCTTTTACTTGCAAGTGCTTGTGTTCTTCCTTTAGGTTCCCTTGATCATCACATAGCTTCTTATAATCTTGATCTATCTCCAGATCACCAATCTCAGTGATCTTGCAGTGGATATACAATCTAACATCTTCTATCAACAAAACCCTAGGTGGAATTTTTGAGAATGCGCCAGAATCATCGGGTTGCGAGGCAACCTCTAGACATATCTTGTATTTTGGTTCCACACAAATGCTTTTATTGATTAAATTAATGGCATTCTTCTTTTCATTCTTCAATTTGGTTATTCTTGAAGCTGTTGCCATTGTGTTTTGAATTTAGGGCTTTTTCAAAAATAATAACAGAGTTCTCGGTACACTTGGTACTTACTTCAATCTGTGTAGCTTGTGAGTGATCGGTTTGGAGTGGATTGGATCGAGTCAGGGATGCTCTGCTAACTGCTCTCTTTTCACTCTACTCTGTTTTCTCAATTTGTGTGTGAAGAATGAAGTGATTTCATCAAGTATTTATAGACTTTTTCCCTAAGTCTGTCATAAATGCTCAACAACTTGTTGGTTCATGAAGACAGATTTCGTCGGTTAAACTCTCAAACAAAATTCTCGGTGTTGATAGGATGCTCGGGATAGTTGTTAAGATTGTTGCTTTCACCGACGGATCTTGGTGTAGTGTCAAGACAACATTGTAACTTTGCTTCCTTACCGACGGGTGTTGGTTTACATTAGCAACTTAGCCTTTTTATGTGTTTACTGACGATTTTGGTAAGTGTAGACAGCTCATCCTTTTATGTTCATTGATGATTTTTGGTATGTGTTTACCGACGGGGTTGTTTTCTTAGAATTGTAACATGTAACATAATATGCATCTTTATTCATGCAGATTTTGACTATCTATCAATTTGTACAATGGAACTGATGCAAAATATGACTTGGTATAGTGTAGTTCCATACTTACTTGTTCATCTTTTAGGCAGGGGTGGTGATGTCACCAGATCCATGGGATGAGGTGTCACCGACTGCATTTCTTGGTCCATCTTCCTCAATGGTTGAAGCTTTCCTCCACATTTGCTTTCTAATTTTCTTGATGTCTTCAATGGTGTTACCATTTGTAAAAGTGGTAGTTTTTGTTATCGGTCTCTACAGTCCTTCTTTAGATTTCCAACCTTATGATAGTGTAAATATGTCATTCTAGGGTTGGTCCAGCCTCTATAAATTTTGGTCCATGTTCTCATGCAGTTTGCAGCAATGTGACCATATCTACCACATGTTGTGCAGTTTATCCATGTTTTGTAATCCCAAACATATGAATTACCGACTCTGCTCGATTTATATGCATTTTCTTATTTTTGGGTTTCCATGCTTCAATTTTCTTCTTCCTGCATTCAAGAGATGTGTGCCCATACATTTTGCAGGTGGGAGAATACTTTTCCATATAGGTTTCCTTCTTTGGTTCTTTCACCTTTGATTTACATTCATATGCTTTATGTCCTTTCTTGCTACAATTATAATAGTGTCCTATGAATGTAAATGTGGATTTAGGAATACCTTTTTCTTTGCTCCTGCAAACATTTGAGGTGTGGCCTTTCTTTCCACAGTGATTGCATGTCAGCTTCCTTGGTCTAGGATTGATGTAGGCATCTTTTGGATTAGCTTCATTTGATGACTCTCTATGCTCGGTGTACCCTAGTCCAGTGTTGGTGTTGGGTCTTCTTTGTGCAATCAATAATCCATCCATCCTTTTTGTACTTTCTTCAACTCTCTTAATCATGTCATTATGTTGTTGCTGAATTCTAACCTCATGCTTTAATTTTTCATTCTCTTCTCTTAGTTCACCGATAGTCTGTATTCTTTCAATGAGTTCCATTTTCATTTTGTTTGCATCTTGACTCATAAGAATAATCTAATTTTTAGTCTCATGGTGATGCTCTGTAAGCCTTTGTATCTCAGACTCTTTTTCTTGTAGCTTTTCTGTGATCTTCCTCCTATCATCAATAGCTAGTGTTCTTTCTGTTTCAACCTGTCTAGAAAAATTCATCACATCAATCATTCTTACCATCTGTGTCTCTTGACTGATTTGCAGAGATTTAACTTGTCTATCCAAATGTAGATTGATTTTAGTTAGGCTTGTGATGCTTTCTTTTGAATTATCTGATGCTTTGCTTGTAGTTGATCCTGAAGACTCAAAGAAATCTGGTATCTCTTCCTCATGATAATCTGTCTCATTATAGCGAGATGCCATAATCTTTCATTCATCCAGAAACTGTCTCATGTTGATTCTAGCTTCTTTATACTATTCATAGAACATCTAAATATCAAGCTTTTTATTCTCAATATTTTTATCAAGGTTGTACTTCTCCATTGTATGATCTTTTCTCTCAAGCCTTTAAGCTTTCCAAGAAGAGACTCATCTATGATACCAATTTTTGGGATTAATGGGAAGTAGTACTGAGAGGGGAGGGGTGAATCAATACCTCTAAATCTTTTAACACTTTTCACCTTACTTCATTAGCAATCAATCTTTATTGTATTACCAACCAAATCTGATGTTCTTTCTTATGCTTGTAATATTAATTAATAAACTTAATTGTATGTAAAATTCATAGAAACATTCATGAAAGTAATAGACACATAACACAAGATATGATATTGCAAAAAACTCTTGTTAGGAAGTAAAAACTACGGTGGGGATGGCACACTCACAAAACTTCACTATCTACAGATTGGAAGGGAGCCGGTTAAGGCTTACAATTTGATCACTTCTGATGATCTACCCTGTTAGGAGTATTAATGTGGAGACCTATTAGGATCTACTCTATTAAGAGCTTTAGCAACACTGATGTAGTGTGCACTCGGTTAAGAGATTTACAATAGGATTGTTAAATCCACCTTCCTTGAAAGGATTTCTTAAGTGTACTACACTTGTTAGAATGTGTACAATATGTATGACCTAAATGTATGCAATCTATAATTTCTAATCATAGATCCATTAAAGCTTACAGAGTATGAATATCACCTGTAGTGATTGATTAATACCTTTTCCTGCTTGTCGGTAGCCTTGGTTCTTGTTCTTGAAAACTGATTTGATCTTTGTCTGTGCTTCTACATGAATTCTCTTATCTAAACCTTAGATTCTCTCAGAGGATACAATCATCATTGAACAACATGTTCACAATTGATTGAGCATCTATTTATACAAGTTCTTTGACCTATTCTATAATCACACATTACGATGTTAACTCTAGATCCAAGGTATACAACTTAACATTGATCCTTTAGTTTGCATGTTTTAAATCAGTTAGACTGAAAAAACCAATAATAATTACATTGCTTTTCCCTCAAGTAATGGATTTAAAAACAAATCAAGAAGCTAAATATAAAACTTCAGTGATTTATTTGACGTGGAAGTTAGATCCACTTTTTTTGGGATGTAACTAACTCTCAGTATCTGATTGTCAGTGTGAACTGGAAGTTTGTCAGTGTTCCTTCTTTGAACTATTCATCAGGTTCTCTTGATCTGTCAGGTTCTACTCTTGAATTTTTTGTCAGGTTGCACTTTTGGTTACTTGTCAAGTTCCTTTGTCTTTTCTGTCATTGGTTAACACTAAATAGTTTTGCGTCGGGATGCTTTGTACTTAGCAATATCAGTAACCTTGGCATCGGATAGTGTTGTGCCCTGTCTGTTGGTGTAGTATTAATCGACAGTGTTTATCATGTTTTTCTTTGCATATACTAATGGCAAAATATAGTCTTCACTATCAAAGATAGAACCATCTTTGGATGAGGGGTTCAATTTTTTTTCATGGTACCCCAAACCCGTTTAATCTTTAGGACTTCTAAATTCTACATGTATGGGTTCTAGTAGTCCTTTTCCCTTTCCTAGCAGCCCATTTCCTTCGTATCCCATTTGTTTCGTCAACTTGTATCCTTTTCCATAATTTTGAGGGGAAATATCTATATTATTTACTTCTATATCATGTTCCTCACCTTTCTAAAGCCACTGGAGAATTTCTTTTTCTTCCTTTTCTTAAGCAAGAGATGTTTTTGTTTTCACCATTCATTTTCCCTCATGTATAGTTAATATATCAGCACTAGAAGGTTTAAATGAGGATGACGACTTCCCATAAGATCTGGGGGGTGTGGAAAGATCAATTAAAGATGGCAGCGAGATAAAAGTGTATTCTCCCATTCCATTATCCTTCATTTTTAATTTCTTTTCAAGATAATTCATCATAAATATTCTATTATTTTCTTCTTCTTGACATCTCAATTCTTATTTTTTGTGGGGAACCATGTTTTCATCTTTCTTTATGTTATTACAAGAGTAACTGGAGTCGGCAGGTATAGTCACTTCTACTCTATTATGTGGAAACTTTACACATTGATGATATGTTGATGGGACCGCTTGTATGTCATGGATCCAAGGCCTACCCAATAATATGTTGTATGCTAAGGGTAAATATAGCACTTGAAAATTCACATCTTTCTCAATTGGTCCAACTTTGATAGGTAGCACAAGGATTCCTTTAGACGATCTTTACTCTTCATCAGATGCTTTTATAGTTATCTTTCATGTTCTGAGAAGCCTAGAACTTTGATGAGGTTGAATGTACATATGTTCAAACCAGCACCTCCATCTATCAAGATGCACTTGATTCAGTGTTTGTGAGTAAGGACTTCAGTGTGCAAAGTTTGGTTATGAGGATGATTCAAGGACTTATCGTCTTCCTCAGAGAAAGACAAATAATGTGGAGATTCTATGTGACCAACCATGGATTGGAATTTATTAACATCTAGGTATTTAGGTACAATCACCGCTAATAACACTTTTTCAAGGATATTGGTGTCTACTAGTGAGATTTTGAGTAGCTCGAAGATAGATATTTGCGTTGAAGTGCATTTTAATTGGTCCACTATAGTATAACTAGCCAAAGAGGATGGTGTTGTTGATTTCTTAGTAATAGCTGATTTGGATGCTTAGGTAGATTATTTCTTAGAATAAGAAGATGACCCTTACCCCCAGAGAGTGACTTTAATTTTTCCTCGGGTTATAGATTTGGATGATTTTGATTCCCTATTATCCTTGGCTATGATGATGTTGACATATTGGTGAGAGGACTCGAGCATTTTTATCACATTGTCACTATTGGCATAGGTGTAGATGACCTTGTTGTTCTCCTTAGAATTGGATGAATCTCCCTTCTCATACTTGGTAAAAGGTTCTTTGTATGCCTTGTGATCATAATTAACTTGATGATGATCAACGGTAATGGTTTCATTATCGATAAGATTTTGGATCACGTGTTTCAGCTTCATCAATTCATTTTTTTTGTAACCTTTGTTTCAATGATAATCACAATAGTGGTTATGATTCTACCATTTAGGCTTAGGGTCAGGTTCCCATGGTTTTGAGCTATTAGGCAGCGTGATGATTCTGTGATCAAGGAGAGTTTTTTAATACTGCTTCAATTGGTTCTCCAAGAGGGATGAAATTATACTTTTGTTTGGATACCCAAGGTTTCCTTTCTTTTCTAGATTCTCTATTACTCCTTGGATTAGATGAGGGATTAATGCTAGCCTTAGCAGCTTGAATACTACTAGAAAGATTGAAAGTGGGTTCCTTTGGCTTGACCTTGGTATTCCTAACTACCCCATCGTTGACCACATTCTTGGTTTAATTCCAATATTTACTTGTGTCCTTGTTATTAGAGTTGTTTGATGATTTGTTTTCTTTTTTCAAGATGGTCTTACATTGTCTCATAAGGACATCTTCTATCCAGATAGTAGCTTCCACCAACTTGTCAAAAGTAGGGTGGGTTTTCATTTGGAGAGCAAATTTCATTTCCGTGTCCAAGGTGTTGATAAATATATCGACCTTTTTAGTCTCAATATTTTTTTGTGGGTATTTAGCAAAGGTTCTTCTCCACCTTTGGATAAATGTAATGAAGGGTTTACCTATGCATTTTGTGGTATTACAGAGATCAAGAATGGTGACTATGTGTTGAATATTGTAGGAGTAGTATTGTATGAATCGTTGGATGAGTTGATGAAAGATTTGAATCCTTCAAGCTTAGCGAACCAACTCATGGCTTGGCCACCGAGACTCCTAGGGTAAAGGTGCATAAGATATATTTGTTCATGCATAAATTCCATACCGAGGGCATAAAATTCTCGCAAATGATCTTGAGGGTCACCATTTCCATCATATTTTTCATACTTGGGTATTTCTACCTTGGGAGGAAATGGTGGCATATATATTCTGATCAAAGAGAAAATGACATATAGCTTTGAGTGAATACTTGTTTGTGGATTTTTCCTTTTCCTTCCTAAGTTGCATGATTTCCTGCCTCATGTCTTGCATTTTCTAATTAAGAATGGTGATAGAAGATTCCTCTTCTTTTTGAACTAGTCTCTCAACATCAAATTTTGGAGGGAGCTTGACTTCTGTAGATGCCAAGTGAATGAAGTATTTCTCTCTATCCATGTCCATGAGTATTTGCATCATTTTTTTAAAGTTTTTGTCTTATTGGCATCTTTGGATTTATTCTTTAGTGGGTTCATCTTCTGGGATAGAGCCGCCACTATACTGGATCTGATTGTCTTGACTAGATCCCCAATTGTATCTTGACATGTTGGATTGACTTTGATTATCTGTATGGAAATATTGGTCACCCAAACTTGAAGTACGAATAATTGATTTGAGTGGTGTCTTTTGCAAATATTTTCAATGTGATGAAGGTTTAGGAGTAGAAATGTCAACAAATTTTCCTTTTGAATCAGATTTATCCTTTTTTCGTTGACTCCTAGTTTGAACTGGCATGAAATATAAATGCAATCAAGAATTGAAGTGACTAGATTGATGGGTCAATGTCAAAGATCACCGAATGATCACTTGCCTTAGAGGTCAATGAGAGATATTTTGATGAAAGATAGTTGAGCTAGGTACAAGGTGTTGGGATTGAGACCTGAATGTCTAATGAGTGATACTTGTGACCGAGTTGATTGAGATTGATTTTGGATGAGATAGATAATGACAATTTGGATCATTCAATAATCTAGGATGAAAGACAAAGATAGGTCTAGTCACTGTGTCAAGGACACACAATCATTGTGATCCGGTATGATAACTGGTTTGAGATTCACAGATGAAAATCAAGATAACCTATAGAAACCATTGGATGACTGTAAAGATATCAAGGATCAAGTCAAATACTATATTTTAATGTGGGCTCACATGAAAATTTCCACTATGTTCGACGAAAATTCCCATAGAACCATATGACTTGCTTCTTTCAGGTTGTTTTTTTGTACGATAATTCTCACTGGATAGGACGATAGGATAGGACAAGGATAGTTGTCCACTAGATTTTTTATGAAATATTTGGACCAATTTGCTCAATTTTGATGTGATAGTTTAGTTTCTGAAGGTGTCTTATGTTGTTTTGGTGTCAATTCAAGGTGATTTGAACACATCAAACACAAAGGATGGTAAATAAAACACACTTTATAGCCCTATAGTCTATTGGATTAGTGAGAAACTCCTCGCTCGGTGACTTAAGTACACACCCAATAGCTAATCAGAATATGACCACCACTATCCATGCAATGGGTTTAGTGATTTCATATTAGGCGACTCCAAATGCTAATAGGGTCACGATATGGTGAGTATCTTGTGGGAGTTACTATCTCCCTTGCACTTGGATTATCTCACTTTTTGAGGTGAACCAAGTGGCTCCTATCATAAGGGTTATAGTAATAGAATATGTTCATAATCATCTCCCATAGTCTCACAAGGAAAGATTGATGCCTATGGCCTTATGAGTACCCGGAATGAGTTTAGTCTCACAAGAAAGATTGAAGCCTCTCATCTCTACATACATCCAAGCATATCTAAGGATCAACAAAGTGATCAAAAGATAAAGATGATTAAGTCTTCTGAGACTTTAATCGTAAGGAAGCATCTTTATTATAGTGAGGCAGAAGGGTTGGCTTCTACCTTGTCCTCACTTGGGTCATCCTGGGAGATTTTTACCTCAACCGATAGGCCCTCTAAAGATAATTCATGAAAATAAATAGATAGAAAAGAGAAGAGATGGATTTCTGACTCTCCCTCAAAGAGGAGAAGAGCATAATCTCCTATTCCCCTTTGTTTTTCCCAGACACGCCAAACACTCAAAGATTACTCCAAAATATTGCTTGCCTAAGAAAATTCAAACACATATCGGTTTCTGATCTTCCCAAAAAGAAAGAGAGCATATTCCCCTAATGCTTAACTTGACTCACACAAGAAATCACCTAGTTAAGCTATGCCCCTAAATAAACATTAAGAAGCATGATTGTTTGGTTGATGTGAACTTAGGAAACCTGTAATCACCACAAGCTTAGTAGTCACAATCAATATCTTCCTCACAACATCCTGCAAGCACAAATAGATTAGTAGTTTGAAAAAGAGTGTTTTCAAGTAGTATCTTGGACAAGCAAACCTTCTACCAAAAAACTTGCAAAGATTTGTTAGACTACAAAACCAAAAAACTAGAAGATCAACAAAACAAAATCAAGGGTTAGAAACCAAAAATCACTTCAATAGGACCCCTAAAAGTTTTCTCTATTTTTTAAATGAAAAAGTATAGAGGATAAACTGGCATCAATACTCGTATGACAAGAGATCATGAACCATATGATAAATCATAGAAAGATGGTGTTTCATATGACTATTCATGTAGAACAGAATGACAAAATAACTTGATTACAAACTGGTAATAAAAAGTTAAACATCATGAAATGAAAAAAAAACCTATAACTATTTTTGCATACAAGTACATTAGACAGGTCATACGACAAGCAACATAGTTTCAGAAAAATGTAAAAAATGTTATGAACTTGGGTTCAAAAATGAGTTTGAGCCCCATGGTGGGTGCCAAAAATGTGTGGTTTAAATGTGGTTCTAACCTGCAACAACCTACACTCAATAAACCATTAACTTAGGGGTCAATAATCATCAAATTCAACTCAAAATGTATGTAAAACCCCCGAAATTGGTTTATTGCTTCCTAGATGAAGCGAGTTTGATTCTTAGTAAATGCTCATTAGATTAGCATAAGAATTAATGACTAGAATACTTCAAGATGGAAGATTCAAAATGAGCATGATGCATTAACTTGCATTCCTTGCTCTCAAATCATAGAAATGATATGCAAAATGTAACTAAGATAATGTATGAACTAGTATGAGACTAAATGCATATTTAATCTAGCAACTATAGAAAATACTAAGAAATGAAACCAAGATTAAGATATCTAAGAACAATGCAAATTCTATTCTAGTATGAAGATTATCTTCTATAATGAGAATACTCTAGAATCGAAATACCATTATAATATTACTTCAACAATGCATCCTCCTTGAACAAAGTAGAGCTAACCTTTTTTATAAAAATCTTCACAAAATGGATGGATGAGATTAAGAGGTGGAAGGAGAGTGGCTAGGATTAAGAGGTTAGGTAGGGTTTTGGTGGGAGTGAGGGAGATTAAGGGGAAAAAGGGAGGAGTAGTTGAGATTCAATCCAAGAAAGGTTTATCAAATTGATTGACTTTTAATTGGTCAAAAGTTTGTTTGTTGGTAAATCCCCTTTTAATCACCTTTTAAATAAAGATTAGATGTGCACATCCATGTGTGAATGGTTTTATCTAATAAAAGTGCAAGAACCTTTATTTAAGTGTGAAATGTATAGTGGTTAAATAACTTTTCAAACTTGGGTTAGGATTAAGTTGATGATTTGATTTAGGATCTTGGTATAATCATGCAAGGGGGATTATTAGGGTTTTCTTGCATAATTAAGGTCTAGCAGTGAATGCCTTAGATTTTAGGATTTTTATGGCCGAATAATCAAACTAGCGGTTGTAGGTTTACTAGACCAACTTTAGGTGATTACAACATGAATACTAGATTTTCATGGAAAACCTTGGTAAGGGAAAAATCATGAAGAAGATTAATTCTAAAATATATGAACACTGGTTTAGGTGGATTACAAAGAAAGGTTTACTATGAAAAGGCTCACTACTCGAAGAAAGAAATCTCACTATCAGAAGGCTCACTACCCAGATGAAGAAGGATAGAAGAGAATATATCCACCACCAATATATAAATGCAACACAAATGAAAGATTGTAGACACCTTCAACTTATTTCTTTAAGTAGTTAACACATTGAAGTCCACACTTCTCTGAACGACACTTCACATTACTTCATACATACAGTGAGATATATTATCTTTCATTCATCCTCATTGAACATACATAAACCCTTTCACAGAACTTGCACAAGTATACACATATGTCAGACTCATCCCTAAATGATTCATCCTTTATTTATACCATTCTTTCAATTGTAGAGTCTCCCACTATCAATTAAGCATATGACCAAACAAGATTTGAAATAGGTTAGTACTACACATTCTTGTGGGTGGAAAGGAGTGAGAAGTGGAACACACTATGCCTTATCTCCAGGACCAAAAGTATTATCATACATATTATACATCATCTTGAATTCATTGAGACAATTGAAGTGTAAACACCCGAGGTCGGCCAAACCTAGAGTAGAAACACCACCGAACTTTGGAACCATGTCTTTGAAATTCACACCCTCATGCTAACTAAAATGAATGAAGATAAGGATATTAAACCTTAAAACCACACCATTAGAAATCATCATGTAGAGAAATACAAAGCGTGCATTTCACACAAAAATATTATCAATCACAGTCTTACTCAGATAAATACCAATTTCATTATTCTACTATTTGAAGCACAAAAAATCAAATTTACTGACTTCAAGAATCTTCCAATAACATGCCAAAACCTTATCATCATATATTCAACATGAACAATATGTGGAGCAATATTCTCAACAAAATTGTATAGAAATATTATTGACATCAATGACAACTATATTGAATCATCACTTATCCAAACCGACTCATTGTTCTCAATACTACAATAGTCTATACACTAACATTATAAAAAAATTACACTACTATGAAGTTCACAAAATTCTACCTCAAAAGAAAAATTAAAAAAATCTGAAAATGACCTCAAATGACCAAGATATGAGCCTTCAAAGTTGAACTGCAAATCAGAAATATCAAATGGTGGGGGGTCTAAAAATTTTAAAGAGTTTGTTGATGCAGTGCTGATTTCAATACTTTACAAGCTTAAATTTTAATTTTGTATGATTGTTAAAAATTCCCTGCTTGATGATGACATCAGCATGATAGGGACCTGACTAGGCTATGTACAGTCACTGATGTGGAAACACATGGGATTTGCGTAGATGATGAGATAGTGATTATGTGTATTATAGTGTCACTAATAATGTGTCATAGGATGTTGATGTGGCACTATCTATTGGCATTGATATGACACTTATGTGTCCTTGGTGATGTGGTGCATAAACTTGTGTGGCTTTCGGTAGTCAACATGGTTGTTGGAGAGTTTAGCAATGGAAGTTGTGTCGTATGGCAATTGGGGAAGATCACTAGTGACCAATTCAGTTAGAGGGTAGCCAATAGAAATTACATCAAGCCAACAAAAATCATGATCCTTGTGGGGAAATAAATGCCCTTTGCGTAGATTACATCCCCTACAGACCCCCTAAATACTAGTAAAAATTTGGTTTTATTTTATTTTATTTTTTAAACAAACTTTTCAAATGGAAAAATAAATTTAAAAAATTGCTATATATATAATTGTACCATTTGCATAGGCAGGTAGGCTATACAACCAACCTCCATAAATTTCTTTTGCCTCGAAATCAACTTTCACTAAATATGGCTGAATTTATAGTCAAAATTCATGAAAATGGTCTCCCAAACACAATGATGAGGTCAGGTCTCACCTAAGACGCTTCTAAAAATCTCTACTCAGATATGCCAATATGCCAACCTTCAAATACACCATGATCTCTCTAAGAAGACTACTCAAAGACACTCCAATGGATATGATACCATGTAAGAATTTTCCTATAACAATCCAAGATCTAGAAGTCAATGAATAACATAAAAGAGATAGAGAACGAGATGGGAAAGAACAAACAATATTCTCATCAAGATGAAAAATTCTCAATTGAACTAAGTACAATGTACATGTGCATACTTATACAGACAAGGCAAAAGGAGAAGAGAGCACACAATGATGACATGTGGCTCAATGAGATGCAAGGGTAGGGAGGAGAAAATAATAGATAATTCCGCTAAAGGTGGATCACCCACCAAAGGTGGAATTATTATTCCACTAAAAATGGATATGTAAATGTGATAATAACATCACACCATCAATGGTGGAATTTATCCTACAACCATATTCCCTAGATATGCAATTCCCTAAGTGTCTCCTATGCAAATTACTATGATATGCATTGTCCTAAGTTAACTAAAGTAAAGTGTAATTATATGAGAAATTAATTACACCAAAAAAATTCTAAGGAAAATGTAGAGCATATTCGGATGGCACAACTATAATTTCCTTCTTTGAATATTAAGTTATTGTAGAAGTATCACATCAGATAATATTGTGAAGAGAGGTCTATAGGGGTCTTATATTTATTTTCTTGTCGCAAAAATGAGGAGTACATCAAACATATTTTCTTTAATGCCCATTTTCTAAAGAAAATTTGAACTTATGGTGGAAGCTTTAGAAAAGACTTGTTACTCTTGCTACTTCCTTTCTTGAATTTTAAAATAGTCTACAATGTCTATTGCCCCAACTTTATTCCTTCTGGCTACTTGGAACATTTGACCTCTATTGATGTTTTGGAAAATTTGGTTGGATAAAGTAAATCATTTTTCAAGTGTTAGAATACAGACTCATATGTTTTGTTTAATATAAATAGAATGATTAAGGAAATGATTGATACCAAATTCAATATGGATGACTCTCTTACTTCTAATTTACATCTAGTTAAAAATTTGGAGATCTTGATTTCTATCCCTCACAAATTAGGCCTAGAACTAGGGCTCAATTATTTAAGAAAGTGAATAAATCTAGAAATAGACTTTTCTTCTTGGCGGTTTCTTGAAAATTAATATTCATGGCTCTTTTAGGGTGATTTGGGAGTAGTTGGAATTAGTAGTGTTGCATGGGATAATGAAGGCTCAATTCTTTTTATTTTCTCTACTTGTATGGGATTTCATTCCAATAATAAAATGAGAGCCCAAGAAATGCCAGAGGTACTAGAAATTCTTATGCTATAGGGTAGAGAAGAGTTTCGTATGAATAGGACTCTGTGATTCTATTTTATTTGTCAAATAACAAGAATTTCAATGAAGCTTCCTAGAGATTGGCTTTGGTTTCCAACTAAATTTTAAATTTTGCCACCAATTTTGAGCTGATCTCTTTTATCTTTATTCCTATATAATGAAATATGGTAGCTAGTTATTTATCCAAATGAGCGTCTAAAGAGAATTGTGGATAGAATGTTATTTATTTGGGTAATTTAGATCAAGTTAAATCTCAACAACTCCTCAAGTTTATTCATGATGATGAAGGAAGGTAACTACAACCTTTTGAGGTAAGGAAACAAGTAAAGATTTAGAGTTTTCATGATTTCTATTAGGCGTTTTTGTAGGATCCCATGGTGCATCTTGCTTATGTTATATGTTATATGTTATATTTCAATATGCATTTAGAAATCCTTTTTTAATATTTCTTTTTAGGAAGTTTTGATTAAAAATAGGGTGATCCCACAATACTGTGTCCCACTTTTTGGTCAACTTTAACACAGAGATCAACATTTTGAGAAAAAACTTCATTTTCGAACACCTATTGCCGGAAAAATATAAGGAATTTGAAGATAATGTAAACTAGGGTATTTTAGAATTTTATTTCTAGTTTCTAAATATATTTTTTTTAAAAAAATAAAAAAATTCATTAAAATTCAATTTTCTTTCTCCTTTTAAAAGTGGTTCTTGTAAAAAAACTGTGATGTTAAGAAGTGACTGTCACTTTGATCAACATAAACTTTTTTTAAAATATGATAACGATGTAATTATTTTGAAATTATATTTTTAACTTCAATATTCAGAGGATGTAATTGGTTTCATTCATTTTGGGTCAATATTTCATATTTTATTGAGTTCTAAAGTGACAGTAACTGTAATTTAGACATAAGGTCACTTTGATCACCATAACTAGAAATGTATATATTGAAATTCAATTTTTATTTTTTTTATAGAAAGCTAACACAAATACCCTTTTCCTACATATTTTTCATATTTTTTTTTTGTAATTTAGTATTTTTTCCGAAGCCTTGAAGAGACAGGTTGTTGAATCGCCAAACAACCTATGTTTAGTTAAAGTAATATTT
>MU227083.1:817047-840035 GCA_018584345.1 Thuja plicata
AAACACTGATTCACCCCCCCCCCCTCTCAGTGTTTCTAACAATTGGTATCAGAGCTCTGGTCCTCTGAAAGAAAGTTTAACCACTTGAGGAGATCATGGACTCAGCAGAAGCAAAACATTTGAAAAAGAATCTTGATGCAGCTCTTGAAGATCTTGATAGATCTGAAAAAGAAAATGAAGAACTTAGACTGAAATTTGATGGCTCACAAATGCTTATCAAAAAATTAAGAAAAGATTTGAAAGATTGTTCTACAAGTGATTTAGGGAAAATGGTCAAAAAGCTCAATGAAGAGAACATGTCTCTAAAAGATAAAATTGAAAATCTGGATGAACAGTTAACAGATAGTCAAACTGCTATTGAAGAAAAGATCAAAGAAAGAAAACAATTAGACGATGAACTCTTGAAAGAAAACATGAAAGTCCTGGAATTGGAAAACATAAAGAAGAAGTTGGAATCTGAATTAACAAAAGCAAAGGATAAGATTGATAAACTCCACACAAGTTTTTATTCACTTCAATCTCAGCTTAATGCACAAAAGAAAAATGGTGACACTACTGGTCTTGGATACAGTGTAGCACAAATTGAAATCAATTCATTGCAAGAAAGAAAGAAAGCTCATGAAGCATCTTCAGAAGAAAAGAAAGTTGAAAATGTTGCAGAGATTAAAACAGATCCACCTAAAGAGGAAATCAAGCAAGTTAATAGAACTTGTTGTGCATGTAACAAACATGGTCATTTGGCAAGAGATTGAAAAGAGGTAAGACCTTTCAATGGTTATTGTTACTCCTATAATAAGTTTGGTCACAGAGCTATACATTGCAGAAAAAATCAAATGAATCAGTCATAGAAAAATCAAAGAAGAATGAATCAAAAAAATCAAAGAAATCAACCTCAAAGAAATTTGCAAAAAACTACATGTCAGATATGTAACTACAATGGACACACAACAAATCAATGCAGCATCATGAACAAGAACATCAGACCTCCTATCATTTTTCACACATGTGGAAAGGCTGGACACATCTCAAGGTTTTGTAGATCTAGAACTCAAAAGCAAGAGGATCCTAAGAAATCACTATTTGAAGAAGAAGGAGAAGTCAAGTTTGTTCAAGCAAAGGAATATTCAAGCAAAATTTGGGTTGAAGTAAGGAAGTACAATGATGTTGACAAAGTAGTTGATGCATCCATAGTGGATGCACCCTCTACTTCTGCTTGAATAGACCTTCTTGGTCTTAGGGGGAGCTATTCTAGCTCAAGACCCCTGCGTGGCTAGTATACTCACCTCTGAGTATGCACCTATGGATTCATGGTTATGAGCACATGATGTTGTAGTATGCATGCACACATTGTCTCAAATGCATTGGGATCAAAGTTGTAAATTCTCTGAGTAATTTGCGTACGGTTGCAAACATTAAATGCAGTAGCTTTTATAAAATAATGTAAATGTTTGATCTTCTTCACACTTGCATTCAAGATCACAAAATTTGGAGAGAACTAGAGCACTAAGCATCAAAGCACGGAAGCATGACAGATTTGGTAGTTAAGAAAATGGATAAGAAGTTAAAACGGAACCCTAGCAGTCGCGCCATTTCAAAATTTCATGAAACCCTACTTAATCAAGTTCCAAGTAAGTATGGCGACTCTAGTTGTATTTGATGTTGTAGAGAGGAAGAGATTTGTATTCAAAAAGCATCCATTCAAATCCATACTGGATGATGTGGAAGGAGCTTTCTCCAAAACCCCATTAGGTGTTGTTCACGTAGAAGATATTTGTGCATACATTTACTGTAAGAAGGAAACAGTAGGATATATCAGCATAGCCACTCATATGGGATCTATGATGAAACCTGACAACACATTCAAGGATGAGTTCGTGCACTTGATTGATAACCCTATCTTTGAGTACTCTAATGCACATGAGTTTGATGAGCCAGAATGGATGAAGATTTTGCTAAGAAGAATACGTGATGACCTTTACTAGATTGGTGAGGTTCCTATTTGCATCACTACAGACCTAATCCATGAATTAATTAGACTTCCTAAAATTGGACCAATTATTCCCACTGGCAAGGATGTCAAGAAGCAAGTTGAACAAGCTTTCTTATCTAGAAGTGAAAAGCGCGAGATGACAGCTGACCCTATCAAGGAAGATGACATAAAGCTTCTAACTATGATACTTGGGTATAAGTTTCAGCAAGCAAGCAGGTTAAATAGTGTCTCTGCAGCAATAGTCCTAGCAGCTATCAGAATGGTGAAGGATAACACTCAATACAATCTATGTGAGTTATTGCGTGCTCAATTGATTGACAACATTCGAATCATCAAGCATGATAGGAGCAAGACATTCAGGTTTGGATCTTTAATCATCTACTTGTACTTCCATATTGTTTGAAAGGTTGCAAACCTTTACCTAGATAGGAGCAAACCTACAATGTCTCAGATTTCACTTAAAGCTACTTTAGAGAGTAGTGTGAGGAACGCCATGGATATGGATATCAAGACATTAGGGATCAAGATGTAGAAAAGGTTCAGATTATCTGGCAGAAAGAGATCCAATCTCTTTAGATCGTGTACCCTGAAGTCTAGATGGAATAAGTATCTTAAGACTCACAAGTTTTTACACCTTTTTCATTAATGTCAAAGGGGGAGTAATATAGAATGTGTATATATGAGGAGCAATATATGTATATATTAAAAAGATGTTATGATATATAGTTATTTTTTTGTGCTAAGTCGTTTTGAGAAACTTGGCCACATTCCTTTGTCGCCGTAAATGACAAAGGGGGAGATTGTTGGCAAGTTGACTTCCTGAGGATGCATGACTCATTTTTTGTTTTCATCATGGCAACAAAGTCATACTAAAGTTTCTGTCAAAGATAACTCAGAAGATAAAATGATTAAGTATGGAAACAAGGCAGACAGAGATATTCAGTGATTAGCACATCAGCGCATGTGCGAGAGATCGAATCAGAGTATGCATTTTTAGATATATGTTCTATGACATGTGTACATACTACATCCAGACATGCATAGTATGAAATGGTAGTACTTAGAAGTTACAGACAGATCAGTACACCAGCAGTCCAGAAGACAGAGCATGGAAGCCGACTAGTGTTTTGATCAGCGTGAATTATTTTGTTATGTAATGGCTAAGCGCCTTTGATTATATGTTTGTAATTATGTAATTAATATTGTTGTAAACATGCTTGAGCTGACTTGTTCAAAAGTGTTGTGTATTATGTTTTACGGTCGACTGTAGTCTTGTTTTGGAGTCGCGCCTATTCGGATATGAACATATAAGTATGTAATGTAAAGTTATGTTAAAAGTGTCGATTATAATGTAAGAGAAAGATATAAAAGAGTAGTAAGATGAAGTTAGTATGAGATAAGGCTCTTTAAGAGACTAAGAGCATCAACGCATACACGGAACTGATCAGACAACAGTGTCATCACAGCAGTTCACTTTTGATATAGTGTATATCAACTTTCAGAAGGTTGTAGCCTTCATCCTATTGGGCAGTGAGCCATATACCTTTAACAAGGTTTTGTAAAAGACTCCTAACAAGGTCAAACCTTTAACCACGTCATTGTACTCATATTGTAAAGACTTCTTCTAACAGGGCAAAGGAAATTTAATAGGTTCATTATACTAGTACAATATTTGTGGGTACTGATTCCCACTGGGGTTTTCCTCTGATCAATGTTTCCCCGTAATCATATCATATGTTATGAGTTCTTTTGTTAAGCTTCATTAAATGTACGTTTGATTTATGTTTAAGTTGCTGAAAAGTATTAAATAGACAAACACTGATTCACCCCCCCTCTCAGTGTTTCTAACAAGATATGCCATAAAGGCACATCTTTTCCCAAATATTCAAAGGTCAAGCCTTGAGGATTGTGAGCATTTTGGGAAGATGAAATGGGGGACAAAGATGTAAGAGCATTTAAGGTTGACTTAAATGCATATGGTTGGGGATGTAAGAGATGTGACATGAAGGTGACTTGGGTTGGCTTAGGATTTCTTAATCCTCATGATTAAGGTTGTGCAAATGTTTAGGGAGTGGTTAGGCTTGGATTAGAGGGCAAGTGGGAGAATTAGGAGGTGTAGACATCCAAAAATATTAATATTAATATTAATATTAATTCCCTTTTATTCATCTTACTATTTAATTAAAATAATTAAATAGTTTCATCTTTTGTATTTACATATAATATAAATACTATCCTAATGTATTTTATTTAAATACATTTCCCTCAAAATCCCCTTTTAATAAATAAATATTTATTAAAAATCCTACACTAGCCTAAAATTCCTCTAAACTTGGATTAAAATAAAATAATTCTCCCCTCACCTTTTCCTAAATCACCTCTTGCTAATATTCCTCTAATCTTGATTAAAGGTGGATTATCTCTAATCATGTGCACAATCACCTTTTCCAAGGTAGACACATCTCCATCTCTTTTCTCCTCCAATCATTTCAAATTTATCTTTCCCTCTAAAAGTGAAGTTTGACTTTTTCATCTTTTGCCTCTTAATCTTGGTCATCCATTCTTTTTGTTAATGTTTGTAGCTTCAGTCGTATGATCGTTAGAATATATATAATACATGTTGATTAATAATAATATATTATATATGTTATATTATTATTAATCATATGAATTTTAATATACCATGGTATCAGAGCCAGACTACAAATGTAAGAGAGTAGTTTGTTGATGGTGAATGTGTGACTGTCTCAGAAAATACAATCTCGGGAAAAGGACCATATCTCACAAATGCACCATTGGATTTTGATAGATTTTGGATATTTTGGTGAAAACCTAATTTCAAAGAATCTCACTAAAGCGATTAGAGATAAAGTCTTAGATACAAAAGTTATGACAGACTATGTAGGGTCTATGTAAAATTTCTGAAAATGAATTTCATTAAAAAGATATGTTAATTTGTTATGATCGTGATCAAGCAATAACAAAGAAGCATGAATTCAAGGAAGGGTGTCTATTTCTATAAAGAAAGAATCAATTATATAATGTCACCTCTCTTGGAGCATTCAAGTCATTTAACAAGAAGACATGAGTATTGTTCAACAATATAAGAGTGAGAATTGTATATTGTGGGGGGAATAATAACCAATGTTACATTTCCATTTGAACCATCCTTAGTGTAGAGTGAGAAAATGGTGATCATCCACTCTAGGTTGTCACTCTATATGAAGGTCATCGACATGGCTAGCACGAATAACATTATGATCTCCTGCACCGTGGCCTCCACAAACAACTTCAAAGTTTGATGAGAGTTGATATTTCCTATATGGGCTCACCTTATAAAAGGAAATATTTGAATCTTAAGGTAAGTATTCCATGTTTTATTAATGCACATGAATTATTGAGTTTTAAATTTATGCTATAATATTGGCTAGTAAAATATTGTATGCTTCTATCTTTGGTATTTCCATATGAGATAGTTTAGTTTATAAGCTATTTGTAATCTCTTTCTGACATACCTTCAGGATAGAAGCACAAGAAAAAAAATTTAGATGGAGTCTGAATCTTCAGAAGTATCTTTGGACAAGGAGCTAAGAAGATTGATATCAGACTCAAAGGGAGTCTGACAGTTCATCTTAAGCAATCTTGGATGATCAATAGATTAATATCTTCTCAATGATTTCTTCTCTATGAGAGAAGTTTGAGGTGAAATCCCTTGTTTTCACCCTCTGCGTTGAGGCATGATGGATGTCATGTGTGTGACTCCATATTTTTAATGGGTCAGCCCCCTGTGTACATCATGAGGAAGTGACAACTTCCAAATGATTATCACTTGTATTATTAGAGTTATTGAAAGGTGAGGATCTTACAATAACTTGACCTTCTATTGTGATAGACATCTTGTGATGGCTGAAATAGATCATAATAGATAGAACTTGTGGATAGAATCGCCGATTGAGTCAATCTACATTAAAGCTCATGAGTTTGTGGATAGAATCACCGATGGAGGAAATCCACACAAGAGCTTGTGGATTGAATCACCGATTGAGGCAGTCCACATTAAAGCTCATGAGTTTGTGGATAGAACCACCAATGGAGGCAATCCACATGAGAGCTTGTGGATAGAATCATCGATTGAGGCAATCCACCTGGGAACTTGTGGATAGAATCACCGATTGAGGCAATCCACATTAAAGCTCATGATTTTTGGATAGAATCATCGATGGAGGCAATCCACACGAGAGCTTGTGGATAGAATCACCGATGGAGGCAATCCACTCTAAAGCTCGTGCGTTTGTGGATAGAATCACCGATGGAGGCAATCTACACAAGAGCTTGTGGATAGAATCGCTGATGGAGGCAATCCACCTAAGATCTTGTAGATAGAATCGTCGATGGAGGAAATCCACATCTTGAGACTATGTTTCTATTGATTACATCATGAGGATGATGCTTTTATTTCTTACATCATATGATTGATGTTATCAAGTGTCATATAAGTGTTGACATTGGATTGATTTATCCTCCCTAGCTAAGAGGGAGTGTTGATGTTTTGTATAGCTATGGTGAGGGTCATAAGTGTTGACAAAGGAGACCACTACACATTATGTTTGATCATCCTCCCTAGCTAAGAGGGAGTGTTAAAATTTGTAGCTTTAGTCGTATGATCATTAGAATATATATAATACATGTTGATTAATAATAATATATTTTATATGTTATATTATTATTAATCATATGAAATTTAATATTCAATATTAAATTATTATATTATTCTTAATTAATAATTGATTGATGAAATATTATAAGATTGATTAAATTATGATTAATAGGAAGAGGCATGTCCTTTCTTATAAATAATAATGAATAGACATGTCCCATGAAGGGAAATGTCTATCCTAGCCTCATTCCTAATATAAATGAAAGAGAGATTGGTGCATTTGGAAAACACATACAAAATATAGTGCTATTACATTTGCAGTTATCCTAAAACTTAACACTTTTTCCTCTTAATCTCCTTTATTCCCACCAAAATCCTACCTAACATTTAATATTAGCCACTCATTTTCCACCTCTTAATCCTAGCCCTCCATTTCTATCACAAATCTATAAATAGAAGTCTTCTCCTCTTGCATTATCATCTCTCTCATTTTTGCATTGTTATTATGCTAAAATTGCTTTAAGATTTCATTGTTGTTTTCATGCTTTCATGATTTTTTTCTTAAATCACTTCGAAATCACATGATAGGTTAATCTTGGTAATAAATCATAGTTTCCTTCTTGCATTTGCATATCATTTCTATATTAATCCATCTTGAGGAATATTTGAGACTAGTTCTTCATACTAGCTCTTGAATCTCTCTTTTTGCCCATCAATCTTGCATTCATAGTTGCATTGCATTGGATTTTGATCCATTTGTGTTTGAGAGAGAACACCCACATATATTTCTTAAGAGAAAATCCAACAAATAACACGGTGCAATACTTATTTAGCTCAATCCGATGTTACTTGGAATTTTATTGTTGTTTCTTTCTCTTTCATGGTTTTTGAAATGATTTCATGTGCTAACCCACTAATGTTTCATGTTTGAGCTTGTTTTCAACAACTTCTGAAGGCTAATATTTTCTTGTACATATTTTGGCATGCCCAGTGGGACCTACGTCCCTAAGATCCTTCTATTCTTCTTCTATTTTTCTCTCTTTTCCATCAAGTTCACGAATCGGAAATATTTGATCATGTCTTCCAAACGGCTTGGAATTTGGCTATGAAATTATTTTTGTAGGTTTGGGATGATTCAAATATGACGCAGTCCGAAAATCATATTTTTCTAATCATTTTTCTGTGAGTTATATTTTTTTATGATTTTTCATGAAAATTCATTTATGGTCGCAAATCAGAAAAAATTTTAGAAAAATTTACATTTTTGTAAATCTCTACAAATTCTAAAGGGGGTATGTTCTTTGTATTTTACATTTTGATGAAAAATAATAGCTTAAAAATCCAATCTTTGAAATCTGGTTTGTTTTGATAAATAGGATCCCTAGGGCACAAATTAAGGTATTTTTCTAAAATTCTTACATTTTTGGAAAGCTCTTAGCAGGGGTCTCTTCTTTTCATTTCTATTGTTAGGGCCGAAATCATAGAAAAATAATTAGATCTTGTTGACTAGGTCAAAAAGCAAAAAAAAATTAAATTTTTTATTTCTATGATGAGCTTTCATTTTGTTTGCACATAGTTCAATGTATCATAAGATCACTTTATTTATTTGGAAAATGGTCTATTATGAGTTTTAATGACATGTGGAATCCACTTTTTAGAGTTGGGATTATCATATCTTTCATGATTTCACACACTTGATTGGATTTTATGAAGGCAACTTGGAGCTCATCATAGTGGGCCAAAGGAGCATTAAATACAATAAGATTTGAAAGCATGAAATAAAGGTGCACATATTCCAAACCTTTCTTATTCACATTGTAAAAAGTGATCATATTCTTCTTTTTCATCATAAAATCATTTCTTTCTTTTGGTCAACTTGATTGGTGTGTCTTCCTCACATTGAAAAAAGGGCTTAAAATTAATCATTCACATTTGGATTTGGGATTAAAATAAACTCCTTTGTCTTTTAATCCTCAATATTTTCTTATTTATGTTTTCTTCTTGCAAATTTGTTAAGGAGTTTGAGGGGAACATAAATAAGTGATCTTGCTTTTTTATTTTTAGGGGGCCTGCCTAGAGAAGTTATCACTCTAGGGGATGACCTCAACTCTCATGTTCTGGTGGAGTATAAATATTGGGAGGTGAATCTAAAGACACCTCTCTTGGAAGTGGAATCTTTTCACTCTTGGCTAAGCCCCAAAGAACTTTATACCTTTGGGAAGTGAAGGTGGAGATTGGGTTACTGTCTCTTCCTGACTATGTGGCATTATTCTCTTTCATCTACGGATTTGCGCCTCACATACCTTGTATATATCAAGGAAATTCTCTTAGTTGAGTTTGTAAATCCTAGTTGAATCTTGAATAGGATTGTTGGTGTGTTTGATGTGCTTGAATGTTTAAAACCTTCCCCATTTGTAGCCAAAAGGGGACACACCATCCAAATTGAGCCTTAGGATTTTTAGCTTGTATATAATTTCATTGTTTTCTTGCATTTTAAAATAAAAAAATCCAAAAACATCATAACATTCAAAATCCAAAAAAAACATAAAGTTTGAAAATACAAAATATCATAAAACTTAAAAAACCAAAAAAAATCAAAAACTCAAAAAAATCAAACCATTGCAAAAACAAAAACAAAATCATCTTGTTTAAGTCTATTTGTGCCTCAATTCAACCTTTCCACATCATCTCAACATCACCTCTTCCATCTATCAACTTCATCCTCATCATACTTATCCTAATCCTCCTCTTAATCATTCAAATCATTCCTCAAATCTCAAGAATTCCTCATTCTTCTACTCATCATCTCCTAATCAATCATTGTATCCTTAGTCATCTCCTTAATCTAATCCAATCATTATTCATATCCTAATCATCATGTTGTGGGTCCACAACACACACCCCATTTTTTGGTCCTCTGACCATGGGGGCCCCCCTTCTTTCTTATTTTTTGGTCTACCCCTCCCCCAGTTCCTTGAACTGAATTTTGGAGGGGCCTGTTGAGGGAGCAAGGGTGCTTTTCAGCTCTTTCACTCTTTTGGCATTTTGGACATCCTGAGGTCCTCCGAAATGTCAAAAAGGACAAAGGGCCGAGCCTACACCTTTCAGTGTTTCAGCATCTGAAACACCGATGAGGACGAAGGGTCGAGCCCACACCTTTTATTATTTTGGCCTCTAAAACACCGAAAGGGGAGGAGGCCACCATACTTTGAACTTTTGACCTCTGAAACCCTGAAGTAGGTGACATCACCCTGTGGGCTATAAAAGCGTCCTGAGCACTTTTTCTCCTCACTTGTTTTTTACCTTTGCTTGTATTTTTGAGCTCCTCGCGCACCTGCCATTATCTATCCTCACCTCCTCGCCATTCATTTCTATGTTGACTCTCCTCATGCTCAACATCCTTTTGCCTTCCCCCTTTCCTCCCAGCTTGTAGGTAGTGGCCTTGTAATTTTTTTATCCTCTTTTCATTTTAGGTTTAGGGTTTCTATTTTTTGATCTGTTTAGGCTTTGTCTTTGGTTGTTTCGACCATTTTCCCTCCCTCTTAGGTCCTTAGGGTTCACACCCTTGGACCTCTAATCAGATCCTACTCCCTCATGTTTTTTTTTTGTTTTTCTTCTTTCGTGTTTTTAGATTAGGGTTTTTTTGCGTAGTGACCTAGTCGCAGTTTTTTAGCCTTCGAAAGGCCAAAACCAGCCCCTTTGTTGGAATTTTTTCACCAAGTTTAGTTTTGGAATTTCAGAAAACCTAAAGACAAGGTCACCCCTCCCAGAATTTTCAACATTTCAGACTCCAAAACTTTCTTTGGGCTTTCGCACACTGAAAGGCTGAAAACATTTCATCAGCCCCTGAGTCTTTTCATAATTTTAGGCTTTCACACCCTGAATTTCTGCATAGTTTTCACACTCTGCGAGTCCAAAAAATACTTTCTTCACCATAGAATCATCCCTCAAACTTTGTTCTTTTTCACCCCTACCTTGTCTCCAAAGTTTGAAAGACCAAGAAGAGCTTTAAGTTTTATTTTTGGCTACTTAAAGAGTCATTTGCTTCTGCTTTTCTTAGTTGTAGTTTTGTTTCTTTCCTACTTTAGTAGTTTCTTCAATAAAGATATTGATATTTGCATGTTTCCTCATAGGAATGCCTGAGAAGCGAATAGCATCAGCAATGAAGTACCTATTTAAAGGGAATCATCCCCCTTCAAGCACCTGGAAATCACTGATACAGACATCGGGAACATGGACTTGGATGAATTCCTGGTAAGGTGTTCCCAACCAGCAAGATGGACTAAAGATTGCACCTCCTTGGTCTTATCAATCCTATTCAATGCAGCATCACACCCGATATCAGTCATGTCCTCTGACCTCATCATGACATTGGCCAACCACTACACACTAGATGAGAGGGTGGTCAAAAACATAGAAGGATAGATAGTTCTTGACCTGAGGCCAAACAATATTGAAGATGTCTTCCATCTTTAGAAATGTGTGGATAAATTCTATGACTTCTCCATAGAGAAGGGGTTGAGATGGTTTAGAAAAAAGACTCAAGATGCCTATGAGATTGCCAATCAGGAATACCTCCTGCATCCTCTCCCAAAGAACAAGCTAGACAAAATAGACCTCAGAAGGGGATAGTTAAGGGATGACATCCAAGCAGCAGTAACATTGATAAGATGACTATATGGACTACCTTAGTCCATCCAACTCAAGAGATGGATGACTTTATTAATAGATAAAATAAGGAACTAAAAGGCCAGATTTGATTGGGCCACCATCCTAAGTGATAAGATGGATGAGTAGCTGACCACTGTAAAGCACAACCCCAAGTTCTATATGACCTCATACATAGTGTACATGTTGGCCACACGAGAAGATTATCTGGGGCTTGCCAAATGGGGATACTTTTGTGAACTTAATGCATGGCCTTTCATGGTCTATCCACAATTGATAAGAAGAACTAACATGCCTAAAAATAGCCCAGATTACATAATAGTAAATGATGCATTCATCTTTGCGGTCATTAGGTCCATAGAAGGTGACTACACAAAGAGATTATGAAAGGAGACTGCTACCAAAGTAAGGGTCATAGGGGCATATTACATACAATTCATAACCTTCACATACATTAGATTGGTAGGGTCTGCCTTGAACCCAAAGAAACTACATCATCCTGGAAATGGCTAGGCAGCTCGCAGATGTATATGAACATATCAAGCACAAGAAGAAACATTGTTGGGATTTCCCCATTTCTATAGGCCTCTACACTCTCCAAGATATGAAGATTTTCAAGTCAATGGCCTTTTCTTGGGACGACTACCCACTCTAAACATATGAACACATCTAGGCTCAATTCGACCCCATAGGCACATACAGCCATATCATTGGAAAATTCTACATCCATGAGCCACATACTGAAGATCATTGGATGAATTGTGTGGATGCCCGCGAATTAAGGATCAGGGATTATTGCAAGATGTTCCTCACATTAGCACAAGTGGCCTTAGATTTCAATATCCCCCCAAGGTTTGGGACAAAGATTTAGATAATGTGTTGGAGTTGATCTATAATATTGATAAAATATACAATATGCCTATCGTGAATGAAGAGATAGAGAAAGAAGAAAATGACAGCATTGAATTCAAAGTAAGGCATGTGGTCAGAGAAACTATGGGATGGATCAACAAGCCTTATCAAATGGATCCTATTCCAATGAAGGCACTAATGGATCCACCCAAGAAGGAAGAAAAGAAACATGGAGAGAGGCTCGCAATGCCCCAGTTCAAGAAGGCCCCACCCCAAAAGCCGGGAATAGTATACGGCCATGAGCATGCAGTGGAATATGGTTCCAACCCTAGGCACAAGCCCCGAAGACTCGGATGATAGGGAAAATAGATCCTCCTATCAGACCATCATAGGCCACCCAAGGAGAAGGCCCTTCCACCTCCAACTCATCTCCTTCTACCATTGGAGAAGGGAAGAAGACTTACAAAAGAAAGAGAGATTCTACCTCTTCCTGATTGGAGACTTTGCAAGAAGAACCAAAAATGGAGGATGTGCCCTTAGTTAAAAAGAAAAGATCTTTGGAAGCCTCTCGAAGGAAGAAGGATATTGTAGAGAAGCAGACAAAGATTCAAAAGGAGAAAGATAATCCTTCAGATACCCTTGGCTCTGATGAATTCCTCATATCATATTTTGAAGGCCTATAGGGCTATGCAGATCTAGGACAAGATACACCTAAATCCATGGAAATAATTAACATAGGATCACAAGTACCTATCAATCCTCAGGTTATCCTTACTCCACCTTCATCCCAATTCATAAACCCTGCACTAAACATTCCTCTCACGAGAGTGGATTCTAGCACCAACCAAAGGATAGAAACTCAAGATGCTAGCGCTTCCCAGAACATAGAAGGAGATAATATTGCAAGAGAAATTTCAACACCAACTCCACTACCATACATTCCTACTCCACCAAATTCTCTCCTAGCCCCCATTCCTACTCTACCACCTTCTCTCCCAACTCCCACACCAACTTTGCCTCCTTCTATTTCTACTCCACCACCTACAATGCAAATGCCAACTCTATCATATCTCTAATGTTTGAATGTCTTAGCTTTCTCCCAATAGGTAGGTTTTCATCACATACATTTTGGCATGCCCGATGGGACCCACATCCCTAAATTTGAAATGATTTTTGCATTTTCTGCAACATTCAAAAAAGTGTCACATAGAGCCATCTCCACCCTAGAACGATCATCTCTGCTAAACGATCGTCTGCACAAATTATCATCTACATAGATTGTCATCTCTGCTGGGCGACTGTCATCTCTACTATGCTAAACTAACTTTGGGTTTTAAGTGATTTTAAACACATTTTCAGCATATTGTAGTTTTTTAACTCTCAGGTTTCTGACAGTGCCTTACTTTTATAGAATTAAATGCTTCCAAAATGTTTTAAAAATATCACTATTTAACCATAGTTAGTTGACTCTATTTTTTTTTTGGTCATCTATGTAGGTTGACCATCCCATAGACTGTCATCTGTGTTATTACTCTGTCATCTGTGCTCCTCGAAAACTGTGTTGTCAGGTATAATTAATTTATCTTTTTTCCTAAACTGTCATATGCGCATTTTATCTAATAGTCATCTACGATTTCAGATGTCATTTCTGATCACAAACTATCATCTACGCATATTTCTAAACTATTGTCTACACTCTTTGATAGTTCTTTTTCACTTTACAGCAGGTTTTTGGGTTACTGATATTTTTTGAGTTTTTGTAGTGCCTCGATTCTGAAGACTAGCATTTTGAAACTACTAACATTGTGTGTTGCAGGACATTAAGAAGAAGACAAACTCAAACTACTCACATTGTTCTTGCAGGTTGCCTATGAGATACGAACAAACTTTGTGACTATTTTTAATATTTTCTTAGACATTTTTAGGAGGGTTCACTTGTAGTGTATTGTTAAGTGATAGGGGAGTATGCTCCTATCTTTTATTAGACAATCAGAAACCTAGACTCATTTGGCATTTCACTTAGAAATTAACCTTGGGGAAGAACAACTTGTTTGGTGTGTTTGGTGTGTTTGGTGTGTTTGGTAGAAAATGACATTGGGTAGATGATTATGCGATTTTCCCTTTGGAAAAATTTGAAATCAAGACCCCTCTTGTCGCCAATCCATGTTATTTAATTAATCCTTTAGTTGGGATTCCATTTGAGGGAAAAATCTCCTAGGAATGACCAATGTGAGAACGGGTTGTAAGCCCAGCATTCCAACTCACATTAATAAAAGTTACTCTTTGGGGCCAAAGCCTCAGGATTTGGATATCATTTGAGCTTATACTCGGCTCACACCTAGCATAAAGTAGGGTCGTGAGGTCTCAATCACATTTACGTGACTACTTGTGCCAAGGTGCTTTGTGGGGCTATACACCTCAATCGCGCTTGTGCAAACACAAAGGACATATTTGAACATAGACCCTCAATAAGAACTATTAGAGTAGAAGCCTACCTGGTTCACCCCCAAAAGTCTGATAATGTTTGTGTAAGGACGATAGTAACCTCCCCAAGGTCACTCACACATTCATGCCACCTTGAGCATTTGGAGTCGGCTAATACGACATCATGACTGGAGCCATTGCGTGCTTGGTGATGACCATATTTTGATTAGCTCTTGTGTATGTGTGCCTATGTTTGCAGGCAAATATTTTCAGACTAAGCCAAATTCCATAGGTAGGTTGTGCTTGAGTGTTTGCAACAACATGGAGAACTTAAACAAACAAAAATGTGCTACCAATTAAATTACTCATAATTGCTTGTATCCCTCATGGTTGCTTTGTCTCTTGTTGGACTTTTTTCAAGACATATGACTATTATTTTTGGGTTTGAGTGATTGAAATCAGTTCTTTCCATCGAATAAACTGACCAAAAAATTAGAAAAGAAGTCAAATTGATCAAAATTTCATCATAAACTGCTCTTATCATAAATTTTCATCTCAGACCTGGAATTGGCATCTGCACTTGATAATTGTCATCTCTGAACTAGCATTGGCATCTACGTCTGAGAAATGTCATCTCTGACCTAGAAGATTCATCTCTGCAGTTTGTCGTCTGTGTCTAAGAAAAGTCATCTCCGCCAGAAAACAATGAGCTATCTAGTCTTGCAGAAGCACTTTAAATTTGGTTTTTCAAGATACCCTAAAATAATTTGTCACAAAACATTCATTTGACTAGAAAAAATTGATATTTCTCTCAGCAGGATATGACCAACTCTGGAAAACACAAAAAAGTTAAGCTTCAAGTTCCCCATGTTTATAGAGATAGGAAAGAAGCTAATAGGAAAGCCAAAGAATATCAATACATCAATAAATCTATTCAACAAGAGATTAAAGACTTTGTTAAATTTGACGTTATCATCTACAATTGCAAAATTTCCCAATTCATGTCCAAATATCACACAAATCATGCCTTCATCCATTTTGAACAATACAATTAGATAAACCTCATTTCCAAATCAAGTTGTCACTTCTTCATTAAAACATCATCATTCCTTTCTTGAATAAAAAATAATACATCTTGGACTTAATCAATCAAATCAAATCCAATTTGTCATTCCTTCATCATCCTTAGGTTGAAAGATCTTAATCAAACATGTTTTAAACCTTCATCCCTAGTGAACACAATATTGCTTATAGAACATCAGTTTGTCTTAAGAAATAAAATCCATTGGTATTGTCTCATTTTTTGGGGGATCACAATTATATCACCATGTAGGGAAGGCATTATCTAAAATCAACCCTTTGTGTTTACACCATCATATGGTCTTGTCTTACCTAGGTTTTCATCCAAAAACCTTTAAATCCAATTCAAATCCAACTCAAATCCAATCGAAATCAAATCAAATCAAATCAAATCAATTTAATTCAAATCACCCAAATCAATCAATCAATCAATCCAATCAACAATACAGTCAATTCCAAACCTTTTTCTCCTAAAATCATCATCAATTCTAAAATTATTCCTTCATCAATCATATATCTCCCTTCATCTTTCCTTTTGAGGTTACCATTACATGTTAGTTACTCAATCCCAAGCTAAAAACATGAGGCGAACACATTTGAACACCAATCATGATGATGAGAATCCTTTTGCTCATCCCTTGTTCCAAGGAGAAGAAGTATATGCTGAAGACATAACCAATGTTCCTAAGGAGAATGAATTAGTCAATCAAGATGAAACATCTACCCAAGTGAACGATTTCCTTAATGATCCATATAACCTAGAGATGGTTGAAAAGGCCATTAATCAAAATGGTGGATATATTTTCATGAACCTTATCAAGAATAGGGTTATGGTACCCGCTGATTTTGATGAATCTCTCCTTGTTAGCAATGTCATTAAAGCTACAGCCACTGTGAACATGGCCTCGACATCAAATGCAACATCATCACAAGACAAAGAGAAGACACCTTCTAGTGGACCCTCTAGATCACTCCCCGCATTAATTTCACAACTATCATTTCAATTAATAGGGGAACAAATTTAACAAATCCTTAGTGTATTTCCCAACATCACTTCACACAATAGCACTCATACCACAACTAATGCTACTACTAATGTGTGTGCTATTGTTTTTAATATCGGGCACACTTCCATCCCCTTTTCTATACAAGCAATATCATCATCTTCATTCACATTTCCATCATCTTCTTTGAATACATCTACTCAACAAGAATCCCAAGCTTATCACTACACACCTCCTCCTATGGTTGGCATGTCCTCAATAGGATTCTTAGCCTCACAATTGGGAGGTGGAAAATCTATTGGTCCATAATTAATGTCTCACAATGCCCCTAATTTGGCCCAAGAATTCAATGAGCTCAAAAATCTCATACAAAACCTACAAAATGGAGGGAAGAAAGAGTTCTCTTTTGAAGACATATGTCCCTACTTGTTTGAAAAATCAATCACAATGCAACCATTTCCTCCAAATTTTGAGATCCCAAAGTTTGATAAATATAAAGAGGAATCATGCCCACTCCAACATCTTAAATAATTCTACATTGCATGTCAAGAGGTCGCCTACAATGGAAATTACCTAAAGAGACTCTTCATTAGGACTCATGGCAGCCCTACTGGAGTTGTTTAGGGAACTCCCTCATGGTTCTATATCAACATTTTCCAATCTTAAAGAAAAAATTTGTTGGTCAATATTCCTACAACATAGAACATCAAGCATCATTAAGCAGCCTATCATGTAATACCAAACAAAAGAATAGAGAAATATTTTCTAGCTTCTTACAATGATGAGGACATACTGCAAATTGCACACCTTGTAAAATACCTGATAATCATTTAATCGATATCTTCACTATAAATCTAGTATCTGAAATGTTTTTCCAAGTAAAGATGGCTTCGCCTGACACTTTCGAAGCTCTTGTCAAAAAAAGGGAAAAACATTGAATATGGACTTTTGCAAAATAGTGCCATTAAACATTATACCCCTTCTACTAACAATTGCAAACCAAATTTTTGGACCAAGAACAAAGGAGTTGTCAATGATGGGGTGACAGATGCTAAACATGTCCAAATTGTCCAAGCATCTAATCAAAACAATAACAACAATTAGAACAATCAAAATCGCAATAACAATCAGAATAATTCTTCACAACAAAAATTTCAACAACAACCTCACAATCAGTCCTACTTATTTCCGCACAACAACAACAACAACAACAAAAATGGCAACAAAAATCATAACAATAACAATAATACCAAACAACACCAACAATTCACTTCTCTTGCAGATGCGCTAGACATGGTCTTTTGATGATTGGTGGATCAAGGAATGATGGTATATCCCAACCCTTGATCATTTGATGAAAATCAACCTAAACCTGTTTGGTACAAAGATAACAAATACTGTGATTATCATCGCATAAAGGGACACGATACTAAGAAGTGCATGAAATTAAGACATTTTGTTCAAGACCTCATATATGATGAAAAATTGAAGGTGACGGACAAAACTCATCATCATCCAATTCCAAACTAAAATTCTAAAATGAACTATTTCCTAAACATAATCAAAACAATGCATCCAATGTTGTTTCTTATGACTACTCCACAAACACCATCACAAGTGATGATCGAATGTGTGGAAGTCTAGAGGAAAATGATACTTTGGTTTTGACCCTCTTTGTGGATGCATTGAAGAATCTAAAAATCATGTGAACACCCTCACACTTAAAGGTGCCAGTTGCAACGCTACTACCCAAAGACCAATAGTTACTATCCAGACTGCCAATAATCCATCAAAATCTACAAATCCATTGCATGCACCATCAATAGCTACGTGGCCTATTTCACACTATGATTTATTGGCCCAATTAGGAAAAACACCTGCATAGATATCAATCCTCAATCTTTTTTGAACATCCCCCATTCACAAAGAAGTCCTTGAAAATGCTCTTAATAAATCCCTTATCCCTGAAAATGTCAACACATCCCAATTCCAAGCTATGATTGGAAATCTAGCAGCACAAGAGCATTTGGTATTCACTAACAAAGACTTCCAAGGTCCAAACCTCCATCACAATAAATCCCTTCATATTGAAGCCAAAATCCACTCCACTAAAATCAAACAAGTTCTTATAGATGGTGGATCTGGCTTCAATTTTTGTACATTGAAAATGATCAAAAATATTGGTCTTTCTGAAGACCTCCTTGATATAAATAAAAGAATCAAAATAAAATCCTATGATGATAGAGAAAGGTAGAGAAAAGGTTTGATCATATTCCTTTTACAAGTGGGCCCAACCCTGATCAAAACAATATGCCACGTGCTTGATCTAGATCTTTCATTTGATCGTGGATACATGCTATTAAAGGTATACCTTCCATATATCATTAATGTTTAAATTTCCCACATCATGGAAGATAAATCACTATTCTTAGATATCCTGATCCCTTTCAGTATTGCAAGAGATTGGAAGGAAGAAAGTCTAATTATTTTCCTCCAAATGAATTCTTTGACCTATTGAAAAGGAGAATCTTATCCCACCAAAGAGTACTGAAGGAACTGCTGAAAATCCTCCAAAACAATCCAAAGGAAAAGAGAAATATGTTGAAGAAATACTCCTGAGCTAGAAAAAAATAACATTCATAGATCAAGGCCTGGGAGAATACAAGATTGAAAGTGTCTTGTGAATTGGACAACTCCCTCTATCCCCAAATTCCTATGGAAAACCATTTGCATTTGATCCTAAATGAGTTGGATGTCTATTTTAGATTCCCAAATCAGGTGTGAATGTTCATTTTAATGTCCTTTTCAACTCAAAAAATTTGATTTTGCACAATGGAACCAATTACAACCCCTACTTAGGCTATATTGTGAGTTTGATTGAAATTAAAAGAACCTTGATTGTATTGAATCCTAAACTAGGTGAAGTTTGTTTTAATAGCCCAAATCATATGTGAGCATTCGTATTAAGCTTCCAAATTGAAATATGAGGTTCATTAACCAAGTTAGGGTTCATTTGTATGGCTTAGGATCGATTTTAGCCTTGTAGCTGAGAAAAAGGAGAGAAGAAAGCATAAAGTGCATAAATACTTTGTAAACTTGAAAATATTGTTCCTAAACCATAAAGACCCACCCTATTTGACCAAGTGCACATCTTGGAAACCAACTAGACAAAAATCAATTCAACTGCGCAAGTCTGGGTGCCAACTGTGTAGGTTCTCAACCAACTGCGCAGGTTTTTAACCAACTATGTAGGTATACTAACCTAGTGCGTAGAACTTTTCGAGGACCCTGCAAAGTGCACAAAATTTAATACTAAAAAAAGGAATAAGATGCATATCTAGGTAGCCACAAAACCCTAAACAATATGCAAACCCATCTAATCTAATATTAGAGCCATTGAAATGGGAATTCAAAACATATACAAATAACATAAAACCCCCTTCAAATGGTGCTCAAATGTTATCCTTTTTTCTCCATTGGATTGATTTGATGTTGATTTAGTGTTGCTCTTTTCCAATGACACAATTTTACAAAGATTCAAAAGCCAAAGTGATGTCAAGAATACTAGGAGATAGTGGTTCAAACTTGATGAGATAAAAAGATCTCAATTTATAGAGATGAGAAACCAATTTGTAGAAATAGTAAGTGGATGCACAAATTAGTATGCATACATCAATGCATAATTGAGGGAAATGGAAGAAGGATGGAAGAAAATTAATAAGAAATTAGAATCACAATTAGAGGAAAATGGATAGGGAAAGGTGGAAGAGCTCATGGAGCTAATTAATAGGGTATGGAGGCTAGAAAATAGGAGGGCATTGTGAATTATTAAAACTCAATTTCCCACAAAAATGGGAATTTTTTTTTATTTTTTATTTTTATTTTTATTTTTTTACTAAAAGAGGGGTAAAACTTTTATTGAATACCAAAGAGAACAAAACAACAGAGGAAAAAAAGAGAACTAAAGAGATTTATCTTGGTCAACAAGTTGAGCCAACTTATGAGATAAATTAGGGGGAAGCATCCTATGATCAACAATATTCCAATCCAACGCATGCTCGAAAGCCCATTTAGCCAACCAATCAGCCACACCATTCCACTCTTGAGGGATATGCATAAAAGACATCGATTCTAGAGAATTGCATAACTGAGTGATCTATTGAATAACCAAAGCCAAAAGCCAATCCACATCCACAAGGTTCTATCTATTCAATAAATTCACTACCACCTGTGAGTCTGTCTCACAGGTAATTCTTCTCCAGCCACGTTGACAACACTGTTCCACTGCAACCAAGATAGCAAGGGCTTCCATGAGGTTATTTGTATGGTAACCCTTGTAGATGGAGTATAGAAACTAAACCTCACCAAAGCTATCATTCCCAACTCCCCCAATGCTAGTCGGTCTAGGTTTTGCTTGAGAAGAGCCATCAGTGTTGATTTTAAGAACTCCAGACTGGGGAGGAGTTCAATGCCCCTCACAATTAACACACTGAGATTGTTGTCTGGCTCTATTCCCAGCATGTCTGTGGGGTAGAGAGGGGGCACCGCCCTAAAGAGGAAAGGAAATGCATGAGTAAATACCAGCATCTCCACGGTCCAAACCTCCACAAAAGTCACATTTTGCCACGAGCGTTTCATGAAGAGAATGAAAATTTTCCCCCACAGGTGTCTGATCCCCAGCTGCACCTCATGAAAGATCCTCCTATTTCTCTCAAGCCAAACATGCCATAAAATAAAGGAAGGGCCAATAGTCCAAGCAACCTAAAGAAAAGGGGTCTTGGAAGGGGGATGGCTCAGATGATCATAGAATTTAGACAAGGAGGAAACATGCCAGCATGAGCATCCCCACACACTCCACCAGAAGTGCCAAATTTGCTTGACAAAGGAGCACTGGAAAAAAGGTGGGAAATAGTCTCTTCACTATTGTGGCATAATACATAGATGGAGGGCCACTGGAAGCCTCTTTTGCAAATATTATCCCAAGTAAGATAGTGATTGTAAACCAGAATCCAGAGGAAAAAGTTACACTTAGGCCAAGAAAAGCTATTCCAAGCTTTCTTCCACCAAGAAACCTCTACCTCACCAAATAGTTGCTTAGTCAGTGCAAGGTACCCTAAAGAAATAGAATACTTTCTAGAAGAAGCACCTCCCCAAGCCAAAACATCAAGTTCTTATAAAGAGATACGCTTCCTTAAAGCCAAGATCTGAGAAAGCTCCAACCGATCCCCTAGAGAACCACCTAGAGGCCAATCAAAAGAATTCTTCCATCTGTAACCAACAACAAGGGTCGGGTTATGAGCCTCCTTATAATGAGCCACCTTATTCCATCCAGTAGAAAGGAAAAAATCACAAAGAGATTGTAAGTGTGGATGAGAGGACAAGAGAGGAGGATGCCCATTCTAGGAATCACTCCAAAATAGAGCCTCAGTGCCTCTGTTGCAAATCCAAAAAATACTTCTCTTCACCAGGTGAGAACCAATCTTGAGGGTATTCCACACCATAGAGCCTCTTCCCTCAAGAGGAAACCTAGAAACATCTGAAGGTTCAACACCAGGTAAATACTTGTGTGATAGGATACGGGCCCAAAGCTGAGACTGACTAGAGCACCAGCGTCAGTAGAGCTTGGTAGCAAGAGCTTGACTGCACAAGATAGCAGAATGAAGGCCAAGGCCTCCTTCCTTTTTTGGCCTACAGACAGTATCCCAATTGATGAGGCTCTATTTAGAATTTTGCAAATTGCCACTCCAAAGAAATTGGCAAAAAAGAACATCAAATTCCTTAAGAAAATACGTCGAGGCAGCCTGAACCATGATTTTGTATATAGGAAGGGCCTAAATCATAGATTGTAGGAGAGTCACCCTGCTAGCAGTAGAGAACCACCTATGAGTACAATGATTGACTTTTTATCAAAGCTTGTAGAGCAAGCTCTGCTAGAAAAGCCTGGGTTGTCTTCCCACCACAATAGGGACACCCAAGTAAGTCAGAGGGAGAGACTCAATATGAAATCTCAAGATATTAGAAATCTACCACTGAATAGGCTTAGGAGTGTTGAAGAAAAAAATAGAGGACTTTTGGTCATTGATTTTCTGACCTGAGGCAGCCAAATAAGTATCCAAAGTGAGCCAGAAGGATTTAGCTTCTCAAATTTGAGCTCTCCCAGCAAGGGTCATATCATCAACAAACTAAAGGTGGGAAAGAGTGGGCAGACCATTTCCCCATTGCCAGCCCTGAATCAGATTTTGGGATACATGAGAATTGATAAGTCTGCCAAGTCCCTCAACCATAATGATAAACAAATAAGGAGAAAGAGGAT
>MU227083.1:840160-859845 GCA_018584345.1 Thuja plicata
AGAGTGAATGGCTTCAGAAGCAATAACCACCCCATCCAAAATTTGTTTTCCAGCCACAAAACCCCCTTGTTCCTCAGAGATAACCATGGGAAGCCAAAATTTAAGCCTCTCCACTAGGAGCTTAGTACTGATTTTATAGATCACATTACATAGAGCAATGGGCTGAAAGAAGTCCAGCTAATAGCCTCTTCCTTCTTCGCAATAAGGACTAGGAAAGTAGCATTCAAAGTCCAAAGCATAGCTTTGTTGGAATAGGACTCCTGAACCACATCCAAAAGGTCTTGATTGATAATATCCCAAAATTCCTGGAAGAATTCAACAGGGAAGCCATCAGGCCCCAGAGTTTTTCCCTTACACAAGCTGAAGACCACCTCCTCCAAGTCAGACATACAAATCAGCCACATAAGAGAGTCATTCATCTCCCCGGTCACAACAGAGGGAATACAGGACAAGATCATATTCTCCTTAAACTCCACTAGAGGCAATTCATCTGAAAAGAGAGAAGAGTAAAACTGAATAGCTTCCCTGGACACAGCTTGAGAGGAGGTCAGATGCATCCCATTAGAAGTGAAAAGAGAAGAAATGTAACTCCTGTTACATCGAGCCTACATAGATTTATGGAAAAATGTGGTATGCTTTCCCCCTTCTTGAAGCCTGTCAACTCGAGCCTTCTATTTCCAATAAATTTCTTCTCTAAGATCTCACTCTGCTAAATCACTAGAAGCTTGGCATTCCACTCTGCCAAGAGCTTTAGAAAAACTCAAATCCTAAATCTGCCTAGTAATAACATCCGGATGATCCTGAGCCCTCTTCTTCATGATGTGGAGATTACCAAAACAAGTCCTGTTCCAATTCTTCAACTTCCTTTTGACATATTGTATTTTTTTAGAGAAAGAGAAAATAGCAGTGCCATAGACAGGGCCACCCTGTCTCCACCAGTGAGCCATTAAATCATGGAGAGAAGAGTCTCAAAGCCACATCAACTGGAACTTAAAGGGAGGCTTCTTGGGGGAAAAAACATAACTAGCCATGAGCTTAATAGGCCAGTGGTCAGAGCCTCTCCAATCAAGAATTTTAGAAGAGAGAGAAAGAGAGCCACAATTCCAAAAGCAGGAAACCAGGAACCTATCCAAGCATTCCAAGATGGCATCATCTTCAACCCTTCTATTGTTCCATGTAAAGAGCCCATTAAGAGGTCTGACATCAAAGAGATGTAAAAGATCCATATTTTCCTGAAGAAGCTCAGAAGAAGGACCCAAGCGAGCCAGCCCACCCTGCTTCTCCTCCAGACTAATGACAGAGTTGAAATCCCTGGCAACAATCCAAAGCAAGAATGGGTGACAGCTTCTAACATTCCTAATATGTGCTGAGAGCTTAATCTTCCCAGGGAGATCTATAGGGGCATACACATTAGTAACAAGAATCATCTCTCCAGTTTCGGGAGAAGAGGCCACAATTGAGAGAGCCGAGTGACAAGAGATCCAGTAGAGAGGCATAACTTTCCTAGGATCCCAACAAATGGAAAGACCACCAGAGCTCCCCAAAGCACCAACACACTGACATTGCTCCAGAAACCAAATATTAGGATCACATCTAAACATGGAATCCACTGAAATCTTGGTCTCCTAGATACAAAGGATATCTGGAGAATGATCAGCCACTAGCTCATGAATAGATTTTTGTCTGGGGATGCTATTCAACCCCCTCACATTCCATGAGATAATAATCATTGAGTAGAGTGGGGGAAATTTTCATCCATGGTCTTTATAGCCCCAGACTCTACCAGTAAATCTCCTATAAGTTTAATTTTTTCCTGATCCTGCTTTCGCCCAACTCTTGAGCGAGTAGCAAAAGAGACTTTCTTAAACGGTCTTTGCATCAAGCCCAAAGCAAGAGAATATCCCTTTCCTTTACCAAAGGCTAACACATCCTTGACCAAAACTTCCAGAAGAATATCCTTTTCCTGTGGAGCAGGAGAAACCACAAGGGCACCAAACTTAGGGCCAATAGGGGTCTCTGACTACTGCTGAACTACAGCATCCTGGTTTCCACTAAGAATAGAACTCCTCCCATCTGAGCTAGTAATCCCACATTGAGCATCTGCAGGATGCCTTCTATGACCATGTTGTCTAGCACCTCAAATCAATTAAACTCTGAGTCCACTTGCCGATGTAGATGAGGTCACTTCTAACCCCTTCCCTTAGCACGGTTGTGAGCAGGGATAAAACCATCCTTATTAGGACTGGTAGTGTTTGTTGGCCCTTGCCCCTAACTTCAAGTATCCATCTGATCTTTCCCTTTACTAGTACTATCAGTCTAAACTTTCCCTTTTCTAGTACTAACATTTTGACCATTCCCCCTACCATCATTAGTCATCCTTGGGCCTGAGAACCCACCAAGAGTACCATTGCCTTTAGAGTCTTGAGGGAATTAGCACTGTAAATCACCATACTCATGAAAAATATAGCATTGGAAGGGAAGGGATTCATATTCTAGCTGCTGAATCCAAGAAGAAGAGCCTAGGAAAATTTCCAAAGGATCTGGCAAAGGATTATTTAAATCAATTTCAACACAAATACGGACATAAGAAATAACCTTTTTATCCAGTGATTGATGTGCTATAGCAGTCGGCTTCCCAAGAAAAGCAGAAATCTATCAAAGGATATCCTTGCACCAGAACTTCAAAGGAAGCTATGGAAAGTGAACCCAAACAGGAACCCTCAAAGGGAGATCCTTAGTAGAATTGAACCCTGTATGTTAGGGTTTGACGAAAAGTCCCACACAGTCATAAAAATATGGGCCTCCCTCAAAGACCTGGTCCTAATCTAACATGCAAGAGAAAGCCACCAAAAAGTAGCTTTTACCAGCCAGCATAATATCCATATCACCTTCCACCTACCACGAACGATGAATCCAGGCTTCCAGAGCCGACAGGGAAATTCGGATACCAAGAAAATTGCATATCAATGCATGTTTAGCCAAATAGTCCACGTCATCCATTACTACCTCTGGAGAGATAACCAGCACAGGACAATCCTAGCTATGTGGAAGGCATCCATTAAATTTATTCAACTTTGAGCTCTCTCCAACATAAAATGTCTCCTTCACCTATGATCTCACCTCGGGAGAAGATCCACCACCAGCTGAGGCTCCAACAGGAGTGAGACTCTTGGAAACCTCATTTGTGACCATCAAAGCCTAGCAAACAGACTCCCTCATAGCTGTACGACTACCCCCCTGTATGTGTCACATGAGCAAAACCCTCCTCACTCTTAAAATTTTTGATCTAATTCAATTCACTGAGAAACATATTCAATTACAATTTATCTAAACAAATCTATTTATTATTCCAGAGTATCATAACGTTTCATAATAGTATGAAGCTGAAACCTACAAACCAGGTATCTAGTTGAAAATCTTAGCACAAAAATGGAAATTAGTAAATAGGAATCAACCAATTAATTAATTGGAATTAATTAATTAGAATTAATTAATTGTGGAGTAATAGAAAAGAGGGAATAAATAAAGTCAATTTATTTATTCAATTAGGACATAAGGATAAACTATAGGTTATTCATCCCAAGAGGACAAATTAATGGATCATTGGCCAAATTAATGGAAGTGATGTGAATTTGAATTAATTTTGATGACTTTGATGAGGATTAGGAACATTTTTATGGTTATGGAATGGTTTAGGAAATGATGAGGCATCGATGATCTTTGATATTGCACTAAAAAAAATTGATGACAAAATAGCATCGATGAACTTTGAAAATGCTACTGAAGAATTCATATGATAATGAGGCATTGATGAAATTTGAAAATGCTATTGAAGAAGCCATATGATAATGAGGCATCGATGAACTTTGACAATGCACTCAAATAACAATGAGAAGGCATTAATGAACTTGACAATGCTCCTGTGAAGAAATTGACGAACATGAAAATGCTCCTGGATTGATGATGATAAGGCATATATGAACTTTGGAAATCCCTTGGAAAAGATTGATGATGATAAGGCATTGATGAACTTTGACAATGCCTTGGACAAGATTGATTATGATAAAGCATTGATGAACTTGGACAACACTATCGAAGGAGAATTGAAAAGAGATGAGGTATTGATGAACTTTGACAATGTCCTAGAATGATATAAATGAGTTTGGATTGATCTTTGATTGATTTAGGAAGATTAGGAATGATTAGGATTGATTAGGATTGGTTTAGGAAGATGATCAATTAGGCCAAAATGAGAGAAATGTTAGTAATTGATGACATGGAATAACAACACAATATTAGTAAATAGAAGATGTGTTAAAAAGGGGATACATAGGTGTGAACCATTTTTGGGTATCTACAGCAACATATCAATGTGCCATGACCAATATATTTCATTCTCTCTTGCATGTCATTATGGAAGGTTATGTGGATGATCTCCTAGGAAACTCTAAGACACAAGATGCACACATCCTCATTCTCACAATAATGTTTGAACAATTGGAGAAATAAAAGCTTCGGCTCAATCCCAAAAAGTGTGTCTTTGGAGTATAATCTAGTAATTTATTGGGCTACATTGTCTCTCATCGAGGTATTAAAGTGGATCCAAAGAAGGTAAAATCTATTCTAGAGATGCCAACTCCCAAAATATTGAAACAACTGTGAAGCCTACAAGGAAAGCTTCATTCCATCAGAAGGTTCATGTCACAACTCAGATAAAGTGCATCCCTTTTCACATTTGTTATGCAAGAACATCAATTTTTCATGGGATTTCTTATGTCAAACATTATTTGATCGTCTAAAGGATATATAGCTAATCCTCTAGTGTTGGTGTCATCTATTCTAGGTTGGCCTCTCATTTTGTATATATCAGCTACTGAAGTTGCACTAGGAGCTCTTTTAGCATAGCTATATGACAATGGAAAGGAATGAGAAATCTATTATCTTAGTAGAACATTAGTGTGTTACAAACTAAATTACTCACCCATTGAGAAAGCATGTCTAGTTGTTGTTTTATGTACATAGAAGTTGTGGCATTACATGCTTAATCATAAGATCCAACTAGATGCTAAAATTGATCCTCTCAAATATCTGTTATCAAAAGCCGCTCTCACAGGGTGCACTGCAAAGTGGGTCATGATTCTGAGTGAATTTGGCATTGCCTATGTGGACCACAAAGGTATCAAAGGAAAAGTAATCATAGATCAGTTAGCTAAAGAACCTATTCAAGGGGACCATCCAATAATCACATATTTTCCAAATGAATGAGTTCTCAATGTCACCCCGACTATCCCATGAAAATTGTACTTTGATGGATATTTTACATAGAAAGGATCGGGGGAAGGTGATTTAGTGGTAAGGGTGGTGGATGAAAAGCCCTACTATAAGTTTACAAATTTGAGGAGTTCAAACATTATTCCCCAAATCTTCAAGTACTTCAAATGACTCCAAACTGACCAAGAATCTTCTCAATGACCCAAAGTGGTATATTTGGTGTTTTTAGATAGTATTTACTTGGATTCAAACTTCCCCAACACACCCAACTCTTCAAAATTCTTCAAACTATCCACTAGACCTAATAGCCCTGTCTTGTAGTCATACAATGACCTTCACAAGACCTTAACTCCAAACTTTCCCAAAACACTAGATGATACCTTACCAGTTTTGACTACCCTTTATGCCCTACTACAACATATCCCAAGAATTTAATATGTTTCTTTGGACCATACCTTGTTGCTACCGCATTGTGCCTCCAAAATGCATGAAAAGAGGGAAAAGTAACAAAGCAACTATAATTTTTATGCATCCCCAAGATCCCAACTCCTAGAAAAAATCTTAAATTGACCCTAAATAAAGGATTCCATAGTCAATTTGGTCCTACAGACCCTGCAAGTACAAAACCCCCCAATTTAGTTCTTCCAAACCCTTGTCTTTAGGGCTTTCTAAATGTAATATCTTCCAACACTAATATACTCAAATTCCACTTGATTCACCTTTAAAATGTCATTAAAAGATGCCCCAAAACATAAAATATCCCTATCCTTCAGTTAGATCTCTGACTATAATACTTTGGCACCCAAACTTCAATGCTTTTCCCATGTTCAGTCTTAGTGATCACCTATTCCTCCACTGTTCTTGCACATATATTGTTAGGACACTATGGTACATGTTAGATGTTGTCACTCCATGAAGATTATGCCTTTATTTTCATGGAATGACTCACATTCCTCCTAAATTCCTACTGTAATAGAGAAATTAAATAAGGAACTACCACAAAAATGCAAACTTGCATAACAAAAGATTTAATGCAATATTAAATTCATTCAAAATATTTTTAAATGGATCAAATAAACTATCCTAATACATTATCACACCAGACCAAGTGAATAGAGGCTTCAAGGATGAGACAAATTGCAGAAAATGAAAGTTTTATTGCTTTCTTCTTCACTAGTCTGTACAACTCAGGCAGTATGCCTGTACAATAAATTCTTATATCAATTTAAATAACCTTCCTCTAACTTCCATAACCTCTTTGATTGGTTATATGGATTATTTTAAGTCTTTGGACACTAAGAACTCAAATTCCCTCCACAATACTAAACTATCCATTTACATTCAAAATTTGAATTTTTAAACTATAAAAATGACTTTATTGAATGCCATATTCCAATCTAATGACCTCTAATTCCTTATACTTAATCATTGACATATTCTAGACTCTTATAACTTAATTTTATTCTTGGATACTATTGGTCCTCATATAATCACATTTTGGTCCTTTTAAGGACATTCGGACACTTTAGACTCATTGGTTCATTACATGTTTTGAAAGCCATTATAGGCTCTAATACTTTCCAATTGACCTCCTTAGATCTTTTTTTGTGCAATCAGTCCTCTGATCTTCACTAAATGTCTTGTATATCTTCTTGGTCTTCATGGTTTTATTGAGTTTCCTTGGTGCCCCTGCACCAGCAGGCATCTTATTCATCACACCTCAAGGGGATCTCATCTCTAAATCTATAAACTACAATTTCCATGCACCAACAATATTGCAGAATATGAATCCTTGGTGATAGGACTTCACCAAGCCATCCATTGGAAAATCTCTAGCTTACATATCCTTGGTGATTCTCAATTGGTTATCAATAGAGTTCTGGATGAGTATCAAACAAAGGATGACAAGCTACTTCCCTATCACATCCTGGTGGAAGACTTGAAATAACATTTTATAGAATTAAACTTCCATCAAATCCCCCAGAAAAACAACAGAGCATCCAACACAATGGAAATAATTAGATCATTGATCTACATGCCTAAACATAGTTCACGATGTGACTTTATCATTGGGAATCTTATGGTCCCTGCCCATGACCAGCCGAAGGCTGAAATGGTATGTGAAATTGTTGATCCTAATTCCCCTTGGTACCAAGAAATCTATTCCTACCTAAAAAATAAGTTCATTCCACTTACCCTCACCTTAAATCAATGCAAAACCTTCATTCTCCAAACCTCACGCTATACAATCCTTGGTGATACCCTTTTTTGAAAAAACTACGACAAAACTCTTTTAAGGTGTCTGAATTTCAATGAATCACAAACATTGTTAGAGGATGTACATCAAGGGATTTGTGGGTCACATTCTAATGGTTTCACCTTGGTTTAAGAATTTTCTACGCACTAGATATTATTGGCCTACTATGGAACAAGATGCCTATCGTTATGTGAAAAGGTGTGTGCCCTATCAGCAGCATGGTGATCTAATACACACTCTCTCCCAATCCCTCCAACCTACCATCACCCCTTGGCCTTCCTCCCATTGGGGACTTGACCTCGTTGGCCATATTTTTCCAAATTCCTCCAATGGCCACAAATACATCCTTGTTGTCACATAATATTTCACCAATTGGGTTGAAGCTACCCCCCTTACATATACTACTGGAAAATAGATCTCAAATTTCATTTTTAACTATCTTATCTATCGTTATGGCATTCCTCAAGACATTATTACTAGTAATGGAACCTCGTTCAAAAATAAGGATGTCATGGAACTCTGTATGAAATTTGGTATTACCTAGCATTCCTCTTCCAAATACTTTCCTAAATCTTTCCCTCTGGGCCTACCGTACTTTCATCTATACCCCTACTAGAGCCACTCTGTTCACCCTTGTCTATGGTAATGAGGCCAGTCTTCCCATCAAAATTGAGCTCCCTTCCCTCAGAATCTCCATGAATAATCTGATGTCCAAAGAAGAATCCTGAGTTTCTCACTTGCAAGAGATTGAACTCCTCGATGAAAGATGCCTTAATGTCCTCAACCACCTTTGCATGTATCAGAATTGCCTCCTCTTACATTTCAATAAGAAGATAAAACCTCATCAATTTGAGGTGGGTGATCTTGTCCTACAACACAATATGAAGAATCTCTAGAATCATGAAAAGAAAGGCAAGTTTGAGCCTAACTGGTTGGGGCCATTTGAGGTTAAAGCTAAATTTGGCTCTGGTGCTTATCAAATTGCAACACCAGAGGGAGTTCCTGTCCTTGGTCCTGTGAATAATGTACATATCAAACTCTTCTATGTGTATTTTTTTCATAATCCTTTGTACAACGTAAAATCAGTGCAAAATCCAAAAAAATCAGGTAATCAGTGCCAAATCCAAAAAATTAGAAAATCACTAAAAAAAAATTTTTAAAAAAAATGCAAAAAAAAAAGAGAAAGAGAAATAAAAGTCTATTTGTGAAAATCACTTTGATGACGCAATGGATAAGTACCATGGTGAAAACCTTTTTTTCAAGCGCCATGCGTAGTCAAATCTACTATCTTTTTGTACCATCCCTTACATGTCATCCAACACATTTTCCTAATAAATTTGTTACACTACTCATATCTGTGCAAGTAGTTTCTTCTATCTTCGCATCCATAATAAAAATTTATTCCCACGTGACTAAGCTTACCCCACAATGCTGAGCTTTTTCCCAGACACAGTGATCGCAAGCATTCTCACAACTCAACTGACAGATTGAATTTCAAAGCTATTATTTAACTCACAAGAAATTGTCAGCAAATGCCTATTTCAACAATCAATCAATCTTTTTCCTTAGGATGCATCCTTCTGGCGTCGGCATATCAATCCTCCATCACATAATCATGCTCATGTAAAGAACTTTTTGACTGAATGACTACTTGGTCAATGATGTCTTTTTGTTGATTTTATTTTTGTGTTCTAATATATCCTCCTCATGATTTCCTTGATCCTTAATATTTGGGTTCATCATGAATGGTGTCTATTGGAATACATGTCTTTGCAGTATGATCTTTTTTTCATATTTGTTAAGTGCACTCTTGTTTGGTCTACAATCATGGCTATGTATGCCTTACCAGGGGAAAAAATTATACACGTACCACCAAATCCTTAAAAATATTTGGGTGTATTAAATCCTCCAATGAGTGATATTTCACTGGTACCTTCATGGCTCAAAATCTTGTGTCTGTGTTCTTAACAAACTATTTTTCTAAGATTCTTGTCCACACAAAGGAACAATGTCACTTGTGTTTTCTAGAACATTGTGTATAAATCCTTTTAAAAAATCAATCCAGGGTGTTCTCTCCAACATTAACACAATGTGATCCCATGAAAATCATGTAGTTAGGTTACATATTAGATTACATCATGTTGCATTTTTGTTACTCTTGGAAATATTCTTGTTTATTCCCTCTAAAGCTAGCTATGTGATTCTCTCAGTTCTGGTTGGTATACACAAAAACATATTAAGTCTTCATTTAGTTGCATTTATTATTTCATGATGACTTTAAGTATTGACTTCATATCCATCCTAATTATCCAGACGTGTTTGATTACATTATCTCATTACTCATTAATCATTAGTCATTATTCATTATGCATTATTCATTAATAATTATTCATTAAAGATCTCATTAGTCCTTATGCATTTACTCATTTCCCATTAGGTTCATTAATCATTGCATTACTGAATAGGTTTATTAAACATTGCATTGTATTAATTATTATCCAATTATATCATAAATCATCAATTTGTTTTCATGCATTTATTCCACATTACATTAAACATTACATCCATAATATAAAAATTCAACTATAATATAAACATTGCATCCATGTGCATATAAAAAGAATTATAACACATAAACATCACATATCACATCCTACATCACACAAGTCAGTTATAAATTCATCATCATATGCATATAGAAAACTCATACATCATAAAAGTAGGACTATCAATCAAAGTGTCTGTATATATCAAATGTCCAATAAAGTACATCAATGTCAAAATACATGTACATGTATATCTCAAAATGTCATTGTACATATAACTCAAGGTCAAAATTTCATGTGTATCAACCATCTACTAAGTTGAATTATAAGGCTTGCCATGAGGATGGCCCAACCCCACCTATCTCATCCCCCCCTTTGTCTCGCAATGGTCTCATCCTGACTGAGGCCCGTGAAGCTCCTCCACCTATAGTCTATGATGAAAATCTCTTTGTATAAGCAAGCTCTGTCTAGTCCTCTAGTATGACCTCATAATACAGTCGATGATAGTACTCCATCTCCCGAACTGCCCTAGTCTCATGTATATGTGTAGAGAAAGCCTCATGGACTACCTACATCACCACAAGACCTGTCGCAGCCTGTACAATGATCTCTCACTGTCCCCTATACTCCTCTTCCATGTGTTAGTAAGTATCTCTCTCTTGAGTCATCCCCTGCAGCTCCTGTCTCTTAGCATCTAGCTTATGTTTTTTCTTCTCCCCCCACTGATCCCCAGCCACGGGCCCTATATGGGTCTCAATAATTGTGAACTATCTTCTGTCCACTCGAGCCTACAATGTATCTAATGCAATTTGAGAACTGTATTCTCATGCGGTCTCACCTGCTAGTAACCCCTATACCTAGGCCATCTCTATCTACATGCTACCCTCAAATGCATGTGTTGTCACTAGTAAACCTTGTACTCAGGCCATCTCTATTTGTACACTAGCCTCTAATACCTGTGCTATGGCTGAAATCCCATGTACTCGTGCTAACTCCATCTATAGGTTGGCTCACTCTGTGACAATGGTATCATGGGTGGCCTATAGTACATATGATGTTGGTGGCCCCTATGGCCCCTATACCTATGGACCCTATACTTATTTCCCCTACCCCTATAGAGGTACCTATACCTATGGTCCCTATCCCTATAATACTAGAGGTGCCTTACCTACAGGAATCTGTACCTATCCCTATTTCCTATGGGCCAACACTCATGGCTGCCCTCTCCCTGGCCCTCCTCCTCCTACATCTCCTCCATCATCATCTCCACAATTGTCATCCATGTCTGCCCCAGCCCCATCTTGCTCTCCTATGGACTACTCTCTTTCCTGAATGATCCCCATGATCATCAGTCTCACTAGCCTATGTGCATCCCACCATTGTGCATATGCTGGGGTCACCCTGCATCTGTCACCCCATATTATCTTTGCTTCCATGGCAATAGTATCATCCCTAGCCATGAGGCTTAGGCTCCCCTCAAGTCAACTCCTATCCCCTAGAGGCTCCCCACCTCATGTGTGACCAGTGGATGTGGGAATCCATCTAGCACTGCATGAATTGTCATTGTATCTGGGATGACACGTACTGTGCAATCATGTAAGTGGTCCTTTCGATCAACCAGTAGTATGTCTAAACAAACCTAAAAATGTATGGGTCCAACCATCTATCCTTTGCATAATCATACTGATGTGGGGTCTAGTATTCCCACGCCTAACACCCTGCATATGGTGTCCATACAAACCCGATCATGTCATCAAGCATGTGTCTCCAATAACTGACTAATTATTTTGACTTGTATCTAATCAGCGGTCGATATCTACAAGAATAGGGCTCATATGTTTCCCGTGTCTCATACCTCCGAATGGGGTGTATCGTGGCAATATACTCCCATTCTCATACTAATAGGAGTGTTACTCCTGCTCCTAGTGTCTTGCCTCTGCAATAGGCACACATATGAAGGTTATGGTACAACTAGCCAAGGATGGTGTATCCCCAGTAGTACTTCTCCCCCTCATCCTCTAACATCATACATAAAACTCATACTCACCGCACCAAAAATCCATGCCTTGCATGGTCGGGCATCATGCACCCTCCAACTAAACCTTCTAGATAGAGCGCCAACCAGTGTAGTCGTGGTCGCGCTATCATTGTAGCTCTTTGAGATAACCACTGTCTAGAAGTGGGAATGTGATCATAGTGTTGTCTAAATGTTGCCTCAAGGTACATCTCTAACCCCTCCTACACATACTCCAGAATCAACCCTCAGATGGGAATGTGGTATATATATATATATATATATATATATATATTCCATATGTCTAATAAGGTGATCTTCACTTCCCCTATTAGGAAGTGAAAACTCAAGGTGGGGCTATGCCACCTCTCAATCAACATGGTCATGACCGCATTATGTGCTCTCAACTATGGCCATAAATGTACATGCTCTAGGCTGCATAAAGAGACATGCCCTACTTTGCTACTTCCAGTCGATCTCTAAGCACCATGGTCTCTAGTCAGCTCTCTTGTGATTAAAATGGTCTCACATCCTCTTGCATACACAATCACGTATATCAGTCATTCTATCGTTTGTCTAGGGCACCTTGTCCCCCCTAATATTTTTCTCTATTTTTCTCCCCCGGTCTTTGTTCATGTTTTTTGGGTCAATCAGCGCAGATGCCAATTGACCCATGCAGACACCGATTGGCACATTGAATCATGGTAGTTTTAGTGCATTCATAATTTGTGATCTTTCATTCAATTCTAGAGCTTTAGCATTTAGTCTTCATCTACACTCATTGAATGCTTGAGACTAGTTCTCCATAACTATCTCTTGAGTTATTCAACTCCATTACATTTAGCTTGCATTTCATGATTTAAATCACTTGATCAATCATAGTGTGATGTATACATTATGTTGGGAGAGCACACCCACAACCCTCTCTAAGATAAAATTAATAAGGCTTGGGTGCCCTTGTTTGGCTCATCGGAGTTTTTGTTGGAAAGCTCATGTTTTGGAGTAGGATTTAGATATGTTAATTGAGCTTAAAATGATTTACATCTCTAACATTTTCATGTCTTAGCTTCCTCCCATCATGTAGGTTTTCATCACATACAGAACCTTCTTACAAAATTGATCCTACCAAGTAAACTTTAGAGTTCTTTCTTGTGACTAGGAAGTGGAAGAGAAAGAATAGTCTTCACTCTCTTTGGACCTATGGTCAATCCATCCCATGATACGATGTGCACAAAAATGTTTTCCTGGTTAATAGTAAACACACATTTTCTAGGATTCAAAGACACACTATATTCTCTACAATTGATGAATACTTTCCTCAAATGATTAAAATCATATGTCACACACTTGGAGTAAACAGTTATATCATCAAGATATATTAGTACAAAATTTTGTAACACACCTTTAAAGGTCATTTCCATTTCTTTTTGGAATGTAGCACCTACATTAGTTAGCCCAAATGACATTTTTCAATAATCATAGGTTCCCCATATAGTGGTGAATGTTGTCTTATAGTGGTCTATTTCTTGGACTAAGATTTGGTTATAACCTAAATAGCCATCTAGAAAATAAAATCATTTTGAACCACTAACTTTAGATAAAGGCTACTCCATGGAAGGGAGGGGATGGTGATATTTAAGATAAATCTTATTAAGGTATCTAAAGTATACACATAACTTGATTTCTCCATTCTTATTCCTCATAGGAAAAAGATTAGCTACCCAAGAAGAATGTTTAATAATAAATATTATATTATCCTTTATAATTTTTAATAGCTCCTTTCTCATTAAGGGTTCAATCTTAGGATTTATTGGTCTCTATTTTTTTTCTAATTGGTTTTTCATCACCATTTAACTCTATAGTATGTTGAGACAAACTTGGGTCAAAACCCTTTAAGTCTTCATATGTCCAAGAAATAACATCATTGAATTCTTGACATAAATTAATTAAAACTTCTTGTTCAATCTCAGAGCATACATTCCCAAATTAAGAGTCCTTCCATCAGCAATGGTGACAGGTTTGTAGTCATCTTTCTTTGCAGCTAGGTTCAAACCTTTATTCCTAGCTTAATCATCAGAGTTGAAAATACCCTCCAAGGTGACTAAACCTTTAGGTAATTTATTATAATTGAGCCTCATAATTTAATCTCCATATTTTCTTTGTAGCTTGGACTTATTTTTAGTAGAGAACTCTACTTCATGTTGTATAAAATTGACAATCTACAAATCATAATCAAAAAATTATCAGTTTGTACAATTGTCTAGGATAGGAGGCCCTACAACAATTTTTATATGTTATTCCTTTATGTTTGCAATGAGCTCTGGTATGTCATAATGGGCACCAACTATTGCAATTCTATCAGAATGTTTGTTCTAATAACTAGGTGTTAGCACTTTTTCTTATAACCCTCAATCCTAAAAGAGGAAATGGGAACCAAACCTAGAGATCTTCATCTAACTCACATAATCTACTTCATCTACAAATTGAGGACAAGAAAATCCCAACGTTAACAAGGCATACAAGCCTTGTTCACTTTGAGTTCCACACACTCAGGCGGGTGTACCTAATAACACATATCTGCATACATAATAAACCTACTGCTAAAACCCACTATGAAGACACACAATTGTAGATAGTTCTCAAACTTGTAGGAAATGGGCATCCAAAACTCTACCAATCTTATGCAGGCTCCCACCTACATTAAAAAAGTTGCGAACTAGATAACTTACTATCACATAAATAAAAATGAAACTAAAGGATTTGTATATGATTTTAGATGAATTCTAAAAGAATGATAAACTATAAAAGCTAGTGCCTAATCCTGGGCATAGATTCATATATGAGACCTTAGAAATATTCCAATTGTATATCCATTTGTTCCATAGGAATTTGCATAATAATGCCTTACATTAATAAGCTATTTTGCATAATCACAAAGCTCTGCTTTAGAAATCTACATCATGCATCTAATGTCACTAACACCTGTTCAGGGTTATTTAACTTCCTCCTTGAAGAAGACTAAAAAAAAGTATTGCACACTCAACAAAATCAAGTGGACAGGCTCATAAATCCTTGATATATTTCACACATATAGCAATGAACACAAAGAGGAGACAGCTTCATGATAAAATCAATAATGCCTTGCATCATTTCTAGTTGTATGCATTTGAAATCCTACTGTCTACACATCTAACCCAAAACATAGGAAAACACACTGCTATTTAAAAGCTTATCAAAAACATCTTAGAATTCTAGAACCTCTCCTTGGAAACCCCTCTTGGAGCCAAAATTGGAACCGGGACCAAAAAAAGATGGAACCCCTAAACAATGAAGAAGGAATAATATAGAAGGAAAGACAATCATATTTCTGTTGAATTCAACACTTGTCCTCCCTCCATAACCTCTCTGCAAATATATTTTCATCTTCCAAAACCAAAATCTATTCACTTCAACTATCTTTGAATTGCTTTGAAAATATCTCCTATCTTCAAAGAACTGAAAATCTGATCTCATTTCATCATCATGCATCCTCATTTCATCTTCATGCATCCTCGTATTTTTTCTGCTTTCTACTTTGAAAATTCTCCAATTTCTCTGATGAATGCTTTGACAAGAATAACACTTCCAATATATTGTGCAGGCTTAATGTATTGTGCAAATTTTGTACAGATTAATTAGTATGTGTAAATTTAATTTTCCTTTAATTCAATACTTTTCACATTAGTTTGCATATTTTCTTTGCACTTTGATTCTTCTTCCTGCACTTTAATCTTATGTTTCTACTCTTTAATTCCATTTTTTGCACAGATGCCACCAGTTCGCACCATGTGTCCCTTCTTGACTGGTTTGAAAATCTACCTAGGCACTTGCATCACCTGGGCCCACCACCTGTCATAGTGCCACATGTCGGTTGGGCACATTACTTTGATGAGTATCTACCGATCATCTTTCAGATCAAGCCATTGTGCCAGCCATTGATTTCTCTTTCTTGGGATCTATGCCCATATGAAATACCTCTACTGCGTGCCCGCCACATCACCTCCATCTGACCTGCCCCACTTTTGGCCCTTCCATGTGTCGCTCAAGCACAATGGCTCAATGACCTCCTTCTGTGCATCTTTCCCTTCAAGCCATCGCACCTGCCATTGATCTGCACTACCTCAGGATTTGTGCATGATTAGAGGTCTCATCCACCATGTCATCCTCCAAGTCATCCACACAGGCCCTACCAAAACCATTTTTTCATCAATGTCACCACTGAACAAGCACAGACAACAATGCTCCATTCGAGCTTTATTACCAAGAGCCTTCTGCTCTTCTCTTCATAACACTATGTATGCGCTCTTGTTTTTAAACATTGAAAATTTCCCTCACCCCACCAATGTGGGATATTGTTTTTACAAGTTTTTAAAGTTTTCCATTTCTAAGAGCCAAAATTTGGTTTCACTTACCTCCGGCCAAGCACAGTGCTCCCTTGGCTGAGGCGCCCACTAATGACACTCGTGGCTCTTTACTTCAAACTACAATGTGTGCACTTTTCATTATAAACACTTGGAATTTGCATTCCCCATCCATGTGGGATAAATCTATGGATAATTATTACATTTTTTTGGTTGCGTGCATCAAAATTACTTTACCCTGACTAAGTTGGGGTAACTTGCAAGCATCCCCAAGTAGTTGTCACCAAGGGAACCTTCTTTCTTTCAACTTCATATTAATCTACAAGCACTCTATTATAAAAACATTAAAATGTTTCACTGCCCCGCACATGTGGGATGAATCCCCGAAGTCTCTGCCCTTTTAAAAAATTTTGTGCATGACATCATGTTGTGAAGGCATTCTGTCAAGTGGTTCACATGCCTTGTTTGTGCCTCCTCACACAGCCTTTCAATGTTTTGTCCAACAGCTCTAAAATAAAGTGCAACCCTTCTTTCTTCAAAAGAATGAGCAGTCTTTCAAACATGACAGTGCAGCTCTTTGGGCTTCATACATGACATCATCTACCTCTCCCAGACACAGCCTTTGAGGCATCTACACCTGCCAACTATAATTTCTGGGATTTTTGAATGAATATCTTCACCTATGTAGGCAAGGGAGGACTGATGGCAAAGGTTGTGGGAATTGGCATTACACTTTCCATCTGCATTAGTTTAAAAGTTTCAAAGTCTTTACCCAAGATTTCATGCGTAGCATTCCTTAACTAATGCGCAGCACTCCAATGTTCTCCATTGCACAGGGTTTTTCTTGAAATTTTTAAAACTTTACCCTGTGCAGCCTCCATTCCATCCAATGTGTAGCACTCTGGCTCTTAACTCCTGCGTAGCCCTCCAATGCATTAACCATGCGTAGACCTTGGCATTTGGCGTAGTCTTTTTTTGGAATTTTGTTAATAAGTTAATGTGCCTTATTTGTGCTTCCACCTCTCCATTTGCGCAGGCTATTTTGGCATAGACACATGCCAATATGCATTTGCAAAGGTTTTAAAAGTGCCTCCCAGCTTCAAATAATGCATAGCTCCCCTAATACTTGGCGCACTCTCCTTCTTTCATCCACGTGCACTGTATGGCAACTATCTTGTGGTAACTATGAGTGCATGCATTTGGAGAATAGAAGGCCAATTATTTCAAAATAGAGACAAGATGTACATAGCCATGAAGATTGGAAACATTTGTGAATGGAGGATGACAAAGCCCTTGTTCAATTTTCCACAAAAGCACATTGAATACAATAAATTTGAAAGCTATGGTCGAATGCACTTGATAGAAATAGACACTTTTCCTTGAAATGAAATTTACTCTATAACTTGATTAAAACTTTATGTTTCTTGGCCACTTCCTTCTTTTCCTTTTCTTATCTTAGATTATCCTTTAAAATAAAATCCATTGCTATGTCCTTTAAATCTTGATTTGCAAATCATCATTTTGAAAATTATTTTACCTTCAATTTACCAAAATGTAGCCCATTGCGCAATTGGACCATGAAGCATTGAACTGGAAACCCTTAGAACCAACTTTTTATACCCCTGCAAAATGATCTCACTAATAGCATTTTGCCTCTGGAACCAGCTTTAAAAACTGACTAAAAGACTTCCTAGAGCACTTAGATCTGGAGGATTGTGAGATTTATATGTTTAGAAAGACATTCTAAAATGGTTCTATTTGAAGGTGCATAGAGTGAAAGATCTTAATCATCAAACTTAGAAATTTATTAAACACTTGTGCAAATGTAGATGTTTAAAACTGTATAAATTGCCTTTGGATTAGCCCTTGTAAAGAAAGAAACCCATGCCTTGAGGCCTTGTCACTGCATGTGATAAAACATTTACACACAGAGAGTATAGATCAACAATTGGAATATCAAAAAAATATCTGATATGAATTTACGACCTTCTGAAAGTGATTGTTCTGTGAAATCAATCCTGCCCACATTGTGAATCTATATAAATCACTTTTGGTTTTGATTTCACAAACCTATCAAATGATACCCTTATAGTCTGAAACCTTGAACATGGATTCACTTTCACATGAAGAAAATAAGGTTGTAATTATATTTCCCAAATGATCAACTGGTCAACCAGCATTATGTTGGAGATTTACTTCAGGCAGCTAGTTGATTGTATGTTTGTCATTGATGACAACATATAATATACAGCAGTATTCTATATGTACTTATCACAATGATTCTATTAAGCCTTGCGTGGTTATATTCATGTTATTTATGTTTTAGTCATACACGCAGACTCAGGTATGAAGATTCAATTATGTTGTGTAATTTTGTTGATGGTAGTTAAAGTTTCTGGAGTTTGTCTATACAGAGCCGACGTATTGCATTGGTTCTTGAGTTGCACCTATCTTCAGGATATGCGTGTGTATATTCAAGATTAGTTATGAGTTGAAGATAGTTACCTAAAGGTGCCAAACGTGTTTCAACAATATTGCAATGTTAGAGTTAATTTGGTGAGGCCGACTTTATGAAGCATCACGTCTATTTAGATTATATTGTTAGGTTTTAATTATGCTTGCATGATTAGTTAAGCCAACAAGGATGTTATGAAGAGTTTCTTAACAGGTCTCATGATCTCATACTTTGAGGAAGATACTTATAGTAGTTCATTTGTGGAACACTAAGTGTGAATGAGAAGATAGAAGATAGAAAAAGTACAGAGTAGAATATCAATCATGTTTCATTCATCAAGGATCTATGTGAAGAAAAAGTGAAAGTTTACAATACATTGGAACTGATCAAGATAGTAGGTCTACTCTACAGTTCATCATCAGATATAGTGCATATATATTCTATAGAAGGTTGTATCCTTCACCATTAAAGCAGTGAGCTTTTGGATAGTGAGTCCTCACCCTTAACAAGGTTATTTATAAAAGACTCCTAACAGGGTCAGACCCTTAACTAGGTCACTATACTTATTACATTGTAAAGAACAACTCCTAACAGGGTTTCAAGATCTTCTAACAGGGATTATTATAAACAAGTATAGTTCATTGTGGGTATTAATTCCCACCGGGGTTTTTACCATTTGGTTTCCCCGTAACCAAATTGTGGTGTTGTCTATTGTGTTATCTGAATGTGCATTTACTTTATT
>MU227083.1:859895-870255 GCA_018584345.1 Thuja plicata
TTCACCCCCCCCCCCCTCTTAGTTATCCTTTGGGACTATTCTAAAAATTGGTATCAAAGCCAAGTACCTTGAAGATAAATCCTAATAGCTTAAGGTAGATCAAATGGCATACTTCAGAAAAGAGAGTCCTAAGTTTCATGGAGAGAATTATCTAGATTGAAAGAATAAAATGATAACACATCTACAGTGTGTTGGTTTTGACATCTTTGAGATAGCCACACAAGAAGTTGTTATTCCCTCTCTAAAAGACCTCTCAAGAGATGATGTTACTAGTAAACAAAAGGATACATTCATAGCTAATGTAGTTGCCAAAGAAGCCTTTATAAGTGCATTATCTAACAGTTAATTCTCTGAGATCAAGAAAGTAGACAAGGCATACACAATATCCAAGTATTTAGAAGACATGTTTGAAGGAGATATCAAAGCAAAGAATGCGTGCAGGAAGACATGGAAAAATAAATACAAAAATCTTGAGATGTTACGTGAAGATAACATCAGAGCCTACAATTGGAGGATAAATGAAGCAGTTTCTAGAATCAAAAACAATGTTGGAGAAATATCAGAAGAAGACATAATGGAAAAGTTGATGACTACTTTAATAGTAGACTATGAGAACAAGATCAATATTCTAGATGAAACCATGCAACTTTCACAAAACTTCAAGAGAGAGAATTTAATCAGTAAAATCTCTGCATTTGAGATATCAAGATTGAAGACTGAACCCAAAAGTGAAACAACCTTCAAAGCCTCAATTCATGGTAAGAAACCTTTACACATCTCTAGCAATAATGAGAAAGAGGAAGTTGATGAAGAACTAGAAGAAATCATTGCAATGATTGCTAAAAGAGAAAAGAAAGGCAAAGGCAAGTATGAAGGATAGTTTCCATTCAAATTTTTTTCATGCAACAAGATTGGCCACTTTGCATCCAAGTGTCCGACAAGAGTAAAGAAATTCAGATCTAATTATAAACCAAAATATAGAAAGGAATGCTATCATGCTGAAGAAGGTGTAACTGATGAAGATTTAGGAGAAGATGAAATTGGATTCATTTCCCTTAAAGACATGGAAAAATTGCTTGAGGAAATGGACATTGAAGATGAAAAGGAAGCATAGGAGTTAGCCCTAATTTCCAAAGCAAACATCAAAACTGATTGGATCATTGACATTGTATGCTCTCATCACATGATAGGTGATAAAGATAGATTTGTTCATCTAGACAAGTACAAAGGTGGTATGGTTAGATTTGGTGATAACACTCCCAAACCTATCATAGGTCGTGGATCTATCACCCTAAATGGAAAGAATAAGACAGATGATGTTATGTATGTTGATGGATTACATCACAATTTATGAAGTGTTGGAAAGCTACTTGATAAAGGTTATTATTTGGAATTCAAAGACAAAAAATACATCATTAGCAACAAAGAAGGAGACATGATTGCATCTTCCTCAAAAACAAAAGGTAATGTTTTTCAGCTCAATTCAGATGTAAGTTGTTTTGTTGCAAAAGTGGATGATAGTTGGTTACGGCACAAGAGACTCTATCATATCAATTTTGATAATATAGTAAAGATAAGCAATGTCAAGGCAGTTAGAGACCTTCCAAGAATTGCAAGACCAGTTGACAAAATGTGCAGGGAATGTGTTATGGGAAAGCATGTAAGGAGCTCTTTCAGAAGCAATCAGAACTCAGCTAAAAACAAGTTAAACCTAGTGCATACAGATTTATGTGGTCCTACTCAAACAAGATCATACTGCGGAGAAAGGTATTTCATTTTTTTTGTTGATGATTTTTCAAGGATGATGTGGGTTGTGTTCTTAAAGGAGAAATCTAAAGCCTTTGAGAAGTTCAAAATATTCAAAGCCAAAGTTGAGAATGAATCTGGATTAAAACTAAAATGTCTAAGATCAAATAGAGGAGGAGAATTCACCTCTGACCAGTTTTATGACTACTGTGAGGAACTTAGAATCAAAAGATAGTTGAGTGCACCCAGAACCCCTCAGCAGAATGGGATTGCAAAAAGAAGGAACAGGATCATACTTGATACAACGTGCACAATGATGATTGAATGAAAAGTTGCACACATCTATTGGAGAGATGTATTCAATACAGCAGTCTATACTATCAATAGAACACAACTAAGACCAGGCATAGATAAGATGCCTTATGAACTTTGCTTTGGTAATGTACCTATAGCACAATACTTTAGAATCTTTGGCAGCAAGTGCTACATCAAGAGAGATTATGGTATTGGTAAGTTTGATGCTAGAAGCGATGAAGGTATTTTTCTTGGCTATTCTACTAAAAGCAAAGCATAAAGATGTTTCAATTTAAGATTAAAGAAGATAATTGAAAGTACGCATGTAAAGATTGATGAGAAGTTCATGGTTCAAGAGAGGTACTATGAATATGCACCTATGATTGAAGATGAACCCAGGCCTAACAGTAAAGACATTATTATTGAAGAAATGTTTGATTGCATTGATGTATCATGTAATGAACCTAAATCAATGAAAGAAGTATCACAAATTATAGATGAGGATGTCACACCAAAAGTCTCAAAATTCACATCTAGGTATCATTCAAAAGATGATATCATTGGAGATCAGAGCAGTAGTGTTTTGACTAGATCTAAAGCAAAAAGTTTAACAGTGGATGAAAAGGTATGTTTACTTTCACAGATTGAACCTTTAAATGTTGAAGATGCTTGCAAGGATTGTGATTGGAAAAAAGTAATGGAAGAAGAATTAGATCAAATAAATAAAAGTGACACATGGGAATTGGTTCCTAGACCTAGTGACAAAAATGTGATTGGAACAAAGTGGGTATTCAGGAAAAAGATGAATGAAGATGGTATAATGGTAAAAAACAAAGCAAGACTAGTGTGTAAAGGATATGCATAGAGGGAAGGGATAGATTAAAATGACACATTTTCCCCTGTGAGCATACTTGAAGCCATTAAGTTACTTCTAGCTTATGCAACATTCAAAGATTTTAAAGTATATCAAATGGATGTCAAATCATCTTTTCTGAATGGTGACTTGAAGGAAGAAGTCTACATAGAATAGCTTGAAGGATTTAATCTATCAAATAAACTAGACATGGTATGCAGATTGAAGAAAGCACTCTATGGACTTAAACAGGCCCCAAGAGCTTGGTATGAAAGACTAGATGGTTATCTTATCAAGATTGGATTTAAGAAAGGAGTAGAAGATTGTAACCTATTCATAAGAGAGACACCTGATGGATTATTACTTGTTGCCATATTTTTTGATGACATTATCTTTGGAGGTAATGACAAGCTTAGTGCAGAATTTGCAAAAGAAATGAAGAATAAATTTGAAATGAGCATGATTGGTCCTATAAAATATTTTTTGGGATTAAATGTAAAGAAGACAGATAAAGGAATATTTATAAATCATTCCAAATATGTGAAGGAAATATTGAAGAGTTTCAAGATGGAAGACTGTAAGCCAGTTTGCACTCCTATGATAACAAGAAACAAGCTTTCTAAAGAAGATGATTCTACAGCAGTTGACAAGACATTGTATAAGTCTATGATTGGAAAACTTATATATCTTACTCAATCTAGACCGGACATATCTAATGTAGTTGGCATTGTTGGTAGATTTTCAACTGAACCAAAATAGAATCACCTAATGGAAATAAAGAGAATATTCAGATATCTAAAGGGAACTATAGACTATGGTTTATGGTATCCTAAATCAGAGAATATACAACTTCATGTGTATATAGATGCAAATCTGGAAAGTTGTATTGATGACAGGAAGAGTACTTCTAAAGGAGAAATATTTCTTGGAGATAGGCTGGTTTCTTGGGTAAGCAAGAAGTAGAATTGTATCTCTCAGTCAATAGCAGAAGTTGAATATGTTGCAGCAACATTGAATTGTTCAACAATGGTTTGGATCAAGAAGATGGTTAAAGATTTTGGTATACAGGTTGATTATCCTATTGTTATTCACTGTGATAACACTAGTACTATCAACATGTCCAAGAACCCTATGATGCACACAAATACAAAGCACATTGAGATTAAATACCATTTTCTTAGAGAAAAAGTTGCGGATAATGAAGTAAAAATGGACTATGTGAGCACCAAAAAATAGTTGGATGATATTTACCCAAAGCCTTTATCAAAAGATGCTTTTGAGTATCTCAGGGAAAAGTTGTGAGTAATTCCCTCTCCCGAGTCTGATTAGATAAAGCAACAAGAACATTAGTCCATAGTGACTGATGAATGGTTGACTACTCTACTTCTGGAGTAGTACCTGTGCCTAATTGTTTATGGTGCCCTTTACCATTGATGTCAAATGGGGAGTATATAGTAAGGGGGAGCATATACTCTAGGGGAGTATAAACACAGACAAAGGAGCTGTAGCAGTGTAGAATAATCTTTGATGAGGATATTGAGAATATTGTAACAAGAAAGAAGAAACCATGTGTTGAAGATGTGTTTAATATCATATCTTGCCATCAATGTCAAAGGGGGAGATTGTTGGAGATTTACTTATGGCAGCTAGTTGATTGTATGTTTGTCATTGATGATAACATATAATATACAATAGTGTTCTGTATGTACTTATTAGAATGATTCTATTAAGCCTTGCATGGTTATATTCATTTTGTAGACATGTTGTTTATGTTTTAGTCATACACACAGACTCAGATATGAAGATTTAGTTGTGTTGTGTAATTTTGTTGATGGTAGTTAAAGTTTCTGGAGTTTGTCTGTACAGAGCTAACATATTGCATTGGTTCTTGAGTTGCACCTATCTTTAGGATATGCATGTGTATATTCAAGATTAGTTATGAGTTGAAGATAGTTACCTAAAGGTGCCAAAGGTGTTTCAACAAGATTGCAATGTTAGAGTTAATTTGGTGAGGCCAACTTTGTGAAGCATCGCGTCTATTTAGATTATATTGCACGGTTGTAATTATGCTTACGTGATTAGTTAAGCCAACAAGGATGTTATGAAGAGTTTCTTAACAGGTCCCATGATCTCATACTTTGAGGAAGATACTTACAGTAGTTCATTTGTGGAACGCTAAGTGTGAATGAGAAGATAGAAGATAGAAAAAGTACAGAGCAAAATATCAGTTATGTTTCATTCATCAAGGATCTATTTGAAGAAGAAGAAGTGAAAGATTACAATACATTTGAACTGATCAAGATAGCAGGTCTACTCTACAGTTCATCATTAGATACAGTGCATCTTTGTTCTACTAAGGTTGTAGCCTTCACCATTAAAGCAGTGAGATTTTGGACAGTGAGTTTTTTATCTGATTTTCAAAAGTCCTTATTGCAAGGGGCATCTCATCACTTGGGGCATGTTTAGTTTTTCATACCTCATGGTCAAAACTAGGTGTTCCATGGCTTTCAATCAATAAGGGCATCTTTGTCCCTTACATCTTGTCATCTATTCAGCATCCGAACAATCTAACTCAGATTCTTGAGGACCAAGCTCCATTCTGGAGATGGCTCTTGAAAACATCTTTTGAGATAGGTATTGGGACAATCTAACCCTGACTCCTGAAGGTTAAGCCTCATTCTGGGGATAACCTTGTGAAAGATGTCAGTCTATTTACCATCTTTTGAGATAGGTATCAGGACAATCTAACCCTGACTCCTAAAGGTTAAGCCTCACTCTGGGGATAGCCTTTTGAAAGATGTCAAACTATTTACCATCTTTTGAGATAGGTATTGGGACAATCTAACCCTAACTCCTGAAGGTTAAGCCTCATTCTGGGGATAGCCTTGTGAAAGATGTCAATCTGTTTATTATCTTTCGAGATAGGTATGAAGACAATCTAACCCTGACTCCTGAAGGTTAAACCTCATTCTGGGGATAGCCTTGTGAAAGATGTCAATTTGTTTATTATTTTTCAAGATAGGTATCGGGACAATCTAACCCTGACTCCTGAAGGTTGAGCCTTGTTCTAGGGATAACCTTGTGAAAGATGTCAATCTATTTCATTATCTTTTGAGACAGGTATTGGGGCAATCTAACCCCAACTCCTAAAAGCTAAGCCTCATTCTAGGGATAGCTTTGTGAAAGATATTTATCTAAACCAATGTCTTGGAAATCTAACCTAGATATTGGGGGACTAAGCTTCATTCTGGAGATAGTCCTAAAATCTCTACTAACTATCTTTTGGGACAGGTATCTGGGCAATCTAACCCTGACTCCTGAAGGTTGAGCCTCATTCTAAGGATAGCCTTGTGAAAGATATTAATCTATTTAGGTATCGGGGCATTCTAACCTAGATCCCTAAGGGTCAAGCTTCATTCTGGAGATGATCCTTGAAAACTCTATTGGACCGATGTCTTGGCAACCTAACCTAGACTTCAGAGAGTCAAGCTCTATTCTGGAGATGGCTCTAAAATATTTTGCATCATCAATTTTCAAATCTATTCTTCTGTGCTTTAGGCATCAGACTATTCTTTGAATTAATGCACTGCTCGCACATCAATTCAAAGAGGGGCAAAATGTAACACCCCAAAATTGGCATCTTGCAACTTTAACCAATTTTGTTGCATTTGTTATTCTTCTGAATCATCAAAGTCCTATTGTACTAGGAAATTCTAAATTTCAACTGACTCTACTCGACCTGAGTGTCAAATGTAGAAAATCCTAAATCTACATTAATCATACATTATATTTAATTCCCAATATATATTGGTTAAACAAACCTTTTGATTGAATTAATTTAATTATAAAGTCCTAGCACTTTAATTAAATTAAATTCACCCTCTTCAGCTAAGACACATGAAAAAGGGATTAAATAATATTTAATTATTAGATAAATATCCTCATTTCAATAATTGAATTTAATTATTCAGATAATTGAGAAAAGCAATTATGAGGTCATATTTATTTAATTAATTGAATATTCGCTCAAAAATCTTATCTTTGTTTAGAAATAGAATCTTTGAATTAATTGTGCTTTAAAGAGAAAGAAAACAGTTAAATCAAATAAAACAAAATTAAATCAAAGAAGGAAAACAGTTAAAGCTGGAAGAAAACAATTTATTGTATTCTTTTAAAGAAAGCTTTCTATTTTAAACTGGATTTTCTATCTGTTTTATTTCAAAGAGGAAAGTTTTTATTCTGATCATCTCTGAGTCTATAAAAGAACTCTCATTCTTCATTCAAAAGCTTCCTGAATCCCTGAAGAAAATATGCATTGTTAGAATACTGAATTATTGTCATGTTTCATATAGGATAATATCATTTTGCAATAGAATAGATTCAATTTCTAGAATAATTACAATCATCATCATGTCTTAGATTATCTTACATCTTTCAAATTCTTCGTATAATCTTGCATTGTATTGCATTCATCATGATAAATTATTCGTTCCTAGATTGGTCCGTGGTTGTGAGACTCTCATTCTGAGAGAAATTTTGAAAACCCCATCTGGATAGAAGGCAACAGGTCGAATCATGCAGGCAGGCAGGATGAATAATCTCATATTTATTCTTGTGTGTATCTGATGAAGAAGGACTATGTTGAAGTGTATGGTGAATTAACAAGGCCAAATTTACCACATACATTTCTAGCACCCACCGTGGGGCAGGTACATTTCTATTCTGGCCTCATTTCATTTCATTTTTTTCATTTTTTTGCATTCAATCCATACTTTCATACAGTTCTATTTTAATTTCGCTTTAACTTTTTGTACGTCTCACGTGAACTTTCTAGTTCTTCGCGTGGCATGTAGTACTTCTTCACATGATCTAGCATACTTTATCGCGTGAAATTATAGACCAGAGCTTCCAATTTGATATTTTATTATCTTGGTTTTTTAACCACCTACTATTTTCTGACATCTGTGATTCTCTGATTTTATCTTTTGAGTAGCTTAACAGTGGTTTGCAGGACGCTGAGATAAAGAGAAAGCCATTATAAACTTCTGACATGTTTATCGCAGGACACTGATATGAAGAAAGGCATTACAAACTACTAATGGGTTTATTGTAGGATTTTTGTTGAAGACCTTGCATATTTTCACAACTTCTTATATCTATTTTTGGTAGTTAAAACACACTTCGGTTGGTGCTTAAAATGAATCATTGTCTTGCGTGATTGAAGTGTTTTTTAGATTGTAATCCTAAGAAATACATGAATGTATCCTCTCCCCTCACCTTTATGGATCTTAGGTGTAAGAGAAATTCATGTGATTCTTCTAGAGAGGCTACCTCCTGAGAGCTTTAGCAAAGCTGGTGAAAGTGGATGCCCAACTGGTAACAAGATAAATCCAAGCCCTTCCAAACCAGTATACAGAAAATGCTATTGTGATTAGTGTCACAATAGACAGGTGTGAATTCATTGTGGCAACCAAAATCTCCTCCAGTACCCTAGTGGTACGTTAAAATCCTAACATTGTTAAGGTGAAAGCCTTGCTTTGAACGGATTGGGAGAGCCCCTTTATTGGGAAAATGACTTGATCACAACCACCTGAACGGATGTCCTTACTACAAACTATTGTTCTAGTTTCCAAAAACCCTCTATCTGTTTGTGCGGAAGATCAGAGACCGACTAAGATGACCCACATTTTTATGGCTTTTAGTAGAGATAACAGCCCTTTGGGAAGCAATTCCTTTGGGGATCAAAGCTTGGTATGCCTGAGAAGTGAGTGCATATGTAAGGAGGAGCCCATGCTTCCAATCTTCTAAGTTATCCGCTAAGAGTAAGCATAGCTAAACTTTGGTTCAAGTGGGGATTCAATAGATATTGTCTTGGCTATCCTAGGATTGTAATGTTCTTGTTCTGGTACTACAAACATTCTGATTAATGTGTTTTGCATGGGTGAATCATTTGAATAATCAAAACTATTGTCAAAACACACAAACTATCAGTCTTGAAAATGTCCAAAACAATCTGAAACTTGAACTATCTGTCAAAAAATAGCATGATTTTATCTTGGGAAATGCAAACTGGTCTTAATAGTTTGATTCTGTAAATGTCCTTTTTTCAAACATTTACATAGTTTCACGCAAAATTTCCCAAACTTTGCATCATTCGATGAGAATCTTTACATGATACAAAATATACTGTTGCACAATACTTAGCAATAGTGCCATTATTTTGTCATTCTTTTCTTGTCAACTAGTGTCATTCTTTGTGCAAAGCAAGCATTTCTTCACACGGTTTGGTGACAAACTTCGCACGATAGAGCATTTTGTCGCATGAAACTGTAGTCCTTTGTCCAAAACAGTGAGTTAAAATTTGTCATTTAGTTGTACTTCTATCAAATCTGGTCTCTGATATGGGTCTATTTTTCTACCATTCATCTTCACACAGTCTGAAACTTAGTTTCTTGGGTTGAGAACTACGTGATTCTTGCTTAAACTGGTCTTGTCTCATGTCCTTTTGATTTATTTCATCTGTGTTGTCATGCCTTGTGTCACAATAGTCATCTCTTGGCTTGTCTTAACCTCATCTTAGATGATTTGCACCAAGGATACTTCACCTTTTGGCATGTTTTGTACAATTACTTTGAGACAGTTTCAAGTTTGGTCCTAGTTCACGTTCCTTGTTCAAAACTTTGTCTATGACTATCACAACTCAAAGTTGCAAAACATTTCCTTCAATCAATCAAGATGAATATGTACTTTCCACACCATTACCGACTACATCTAGTGAGGAATCATCTTGAGCCCCTTCTCTGGTATGTCAACCTTATAATAAATGGTCATTTCCTATGGATCTTAGTTGGGTTTGAAATCCTTTATTCCAAGAAGACCCAAATTCAGAGAACACTCAATCTTTTCATACCAAATCTTTACACATTGAATCCTTGCATTTTGGCAAAATGGCAGATCATAACCAATCAGGTGGTGAGGTTAGCAGAACTGACCTCTTTAGAAATTGGGGTAAGTCCCATCCTGAAGACCCCCCTAATGATGTAGAAGTAGAAATCACTCAAGCAGAGATTGTAGAGGCTCATGCTAACAAAGATTTCTATAAAATGATGGGAATTATACTAGCTGAGGAGAAAGAAAAATACATTCTTAAACTAGTCAATCAAGGGGCTAAGTTACCTTCCAATTATGCTTTAGAGACACTTTTTGAGAAAGAGGAAGAAACTGAAAACTCCCGCTTGCAAAAAGAAATGCAAACTATGCGAGAGCAACTCTCTCAACTCTTGAAAGAGAAAGACAAACCTATCACACAATTCACATTGGAAAGCATCTGTCCTTTCCCCTTTGACAAAGATCTTCACATGCCTCCTTTTCCCAAAGGAGTTGAACTTCCTAAATATGACAAATACTTGGGTACATCTGACCCTCAAGACCATTTGAGAGAATTTGGTGCTCTCTCCATGGAATTCA
>MU227083.1:870690-904718 GCA_018584345.1 Thuja plicata
TCTTCCTCAAGCAAAGATAAATCCAAATTTCCCAACAAGAATCAAAATGTTGTGAATGATGGTGTTGTAGACAATGTGACTACTAAGCCTTCCAAGGCTGCCTTTAATCTCACTACCATGATGCAAGTGGCCAAAGCCACTAAACAGGCTACAAAAAAATCCAAACTGAGTACTTCATGATTTTTGGGACCTAAACCTTGGGCTCCTAGACCCAAGCGTGAATTCACTCCCTTAGGAGAACCTCTTGAGGTAGTTTACAAAACTCTTATGGACAATCAGTTACTTACTCCATTGGCTAATCCATGACCTTATGATCTGCAACCAAGGCCCTCTTGGTGGAATAAATCTGCTTATTGTGATTTTCACCAAAACAAAGGTCATAAAATAGCTACTTGTCTTAAGTTGCGGCATACAATCTAGGATCTCATCTATAGTGAGGTTATTGCTGTGTGAAGTCACAACAAAAACTTTGATCACCAAGCTTTCAATGATCCATTTCCTCCTCATGGAAAAGGTGAATCATCTAAAGGCAAAAATATTGATGCTAAGGTCAACTATGCTTACACCAATAATGACAATGTCATTAATATGGTTGAACCTGTTGACACTAAATACTATAATGTCCTCATTATTAAGGGAAAGGAAGATATTTCTAAGTCTAAAACACCTTTTATTTTGTGAGGGTCTACACCTCCATCTTCTAAACAAAGTCAGTCTCAAGCTAGCGCTAATATTGTTACTCGATCTCGCACTAAAATCATTCTCAAAGGCCCTGAGCCTTCTATATCTACATCAAATCAACCTTCAGACAAAGCTAAGGTTGACTCTATTACTAAGAATACAAAAGTGGGTTCCTCATCTAATGCTTCCAATTATAGAATTCTCGATCAATTACAATGTACTAATGCCCAAATAACTATTTTTGAGCTCCTAAAAATCTCCCCTGCTCACAGGGAAATCCTAGACAAAGCCCTCACTAAGGCAAATGTCCCAAAAGATCTTGATCTCGACTGGTATCAATCTATGGTAGGTCACTTGACCTCCTCACATTACTTGTCTTTCTCTGAGGAAGATGACCATTCTTTGAGTCACCCACATAATAATCCTCTGCACATTGAAGTCATGATAGGTCCAAAGTGTGTTCGTCGTGTTCTCATAGATAACAGTGTTGGCCTAAATATTTGCTTTGTTAGTTTCCTTATTGAGTTAGGCTATGGCAAATATTGCATTGATGCTCACAAAAATATTACCATTAAAGCCTATGATGAGGAAGAACGTAAATCCAAGGGGCTAGTTGTATTGCCAATTAGAGTTGGTCCTGTTGAACGAGATGTTATCTGTCAAGTGCTTGACATTCCTTTGGCATACAATATCTTGTTAGGAAGGCCATGGATCCATGACTATACCTGCTAATACACGCTATGATTTCAATGCCCTCACAAAATCTACTGACATCCTTGTGCCTACCAATAGAGAATCTATTGAATTCCTTGAGGATAAATTAAAAGAAATGGGAAAGAGTTTGACACTCAAAGAAACTGATATGGGGGGATATCAAATTGAACCAGTGCTATCTATTACCTCTTTTCCTTTGTCTCCCCATTCTTATGGGAGACCTTCTAAGAGCACTAAACCTTCTACAGTTACTCCAACAAAGTATGATGGTACCTTTGTCCAAGCCACAGTACCATTAGAAGAAGAAGCTGAAAAATAGAGCTATCAAAGCTTGGATCTATAAACGAGATGACAACTCTGAACAAACTCCTCCTTATGACATGAAACCTGAGAATTATGGCAAAGGTTTATCTATTATGCAATATTTTGGCTACAAAGGAAATGGTCCCATAGGTACGAATCATAAAGGCTTGATTGCACCACTTGAAGCTATTGTTCGCAGGACTCGCGACTCTACAGGTATAGGCTTCCAGAAACTCACATTCCAATTGGGAATAAAAAAATTAGTACCTCGAGAAGATAAGAAACCAACATCTGAAGAAACACCTAAAATTGCAGAACTTGAAGACAGCTCTGATGAGGATACTTTTCCTTATCCTATTCCTCCAGACCTGGCAGCATTCTTTGTTGAGCCAGATAATTTTGTACCATGTGTTAGTATAGTAGACACTAACAGTGATTCTGATACCACCACTTCACTTGCTCCATTAACTTATGAAGAATGGAAAGAAATATATCCTCTAAATCTTGGTCATCAAGGTGATGTCTACATACCACCACACTTTCAAGAATAGTTTGACCAAGAATTCCAGTCACTTCTCATTACACAAGAGGTAGCTAATGCTACAAACACTACTAAGGTACCTAGGTCAACAGGTGTTCATCTGACCATAGGAGAGGTTCTAGGTAGAACTCATCCCAACTGGGGACAAAGAGTTGGTTTTCCTCATGTTCTTGACATAAGACCTAATGATGAAATAGACTCTCATGAATATGAGTTTGACTACTTGTCCTATGCCACTTCTGACAGAGATACAGATATAGCTAATGCATATGAAAACCTTCTCAAAGTAGGTGAACAGTCTAGTGTAGGGTCACATGAGTCTGAATCCCTAGATGTTAACATGTCATCTACTACGGTCGTTAGGAATCAAAGGAATTTGACTATACCTTTGGATGAGATCGCTTTGGGTCTCGACTTTCTTGTCCATGCCTTTGATGATTATATCATGAATGCACTTGAACCCATCACTCCTCTTCCACTTCACCATCCTGAGCTTATAGACTAGAACTCTCCCTCCCCATCTAACAAAGTCCTTATGTTCCAGAATGATTACGCTCTTGCCTGTTACCTACATGATGTCAAACCTATAACGTCTCCTACTAGCAAAGAAAGTGTCAATATGACTGAGGCTGACATCAAGTATCTTAGGCCCAAAATAAAAATAAGAAAAAATAGGTGCTCTGATGGTGAAAACCACCTTGTGGAAGTATCAGAGCCTAAAATAGTCAAAATCAAAGACATATCCAAAGGTGAAAACCTCTCTGAGGTGCCTGAGGATGAGATACTTGATGTGCTTCTGAGTCATTTTCAGGAAAGATCATCTATTCTTATTGAACCAACTCAACCTATCAACTTGGGTACAAAGGAAAAACCTCAGATTATTCACTTGGCACAATCACTATCAGAGGTAGAGAAAGAGGAATTCACTACATTCTTTAGAAACAAAAAGATTAACTTTACATGGAAATATTCAGACATGCCAGGATTAGACCCTAATCTAATCATGCATCATCTATCTATTTCACCAGGTGTTAATCTTGTCAAGCAAAAGCTTCGCAAAATGCATCCACATGTAGCTCTACTTGTCAAAGCTGAATTAGAGAAAATTCTTGAGGCAATGTTTATCAGAGTCATTGATTATGCAGAGTGGATCTCTAATATTGTTATAGTATCCAAACATGATAAATCTATATGAGTGTGCACAGACTTCAGAGACCTGAATTTGGCATGTCCTAAGAATGATTTTCCATTGCCTAATATTGATATGATAGTAGATATGACAGTTGGGTATGAAATGTACTCATTAATGGATGGTTTCTCTGGCTATAATCAGATAAAAATTGTGCCAGAGGACCAAGAGAAAATAGCTTTCACATGTGCCTGGGGTAGCTTCTGTTGGAATGTCATGCCCTTTGGACTCAAAACTGTAGGTGCTACATATCAGCGAGCTGTTACCACTATATTTCATGACATGATGCATAAAACAATGGAAGATTATGTGGATGACACTTTAGCTAAGAGTATGCATCAAAAGAAACATCTTGCAGATCTAGGTCCTATACTAGATCATATGGAACAATTCAGTCTAAGACTTAATCCTAAAAAGTGCGCATTTGGTGTAACATCTGGCAAACTGCTTGGCTATATCATCTCTACCAAAGGTATGGAAGTAGATCCTACAAAAGTACAAGCTATTTTGGAAATGCCACCACCTAAAAATATCAGACAAATGAGAGGACTTCAAGGTCACCTGCAGTCTATTTGGCATTTTATCTCTCAACTGGCAGACAAGTCACAACTATTTACCAAAACTTTGCACAACAGTGTGGCTTATTAGTGCAACAAAGAATGTGATGAAGGGTTCACACAAATCAAACATAATCTTGTGAACCCACCAATCTTGATGCCTCCCATTCATGGGAAGCCACTTATACTTTACATATCTGCTATGGATACATCATTGGGTATCCTTTTGTCTCAAGAAGATCAACACAAGAAAGAAAGGGATATATATTACATTAGCAAAACTCTGGTGTCATATGAAATGAAATATTTTGCTATAGAGAAGGCTTGCCTTGCAGTGGTATTTGCTTCAAAAAAATTGTGGCACTATATGCTGGCTCATACTACACATCTAATCGCTAAAATTGATCCTCTGAAGTACTTACTCAATAAAGCTACCCTCATAGGTAGACTAGCAAAATGGGTCATGCTCCTCAGTGAATTTGATATTCAATATGTTGAAAGGAAAGCCATTAAGGTCCAAGCAATAGCAGATCAGTTGGTAGAAGCACCTCTAGTTGATCATCAACCATTGCACATTGAATTTCCAGATGAGTCCATATTACTTCTGACACATCGATCATGGACTATGTTCTTTGATGGTTCATTTACCCAACAGGGGTCAGGTGTCGGGATACTATTTATTACACCTCAAAGGTACTCATTACCAAAAGCATACAAGATGTTGTTTCCTTGTACGAACAACATTGTTGAGTACGAAGCCCTAATTAATGGTATGAAGATCGCCCTGGAGTGGCAAGTGGACAAACTAAATGTTCTTGGAGATTCACAGCTAGTCATCAATCAAGTTAATGATATCTATCAGACAAGGGATGACAAGTTGATACCTTATAAATAGTTGGTTGATGACCTCAAACAATATTTTACTCACATCACATTTCAACAGGTTCCAAGGGTAGATAATAAAGCAGCAGATGCCATGGCTACTCTTGCCTCTATGCTATAGATGCCTAAAAATGACTTTAGACATGAATTCCTAGTGGAGACATTACACTACCCAGCCTATGACTCTCCTAATTCCCAGATGATCTATTCTGTCATAGGACATGACTCATCCCACTACCACCACATCTTCTCCTACCTTCATGACCAGATTATTCCGGACACTTACTCCCAGAATGATAAATGTCACTTAATCCATAGTGCTTCACGGTTCATCATCATCGCTAATGACTTGTATAGACGTGGTCTAGACGGTACCCTCCTTAGGTGTTTAGAACCTGATGAGTCCAAACAAGCATTAGTAGAGGTGCATGAAGGCATCTGTGGGTCACACTCTAACAGCCTGACATTGGCTCATAAACTTATTAGAGCTGGTTACTATTGGAAAAATATGGAAAAAGAAGAAACTCGGTTTGCTAAGTCTTGCAAACAATGTCAATTACATGGAAACCTAATTCATGCTCCTGCCAAGGAGCTGATTCCATTAATTACTTTCTAGCCATTTCAGCAATGGGCCTTTGATTTGGTGGGTCAGATCTACCCCTCGTCCTCCAATGGACATAAGTTTATCATTATAGCTATGGATTATTTTACTAAGTGGGTGGAGGAAATCCCTCTCACTGTTACTAGTGGCAAAATAGTAGCTATGTTTATTCTCAACTACATCATCTGTAGGCATGGTGTACCCTCAGCAATTATCACTGATAATGGGGGACAATTTAAAAACAAGGATTTGGAAAAGCTATGCTATAAATTTAAAATTACTCAACATTGGTCTTCCATCTATCATCCTCAAGGTAATGGATAGGTGGAAGCATCCAACAAAACAATCCTTAAGATCCTGCATCACACGGTACATAAATCCAGATGAGATTGGCATCTCCGGATCAATATGGCTCTTTGGGCATACAGGACGAGTATAAGAACACCAATAGGGGCTACTCCCTATGTGTTGGTCTATGGAGCGGATGTTGTTCTGCCCATTGAGGTTGAGATTCCTTCTCTATGAGTCTCTTTGAAAGGCCTCATTACTGATGAAGATAACAGAATATCTCAGCTACAAGAGCTAGAACTACTTGATGAACGTCGACAAGTGGTGTTCAATCACCTAAGAGCATACCAGAAAAGGATTTCCAAGAGTTATAAAAAGAAGGTCAGACCAAGAGATTTCCAAACAGGTGACCTCGTTCTAAGGGAGAACCCTAAGAATCAACAACATCGAATCTAGAAAGGGAAGTTTGAACCAAATTGGCTCGGTCTATATGTTGTCACTGTAGTGTTTGGGTCTGGTACCTATCAACTTTCTACTACTGAAAGAGAAAAACTCCAAGAGCTCATGAACGCTCTTCATCTGAAATGGTTCTATAGCTGAGACATCTTTAGTATGCTCATGTATATAGTAAAGTCCTGAAAAAATTCTAAAAATTTGAAAAATTCCTGAAAAAATGATCTTAGTGAAAACCTAGCGATATGCGCTTTGATGTATCTCCAACAAAAAAAAAATCATATATTCCAAAAATACAAAAAAATTAAAAAATTGAAAAATACAAAAAAAGAGAAAAAGAGAAAAAGTGTCATTGATGAAAACCTGGCAAACAGGCGTCATGGTAGCAAAAAAAGAATTTCTGCCAAGAAGGTGAAAACCTAGTAAATAGGTGCCTCTTGTTCCACAATGCTATATCTATCACAGCACCACTTGGCTTCATGCATTTGCTTTCCTGCTTACATTTGATTTTAGTTCCCATCAAGACACCAACTCACATGGATTGAAATTGGTCATACTCTCAAGGCAACCCTCCTGATCTAGGGGGCACTATCCTTTTATCTTTTAAGGATCTTCTTCACATCAGTCAACAATGGTTCTCACTATGTCTGCATATTGATGTATAGCTTATACCATGATCATTTCATTTGAGCTTCTCTCACATCAGTCACCAGTGGTTCTCACTGCGTCTACCTACTGTCGCTATTCTATTGAGATTGCTCACATTTGTCATAGTTGGAGTTATACTCACACGCTCTATCTTTCGATACTCGGTCTTGATGATTCTATGCTTTAGTTTGTACATATATTTTGGTCACTTTTGTGACACTCTGGTTCCTTTGCAAACCCTCCTGACTTGTCATTGATTCAGCGCCATATGCTTGGGGGCAATCAAATCTTGTTTGTCCTCGCAACATACATCAAATCAGTCATCATTACTTGGGGGCATGGGTCCCCCATTTTATCACATCTTTGGTTTACACCTGAGTCAGTAATCTTGTCATTTCTCAAGGACAACTCGCTACTGACACAAACTGGTGTTTTTCAACACCACCATAAAAAGTGTTTTTTAACACTATCTTTGGACACATCTGTGTTTTTCAACACACATCGGATATCTCAAACGTAAACTTCTATCAATAACAATCAAACATAATGCACTCACAAGCACAATGGTGTTTCTTAACACCCTCTAAACATGAATATATTCAAAAAATTTGAAACAGGCTGAGCTATGCTTGAATATTTCTTTGTATGTTATCTATTCTTATGGATTTCATTGATATTTTCTTTGTCTACTGCTTGTTGGCGTAATCTTGATGACCCGACAACATAAAATAAATAGGGTGTATGTGATAAGAGCTCCCGCACTAAGGTGGAACAGCCTCACATCCCTTGATCTCTTTTATTTGTACACCATGGTGAGGTTGGTACTATCTCATTGCTTGTTATTACTCTGAATGTTATTGCTTTGTTTGTTATTGCTCTACTTGTTTACACATGATCACACTCATGGTTATCTTGGCTTTGAATGCCTCGATACTAGTGTACTCTTGCAACATTAACTAGAAACTATGTTCATGTCATCTTGGCTTTTGTGCCCCAGTGCTTACATTCATTTCCTACATTTTATCCGATGATAAGTCATATTCATATCCTTATGGTTGCATTATGGTGCCAGTAAGGGTTGTATCGACTTTGATATTCTAAAATATGCTTAATGATGATGATTATATGATGGGTCTCACAACCATGTCCTAGAATTGCACCTTCATATTGCATTTAGCATAGGATTGTTTTTTCATTCTAGACTTGCATTGTGACAATAATTCAGTGTTCTCTTCTTTGCATTCTCCTGGGTTCATACATAGGGGAGTTCTTCTTCACTATCTTAGTTTCATCTTGACTGCACAGGTGTTTGATCCTCACTCTCATTTCTTCACATGTTATTTTGGTTAGCATTTGTCATCTTACATGAGATGTTAGTACCATACATATTCATATTCATCACTCATTATCATCTACACATGGCATTTGCATTTCTAATTCATAATTGCATTTACATGAATCATCTACATACATCTATACATGTGCATTCCATACATTTACATATATTTAAAACATGTTCATACATTTGCATACATTATGAATCATCTAAACATCTAAGCATATAGGGCGCAAAATGTAGTTTCTTCATGCGAGATTTCCCTATGGGGCGTACGAAGAAACTACTTCTTTATGCGAAGACCCACAACTCACCTTTTAGAAATGTGCAAAAATGAGCAAAAATTTGATAGAAATGAAACAAATTTGAATTACAAAGAGGTTTGCCGACTACTTATAGGTGGTCCATATGTTGCGGGCCGGTTGTGTCTCCTCGATCGCTTGAAATGATGACTGTTGTAGGGGACCACCATTTTTGTTTTCTACTCAGAGCTCAATTCACAAAGTCAAAGGGTTGAAATGATTTGAAAATCACCCTTTTTGTCCTTATATAGGTTTTGACCTAATTTTTCAAAGTGCTCCATTTTGCGCAAAAATTGCACCACTACCTAATTTGACTGCTCTGAATCCATTTTTGTGATTGAAATCAAAATCTAACACTTTATAGCTAAAAATTGCATTTTAAAATTTTTGGGACCGACGTGATCGGACACTTGTGCAGTCAACTTTTTGACGTCACTTTCTTGTCAGAATCTTATCATATCATCATTTTCTCAAATCTTTGAATTTTTCCCTCAAAAGTCAACTCTACTCAACTCTAGTCAAACTTGGTCAACCAGACCTCGACATCCCTCAAAATTGATTCCAAATCTTCTAAATTCTTCCATAATCTGTTCTAAGTTCTTCTTGATCTCTGATTCAACATCTATCTGTGATTTTTCACTCTCCATCATCATTATGGCATGTCATCTTTCTATTTCACTCCCGAGGGGGCAGGATGATTACATCATTGAATCTATTCCAATCAATTTGATCTAATTTTCAAAAGTCCTCATTACAAGGGGCATCTCATCACTTGGGGCATGTTCAATTTTTTGTACCTCATGGTCAAAACTGGGTGTTCCACAGATTTCAATCAATAAGGGAATCTTTGTCCCTTACATCTTGTCATCTATTTAGCATCTAAGCAATCTAACTCAGATTCTTGAGGACCAAGCTCCGTTCTGGAGATGGCTCTCAAAAACATCTTTTGAGACAGGTATCAGGACAATCTAACCCTGACTCCTGAAGGTTAAGCCTCATTCTGGGGATAACCTTGTGAAAGATGTCAATCTATTTACCATCTTTTGAGACAGGTATCGGGACAATCTAACCCTAACTCCTAAAGGTTAATCCTCATTCTAGGGATAGCCTTGTGAAAGATGTCAATCTATTTACCATATTTTAAGATAGGTATCGAGACAATCTAACCCTGACTCCTGAAGGTTAAGCCTCATTCTAGGGATAGCCTTGTGAAAGATGTCAATCTATTTATTATCTTTCGAGACAGGTATCGGGACAATCTAACCCTGACTCCTGAAGGTTAAGCCTCGTTCTGGGGATAGCCTTGTGAAAGATGTCAATCTATTTATTATCTTTCGAGATAGGTATCAGGACAATCTAACCCTGACTCCTGAAGGTTGAGCCTCATTCTGGGGATAGCCTTGTGAAAGATGTCAATCTATTTCATTATCTTTTGAGATAGTTATCAGGGAAATCTAACCCCGACTTCTGAAAGCTAAGCCTCGTTCTAGGGATAGCTTTGTGAAAGATATTTATCTAAACCAAAGTCTTGGAAATCTAACCTATATATTGGGGGACTAAGCTTTGTTCTGGAGATAGTCCTAAAATCTCTACTGACTATCTTTTATGACAGGTATTGGGGCAATCTAACCCCGACTCCTGAAAGTTGAGCCTCATTTTGAGGACAGCTTTGTGAAATATATTAATCTATTTAGGTATCAGGGCATTCTAACCCAGATCCCTGAGGGTCAAGCTTCATTCTGGAGATAATCCTCAAAAACTCTATTGGACCGATGTCTTGGCAACCTAACCTAGACTTCGGAGAGTCAAGATCTATTGTGGAGATGGCTCTAAAATCTTTTGCATCATCAATTTTCAAATCTATTCTTCTGTGCTTTAGGCATCAGACTATTCTTTGAATTAATGCGCTGCTCGCACATCAATTCAAAGAGGGGCAAAATGTAACACCCCAAAATTAGCATCTTGCAACTTTAACCAATTTTGTTGCATTTGTTATTCTTCTGAATCATCAAAGTCCTATTGTACTAGGCAATTCTGAATTTCAACTGACTCTACTCGACCTGAGTGTCAAATGTAGAAAATCCTAAATCTACATTAATCATACATTATATTTAATTCCCAAATATCTATTGGCTAAACAAACCTTATGATTGAATTAATTTAATTATAAAGTCCTAGCACTTTAATTAAATTAAATTCACCCTCTTTAGCTAAGACACATGAAAAAGGGATTAAATAATATTTAATTATTAGATAAATATCCTCATTTCAATAATTGAATTTAATTATTCAGATAATTGAGAAAAGTAATTATGAGGTCATATTTATTTAATTAATTGAATATTCTCTCAAAAATCTTATCTCTGTTCAGAAATAGAATCTTTGAATTAATTGTGCTTTAAAGAGAAAGAAAATAGTTAAATCAAATAAAACAAAATTAAATCAAAGAAGGAAAACAGTTAAAGCAGGAAGAAAACAATTTATTGTATTCTTTTAAAGAAAGCTTTCTATTTTAAACTGGCTTTTCTATCTGTTTTATTTCAAAGAGGAAAGTTTATATTCTGATCATCTTTGAGTCTATAAAAGAACTCTCATTCTTCATTCAAAACCTTCCTGAATACCTGGAGAAAATATGCATTGCTAGAATACTGAATTATTGTCATGTTTAATATAGAATAATATCATTTTGCAATAGAATAGATTCAATTTCTAGAATAATTACATTCATCATCATGTCTTAGATTATCTTACATCTTTCAAATTCTTAATATAATCTTGCATTGTATTGCATTCATCATGATAAATCCTTCGTTCCTAGATTGGTCCATGGTTGTGAGACTCTCATTCTGAGAGCAATTTTGAAAACCCCGTCTGGATAAAGGCAGCAAGTTGAATCATGCAGGCAGGTGGGATGAATAATCTCATATTTATTCTTGTGTGTGTCTGATGAAGAAGGACTATGTTGAAGTGTATGGTGAATTAACAAGGCCAAATTTACCACATACAAGTCCTCACCCTTAACAGGGTTATTTATAAAAGACTCCTAACAGGGTCAGACCCTTAACTATGTCACTATACTTATTGCATTGTAAAGAACAACTCCTAATAGGGTTGTAAGATCTTTTAATAGGGATTATTATAAACAAGTATAGTTCATTGTGGGTATTAATTCCCACCGGGGTTTTAACCATTTGGTTTCCCCATAACCAAATTGTGGTGTTGTCTATTGTGTTATCTGAATGTGCATTTACTTTATCATATTTTGGAATTAAAAGAAGAAAATAATTTAATTAGTTGATAACTAATTCACCCCCACCCCCCTCTCAGTTATCCTTTGGGACTATTCTAACACATTAATCTTCAAAGTCAGCCCTTCAAAACTTTATGAACTCAAACATAGTGAAATTGCAGAAACTCTGGATTTGGAAAGGGTTGGGCAAAGTGGTCAAATGGATTGACCAGGATCTAAAACTCTTTAAGAAGGTTCATTTCCATGTTTATATTGTAGGGGGACATTCAATGCTTTATTAAATTCAACTAGGTACAAATTGTGGGACTTCAAAGTAGGGCATTTCGTAATTTTGCATTTGTCACTCAAAAAACCAAAATAAAATGAAAACGTAAAGGCTAAGGAAAAATTAACATATAAACTCACATGGATCTGCAAATGGGCATGGACATTCACTTTCATTTTTACAACATCTCATAACAATCCTTATTTCATGCCTATCAATCTAGCCAAAGATATAAACCGTCAAAGTGGGTCATTTGATAAAACTGGAAATGTGCACAAGTGCAGAATTGGGTAATGACCTCCGAATGGCTATCTCCAAAACACATCCAATATAAATTTTGAGAGCTTCAAACCAATATAATTGCTTAATGATAGTTGATTCACATGTCCCCGCAAGTGGTTTCTCATAAAAATCTTTAGGTCTCTTTTTATTTGCACTCAAAGTAGGCCTTCACAAGTTTTTAGGGGAACTGACTTTTGCCTTAGAGAAATTTTCAACTTAATCACTCCAAAATTTTAGAGTTCTAATAGTGGCTCTGATTGACGATGCGTGCCCCATCTGGGCATGCAGATGACTTAGAATCTCATGGTAGAGAAGACCATCCAAAAATAATACCATACTTTTTCTCTTCTCCTCAAAAATTGGGTCCTTATTTAAAACCAAACACCACACAACTGAAAGCAAAGAAACTGTAGAAATATACAAATTATTCACAAATAGCCTCAAGCCCTTTGAAAACTGAAATAAACATTTACCTCTATCAAAAATCTAATTTTCATCTCCATGTATCAAAGGTAAACTGAAATCATTACTTCCATCAGCCTGATCAAACACACGGCTACTTCTCCTCAGTTTATCACTTAAAAATAATCATCACATTCATTGACATTAGGTACTTGGAAATCACAAAAGTATTGAAAGTGTTGGTCATCATTTAACACAATGCTATCACAATTTTTAATATTTCTAACCAGCCGAGAAGACAAGCATTCCAACTCCATCACATAGCTAGAAACATGTTGAGTTACTTCAACACATGCTTGGATATCAAAGGAAACTCTTTCATATTCAACCCCATGTTTATTATGAAAAAATTTAGGGGAAACATGATGAATCGTAACCTCTAATTTCATACTAAGTTTATCATGGGAAACATCGTCATGCTGAACTCAAAAAAGAAAAGACTCATTTTCTGTCTGATAGCTGACATACCCATGTTGATTTATTTGAACATATAGTAAATACAATGCATCAACACTCTTTACATCCCATTCTTGTAAAAATGAACATACATATGGCTCAAGAAAATAATCTGATGTATAATTTTAAACCTCTTTCAGCTTCACATGAAATATTTTAGAATGTGGCTCCAACAAGTCAGCAAGCAGTCCATTACACATGTCCTCATCCTGGCACATGTCTCCCTGATATAAAACACTAATATAGGAAACATTATTGGCACTACCAGTTTCCTTTTGACAAAACATTGATTGCATACCATTAACAATATTATAACTGTCAATGTTCACATCAAATAAGCGGAGATCCATTTCTGGTTCATAGAAAAAATTAGACTTAATCTCCATATCATAGGAGATACTTTCCTGAAAACTTTCATAAGTCGGTTCATACAAATATGACAATGACCCACCAAATTACCAATTTCATACTCATTCTCATGGTCTAGAGGATCCATAATTTCATATTCATGACTGAGACCATCCTCTACATTATCAATATTATTTATGGAACCATCATGAATAAAATCACAATCTATTTGATAAGTTGGCATAATGTTGTCTACACCTAGAAACTTGCACATTGAAAAACTATGTTGTTCAAAAGCATCCTGAGCTAACACAATCTCATATTCTGGCTCAAAGAAAACTTCATGTCTCTTAGGATCAACAACTTCACATCATAAATCAAAGGATGAAAACATACAAATTAAAAAATTAATATTATCATTATTGTTGCACTGTTGTTCAAACTGAAAAACATGTGTATCTTTATCAACACACCTGGGCCTTTTATTTGAATTATAATCACCATAAGATTGCCCTTGATTTTTTCTTGGTGTACACTCATTGTATGAGCATTCCTTTTCTATATTCTCTATGTTAACATTTTTTTATCTAGGAAAAAAGAATTCATCATTGTCTTAAACAAATTAGCATCCTCACAATCACCTCCAACACATGATAAGTCTTCATCCTCTTCACAAGGTTGCATATAAACCATCATCTCATCTTCAAAAATATCAGGGCCATTACGGCTCCATGAATCCTCTTCCTCACTATCAGCATCAACAAAGTCTAATAGAATATCATCATTTGGGGCTTCAACATCATCATCTGTTGAAAGACCCGCCCCCTCTTTATTTTCCATATTTGACTGCAAAAAATTTGTTTATGCAACCTCATAACTAGAATAACTAGTTTATGATTTAGTTGGTATGTAACCCCTACATATATCTATCTCTGCATCAAGGACATTATGAAATTCTTCACTAACCATGTTAACACCAATGTGAGGGGCAACTATTTCTTGCAGACAACACTCTTCATTTAGATTTTCCTTTGAAACATAATTTAAATCATGGTTAGTAGGATCAGCAGGGATAAAAATACTTTGACATTGATTTTCATTTCTTGATCCACACCTGTCTATTTCATTTGATACACTATGACAAAAAAACTCTAGCAGATAGAAAGCCTTTCACAATTCCATATTTCAAATTATTTTCAATGTCCATTATTGTCATAACAGCCTGATGTAAAGTCTTAGGCTCTTTATCTCTCAACAAGAAGCTCATTTTTTTACCAAAAGCACCCAAATAAATTACCAAAAATACTTGATCATTGGGCCTATGGCTTCTTGGAATATTACTTAATGTTTTTGCAAATCTGATGTTAAATAATGGAACTAATGCATCTTCTTCAATCTCAATCTCCATCAATTAGATCCCAATCTCTATGTTTCTATGATTTGAGGATTTTTTTATTTCTAACATTCTAATTTCTAATTTGGTTAACCACTAACTCACTATCTCCAAAGACTTTTAATAATTTAATACCTCTTATTTGTGCAAGTTGGAGACCTTGAATCAAGGCTTCATTATCAGCTTCATTGTTAGTGTAGCTAAATTGGAGTCTAAAGAGAAATAGTATTTCTCCAACTTTGGAGAAACAAGCATTACACCAGCACTTGAACTATTATTTTTCCTTGAGCCATCAAAGAACTTGTTCCACAATCCATTAGTATCTTATTTTTATTTCATGAGATTTGGAATAGGAGCATTTTCCTCATGTATGCAATAGGTTCCAAGGCGTGTTTCTTCAGCCTCTTGCATTGGATTAAATTGAAAATCATTAGCCCACTCATCTAAGAAACAATTAGGAACCTCTATCAAGGGAGTATCAGATTTATGGATTATGCATTCTTCTTCTTCCTCATGGAGTCTACAATTCATGTTTATGGGGCTAGGTGTATAATGTTTTATGTGATTGAGAGACAATGGCTCTCCTTTTATAGAATCTTTTGTTCCATATCTAGTCTTAAAAAATATGTAAGGCCAATCAAATGCAATATAGCCACCTATCAGAGTAGTGAAGTCCCTAGAAAGGAAAAGGGAAAAGTGTGAATGGATATCAATGATTGATATATCTTGTATGACAGTGCAACTTGGCCATGCATGTAAGGCCAATTTGATATCTTTTAATACTCACATTGTTTGGACAAAAGTATCATCCATTTGGACAACCCATTTAGTCATAGGATCATACGTAATACCTAGAAGGTCAGCTACCTTCTTTTGCATGACCAAGCTACTTTCTCCTGAGTCTATCATACAATTTTGAACTAGTTTGTCTCCAATAATCAAAGAGAGATAAAAATGGAAAGGTTTAAATTTCTTACTTGTATTTTCCTCATTTCTAGGTTGCATAAGATGTGTTTCTTCATTTGATGTTCCACTTTTTGTTGATGGTCCTCCTTGAACATGTATAGTCTTCAACTCTTCATGTAATAACTCTAATTATGGTGGAATTGAGATGGCATCTCACAAAAATATTGACATTAGTCTTATTCATCTTCTCTAAAATATTCAAGGGGATGTGTTTTGACTTGGTAGGGCCCTTTGCAACAACAAGGTTTGATTTTTGAATTTGGGGAGCCTGAGGCTCTTTTAGTTTCTTGTTACTCTGATATATATTCTGATTTTGTAAAGGAGTAGAAACATCATGTTGTATACCTACTAATATAATAGGCGTAGCTTCCTCTAAAGTTGAATCTTGGTTGGATGGAGAAGGTGAAACACTCTCCACTGCTCTTCTTTTTCTCCTAGTGTTATGAGTTATACTATCATTCCTCTCATGATTGAAACCACAAAAATACCCTTGTTGCTAATTCATAAGAGAAAAATCCCCTTGTTTTTTGGATTGAAATCCAACATTGGAATTATTTGTATCATCATATTGTCCTATTATTTTTGGCTCCTCTTGTGCAGATAAAGATTGAGAAGATTTTGCCCTTTGGAAAACACATTGATTACAAGAAAGAGTGCAAGTAGCACACCACTCTTTCCCTTGAGATGGATTGTTTTGAATAGAGACAAGAGTCCTTACTTTATTTTTATTTGAGGGGGAAGCACTATTCATAAGCTTATTTTGGTTCCACCAACCTTTTCCTTGATTTAGTGGCCTATTGAATCAATAATTTTGAGTGTGAGGCTAATAAGTCCTACTACCTTGAGCTTGTTGTCTATCTAGAATCACCACCTTGATCCCAATACCCTACATCTGATGGCTAACATCTTTCTTCATGTTCTACAATCTAAGATCCAAGTGTTGTATCTTTTGTACTATGGTTTCCATCATAGATTCAAGTTTACTATTTCAAGGTGTAGAACCTCATGGGGAAGAAATAAGAGGTTGACTTGTAGTTGTGGTAGGAATAGGAGCCACCATAGATTTATGTGTAGGTGATTCTGTAAATAAATCCATTGGAGGCCTTGGAGCTAACTTCCCTCCTTGGATTAGGCAATTCTCTACTCTTATATCTACATCAATGATCATATGCAGCTAGTAAAGTATCTCCACCCATTGTTGACAATGTGGTAGAAATATCATTGTTAAAAACTCTAAGATAATGCAAGAAAGAATTACCAGAAGAAGGATTTACTAATGTAGGTATTATGTCCCATGTCTTTTGGAATCTATAGTTGAAATATTTCATGAACTCATGGGGTGCTCTTTGAATTGTAGTTAGCTGCTCCAAAAGTGATAGATGGTCACTTTTATCCTCAAAATGCTTGCATAGTCTTTCTCCTAACACATCTCAATTATGGATAGAATTATGTGGGAATCCTTTGTACCACTACAAGGCTTTCCATTTCAATGATGAAGCTAGAAGTATAAAAGAAACATCATCTTCTATAACACCATGTATATTGTAGATATTTGAAACTTATTGAATGTGTTCTATTGGGGAAATGGAAGTTTCACCAGTGAAATCTGATAAACTCTTAAGTGCAGACATTGGTATATTATTCCTTTGGGCAAATATGAGATGACTACCACTATTAAAGGTAGAAAAAACTTGATTTCTAGGGACATCCATATGAAACAATGATCTATTCAATTGAAACCTTCATGTCTCTTAGGATCAACAACTTCACATCATAAATCAAAGGATGAAAACATACAAATTGAAAAATTAATATTATCATTATTGTTGCACTGTTTTTCAAACTGAAAAACATGTGTATCTTTATCAGCACACCTGGGCCTTGTATTTGAATTATAATCACCACAAGATTGCCTTTGATTTTTTCTTGGTATACACTCATTGTATGAGCATTCTTTTTACAGATTCTCTATGTTAACATCATTGTTATCTACGAAAAAAGAATTCATCATTGTCTTAAACAAATCAGCATCCTCACAATCACCTCTAACACATGATAATTCTTCATCCTCTTCACAAGGTTGCATACAAACCATCATCTTATCTTAAAAAATATCAGGGCCATTATTGCTCCATGAATCCTCTTCCTCACTATTAGCATCAACAAAGTCTAATAGAATCTCATCATTTGGGGCTTCAACATCATCATCTAATGAAAGACCCGCCCCCTCTTAATTTCCCATATTTGACTACAAACAATTTGTTTCTACAACCTCATAACTAGAATAACTAGTTTATGATTTATTTGGTGTGTAACCCCTACATATATCTATCTTTGCATCAAGGACATTATGAAATTCTTCACTAACCATGTTAACACCAATGTGAGGGGCAACTATTTCTTGCAGAAAACACTCTTCATTTAGATTTTCCTTTGCAACATAATTTAAATCATGGTTAGTGGGATCAGCAGGGATAAAAATACTTTGACATTGAATTTCATTTCTTGATCCACACCTGTCTATTCCATTTGATACACTATGAAAAAAAACTCTAGCAGATAGAAAGCCTTTCGCAATTCCATATTTCAAATTATTTTTAATGTCCATTATTGTCATAACATCCTGATGTAAATTCTTAGGCTCTTTATCTCTCAACAAGAAGCTCATTTTTTTACCAAAAGCACCCAAATAAATTACCAAAAATACTTGATCATTGGGCCTATGGCTTCTTGGAATATTACTTAATGTTTTTGCAAATTTGATGTTAAATAATGGAACTAATGCATCTTCTTCAATCTCGATCTCCATCAATTAGATCCCAAACTCTATGTTTCTATGATTTGAGGATTTTTTTATTTGTAACATTCTAATTTCTAATTTGGTTAACCACCAACTCACTATCTCCAAAGACTTTAAATAATTTAATACCTCTTATTTGTGCAAGTTTAAGACCTTGAATCAAGGCTTCATTATCAGCTTCATTGTTAGTGTAGCTAAATTGGAGTCTAAAAGAGAAATAGTATTTCTCCAACTTTGGAGAAACAAGCATTACACCAGCACCTGAACCATTATTTTTCCTTGAGCCATCAAAGAACTTGTTCCACAATCCATTAGTATCTTATTTTTATTTCATGAGATTGGGAATAGGAGCATTTTCATCATGTATGCAATAGGTTCCAAGGCATTTTTCTTCAGCCTCTTGCGTTGGATTAAATTGAAAATCATTAGCCCACTCATCTAAGAGATAATCAGGAACCTCTATCAAGGGAGTATCATATTTATGGATTATGCATTCTTCTTCTTCCTCATGGAGTCTACAATTCATGTTTATGGGGATAGGTGTATAATGTTTTATGTGATTGAGAGACAATGGCTATGCTTTTATAGAGTCTTTTGTTCCATATCTAGTCTTAACAAATATGTAAGGCCAATTAAATTCAATATAGCCACCTATCTTAGTAGTGAAGTCCCTAGAAAGGAAAAGGGAAAAGTGTGGATGGATATCAATGATTGATATATCTTGTATGAAAGTGCAACTTGGGCATGCATGTAAGGCGAATTTGATATCTTTTAATACTCACATTGTTTGGACAAAAGTATCATCCATTTGGACAACCCATTTAGTCATAGGATCATACGTAATACCTAGAAGGTCAGCTACCTTCTTTGGCATGACCAAGCTACTTTCTCCTGAGTCTATCATACAATTTTGAACTAGTTTATATCCAATAATCAAAGAGAGATAAAAAGGGAAGGGTTTGACTTTCTTACTTGTATTTTCCTCATTTCTAGGTTGCATAAGACTTGTTTCTTCATTTGATGTTCCACTTTTTGTTGATGGTCCTCCTTGAACATGTATAGTCTTCAACTCTTCATGTAATAACTCTAATTATGGTGGAATTGAGATGGCATCTCACAAAAATCTTGGAATTGGTCTTATTCATCTTCTCTCTAATACTCAAGGGCATGTAATTTGACTTGGTAGGGCCCTTTGCAACAACAAGGTTTTATTTTTGAATTTGGGGAGCCTGAGGCTCTTTTAGTTTCTTGTTGCTCTGATATACATTCTAATTTTGTAATGGAGTAGAAACATCATGTTGTATACCTACTGATATAATAGGCACAGCTTCCCCTAAAGTTGAATCTTGGTTGGATGGAGAAGGTGAAACACTCTCCACTGCTCTTCTTTTTCTCCTAGTGTTATGAGTTATACTATCATTCCTCTCATGATTGAAACCACAAAAATACCCTTGTTTCTAATTCATAAGAGAAAAATTCCCTTGTTGCTAATTCATAAGGGAAAAATTCCCTTGTTCTTGGATTGAAATCCAACATTGGACTTATTTGTATCATCATATTGTCCTATTATTTTTGGCTCCTCTTGTGCAGATAAAGATTGAGAAGATTTTGCCCTTTGGAAAACACATTGATCACAAGAAAGAGTGCAAGTAGCACACCACTCTTTCCCTTGAGATAGATTGTTCTGAATAGGGACAAGAGTCCTTACTTTATTTTTATTTGAGGGGAAAGAACTATTCATAAGCTTATTTTGGTTCCACCAACCTTGTCCTGTATTTAGTGGCCTATTGAATGAATAATTTTGAGTGTGAGGCTGATAAGTCCTACTAACTTGAGCTTGTTGTCTATCTAGAGTCACCACCTTGATCCCAATACCCTACATCTGATGGCTAACATCTTTCTTCATGTTCTGCAATCTAAGATCCAAGCCTTGTATCTTTTTTACTATGGTTTCCATCATAGACTCAAGTTTACTATTTGAAGGTGTAGAATCTCATGGGGAAGCAATAAGAGGTTGACATGTAGTTGTAGCAAGAATAGGAGCCACCATAGATTTATGTGTAGGTGCTTCTGGAAATAAAGGAATTGGAGGCCTTAGATCTAACTTCCCTCCTTGGATTAGGCAATTCTCTACTCTTATAGCTATATCAATGATCATATGCAGTTGGTATAGTATCTCCACCCATTGTTGATAATGTGGTAGAAATATCATTGTTAAAAGCTCTAAGATAATGCAAGAAAGCATTACCAGAAGAAGGATTTACTGAAGTAGGTATTATGTCCCATGTCTTTTGGAATCTATAGTTGAAATATTTCATGAACTCATGGGGTTCTCTTTGAATTGTAGTTAGCTGCTCCAAAAGTGATAGATGGTCACTTTTATCCTCAAAATGCTTGCATAGCCTTTCTCCTAACACATCTCAATTATGAATAGAATTATGTGGGAATCCTTTGTACCACTACAAGGCTTTCCCTTTCAGTGATGAAGCTAGAAGTATAAAAGAAACATCATGTTCTATAACACCATGTATATTGTAGATATTTGAAACTTATTGAATGTGTTCTATCAGGGAAATGCAAGTTTCACCAATGAAATCTAATAAACTCTTAAGTGCAGACATTGGTATATTATTCCTTTGGGATAATATGAGATGACTACCACCATTAAAGGTAGAAAAAACTTGATTTCTAGGGACATCCATATGAAACAATGATCTATTCAATTGAGAAGATGGTATCCTAGGTTGTGTTCTTATCATAGGAGGGGTAGAAAGAGATCTAGTTGGTATAGGTGTTTCTTAAGAAACCCTAACTAGTGACAGAGAAATTGTATTCCTTCTTCTTCTAGAGCTTGAAAATTACAGTTGAAAAAACTAAAAATTACCTCTAGAAGATACCCTTTTTTGAATCTTGGGCATGAATTATAGCAATCTGGTAAGTGAACCAAGATATATAGATGGAGTTTCCAAGTACTTGAGTTTAAGCCTCTTGAAGACTTGAATGCTAAATGTAGTACTATCTCCTCACCATATAAGTTTAAATCATGTGTTTAACACCAAAAAAATAGTAGGCTTCTTCTTTGTAAGCTTGAATATAGTCCCACCAAGTGTGCCAAAAATTATTGTCAAAAAATTCTACACCCAGGCTTAGGTGGTGGTTAGCGACCTAAGAAACCTTTGAAACATGGAAATAATCTCCAAGTGTGGGACTTGAAATGTGAGATTGAGTCTCTAGAGAAGGTCGGCTTCCTTAAAATCAGGGAGCACCTAAACTACTACTTTTGAGGAAAAGGGAGAAGGATATGCTGAAAGGGAAAGGGGGGTGATACACCAGATTGAATAAGATCTACTATTTCCAACTACTGCACTTAAACTTTAATAAAGATCACATAATCACACTACTCTCTATATTTATCAACCTTAGCAGAAAATGAAAGTCAAGAACCAATACAACCAGGAAAGGAATGCAAATATTCACTAAACAAGATTGATTGACTTAGATTTAAAATAATCATGCATTGCTTAAAATGATGAAATACATCTAAATAATAAGTCAGAAAGACTACACAAGCTTATTTGGGTCAAGAATAGGTAAACAACAAAAATTTCTATTGAATAAGAAAAATATAAATTTATAGAAGAGAATTTTGTAAAAGAACTAGAAACAGAGATCCTGAAAGAATATACAAACTTTTCCTTTAAAGAGTTCATGCATAAATCAGACTGCACATGAAGTTTAAACCCTCAACTAGGGTTGAGTTACAGAAAGAAGACCAGACTAGAAGAAAATCCAATCTCCACATGCAAGTAGAACATTCTCAAGTGACAGGGAAGGTCAGGAGTTTAATGTTTCTATAGAAAAAGAAAGTCCCCTACAACCAAAAACAACTTTGCAATAATTATGGATTCAAAACTCTTCATGCCCTATAATTTATTGGCATGTGGAACTGATCTCAAGACCCATCTAGTGATCATAAATGAGCACCAAAATATGTTGGAATTGATCAAGAGCGTATTATAGTAATGGTGCCATTAAATATAGTTTACGGTAGTAGATAGGTCACACGATGCAATTGGGGGCATTAAATCTCTATTGTTCTATCTCTGAGAGTTTCCCTAGTGAGATCTTATGTTCTTTCATCCTTAATATGATCATTTTGATTATTGAGTAAAGTTCCCCCAATAACCAACCCCCTAGAAAGAGTGTATCGAGCTATTATTTAAATCCATCGAACATCAGGGAAGCCCTTAGGAAGTCTTGTCAATGGAGACTTGAATCTATTGGTCCTCAAGATGATATTAGCATAAGGGTGGATTTGTCCTCCTGATAGAACCCATCAGTGAAACATCTTTTATTCTATCGATACAAAATTTTGAGTTGTTGCATACCACAGCAGTGATACTTCTGTCGATGCCTCCCATCAAAAAAATGAACACCATCAGACCACACTTTTTTTCTCATTTTAATATCTCATACACTGATGAAGAAATTCATCGGGGTGACTTACCCCACAGACATCCATTAGCAAAATTCAACCCATCAGAAGGCATTAAAAATCACACCATGATAATGATAGCTACCCTAGTGAACTTCATCAGTATAGCCCAACTTCCCTCTACTGATGAAGACCAAAGAATGACCATTTAGGAAGACCCAAATATGTCTTGTTGAAACATCTCTTATTAATGCAACCTAGGTTGTATGTTGGCATGACATCTATCAATGTTACCCATCGGAGTAACATGTATCATTGGAGCACAGCATTTTTCCCCATTCGATGCCCCGATGAAAAATGAGATTGGCAAGACCCTTGCCAACAAATCTCATCGGCAAAACATGTTTTTTATTATGTCAATGATAAAAAATCCTTGCTCATTATGAAATACATTATCGGAAAGACTTATGTCGATGTGGCCCATCGAAGAAACTTTAGCTATCAGACCATATCATTTTCCTTCCTCTGATGCCTAATGTTATGCTTATGAATCTCATTGATGGAACATGAGACCTATTGTGTCGGTATCTGCTTCCTTATCTCATTGAACTTTTTTTTTTCAATTTCAGGGAAACCATGAGCATGCTACCCCAAAATCCACCCTTAGACCCCAAAAGAAATTTGCAATTATATTTTGGTGAAACATGAAGGATGTTTCACTGATGTATCTATTCTGAATCATTCTAACAAATTTAGCTCTTTTAGCTTGTAAGAACCCTTGTTGGTTCTAACTTTTACAAACACCAAATTGCTTTATTTTTCAAGTGTTTGACAATTTATCAAACGCTTTGCACGCAAGCTCTAATACCACTGTAAGACCCTCTCTAGGCAGATTCTTGTAAATACAAATTTTTTGCCTTCTTTGTGTTTGTATTAATGAGTGAATGTGATATATATGCAATGTTTGATATGACAATATAATGAATAAAATAAAACATATTGCAATTATAATGATCCAACTCAAATCTGAAATTGCATTGAAAATACACAGCTGAAAATTCTAGATTTTTATACCAGCTTGAATACTCAGAATTTTCACAAATTAATGATAACCTAGGTCATTCAATTGTTAGAATGAATTTAGAATAACTAAGAGGGGGTGAATCAGTTATCCTCAAGTCTATATGTACCAAATTAAACTTTATACCACTTTGAACAACTCAGATCTGCTGGGTAGCAATAGCCTAAATTAACAACATACATATGCAATTTTACTGTTCAAATGTAATCAGCTTGCAGAAAAATAACAGTAAAACACAACATAAATATTCACTCAAGTTGACACTAGTATTTAACGTGGAAACCCAATTTGGGAAAAACCCACCAATAAAATGCTATCAAGTTTTCACTCTTCTGAAGTGAGATCTGTTAGGAGCCAACCCTATTAAAGGTTACAAAACATATTGCTAAATGTGACCTGGTTAAAGGATTTAATCACCCTGTCAGGAGTGGCCTTGTTAGAGGACTTAGAACATTACACCTGAATGTCACCTTGCTCAAAGGATTTATACAATGACTGTTAGGTCAACCTAGTTAAAGGATTTTGACTGATAAAATGGTTAGAAAGTAATTAGCAGTTGTGATCTAATACATACAACTTACTTTGCAAATCTAGATCCAATTCAGCTCTAATGCTAATTCACTGAGTGGCCTCCATTCTCTTTTCAATATTTAGATCTGCTTGGAAATCCATCAAGCAATCACTCTCGCAGCTCTCTACTTCTTTGTTCAGCCTTCTCTACTCATACCAATCAGTCAATTAACTATGCAATCCTCTTCCATACAACAGATCCAACAGATCTTTCCATCTTTACATTTACTTTACTTCTCCAAAGTAATCACTAATTAAATCTTTGATCCATGCATTAATTACAGTTACCCATGCATTTAAATAGTGTGGACCAATCATGCTTATCATTAATTAACTTTACATATCCCAATAAAATCAATTATGTCAGCCAGAGATCTCAAATCTCAACAATTACCAAAATGCTATTGCTCGGCCAACACCGTGTTCTTTCGCTCAGTCGTCACTGGTTTCCTCAACAATTTACTGGTGCTCGGTCATCACAAACTTCGCTCGGCATGAACTATTCTCAATAAACTATCACTAAAAGATAAACAACACATTACTTTTCCAATGTGCCAACTGATCAAGTACCCTTGTGATTTCCCATAACTCAACCATTTCACTTGGTCTTCTTGTTATCCTTGCCTTCAAATCTTCTACATCAATCAATAGATATGGTACTCAAATAGATAGAAATAGTCTCACCAGTTAAGGTTTGACATCAATGACAAAACAACAATTGTTTCCATTGTATCTTTCCAACAATCTCCCTCTTTGGCATTGATGGCAACACTAAACTTTAAAACAATAATTTTCCAGCCATAGTTACCATACAATCCAAAAAGTTTGCCTGTGTTCCTTGATATGAACAAATCTTCATTAATGTATTTAGCTTCATTCTGATTCTCATCTTGTAAAACATTTTTCCTTTTGTGTCTGTAATCACACTTAAATCTTTCTGTGTCTATTCATGTTCATCTATAGACTCCCTCTTTCAGTAAACTTTCCATTTATCTCTAAGTATAGTAAACTCTCCCTCTTTCAGTAAACTTCTCCCTCTTTGACAACAATGCCAAAGACGTTTACATCTTCATCATGCAGATTATTTTGTTCTAAACTCTGTATCATGTTGTTCCTATCATCTTGCTTATGATTGATCCTCTTTTCTATCCTTCTCTATTTTTCACAACTTTAGGCAGCATCCTAAAGTGTGACTGCCTGTGCATCAATGTGAAAAATATTATGAATATAACATTTGATGCAACAATATCATTTTGAACTAGTTAGCCTCAGTTAGGGGAATCACCCCTAATTTACCTCACAGATACTCATGAGCATCCTTGGGTAGTTCCTTTGTAAATATTTCTACTAACTGCTCCTTAGTATTCACATATTCCAGTCTCACGTCCTTCTTCTGAACTAGCTCCCTCAAGTAATGATACTTGATAGCTATATGCTTTTTTTTAGAGTACATCACAGGGTTCTTAGAAATATTAATGGCACTCGTGTTGTCACAATATATGAAAACTGGTTCTATGATCTCTTCTTTCATACCTTTCAGTAGTATCTTCAACCACACAATATTAGAATAATTAATTTTCGCTGCTACATACTCGACTTCAGCTGTAGATTGTGAGCTGCAATTATGTTTCTTGCTTTTCCATGAAACTAATCTTTTTCCTAAAAGAAATGATCCACCTATGGTGCTTTTCCTGTCATCCATGTTTCCAGCCCAATCAGAATTAGTATAGACTCTAAGTTCAAAATTGTCATTCTTTTTTGTAATACAAACCACAGTCATATGTTCCTTTAAAATATCTTAGAATTCTTTTTACTACCATCATATGTGTTTCCTTTGGATTGGCAAAAAATATCGCAACAATACCAAAAGCCAGTGCAACATCAGGTCTACTGTGTACAACATATTGCAGCTTTCCAATCATTGATCTGTAAAGGGTTTGATTCACTTCTTTTGTATCATCATTCTTTGTTAACTTGTGTCCAATAGCCATGGGTGTACTCACTGGTTTTGAATATTCCATTCCAAAAAATTTTAGTATCTCCTTGACATATTTTGATTGTGTAATACAGATACCATTCTTCATCTGATATATTTGTAAGCCAAAAAAAAAAATTATCTCACTAAACATAGACATCTCAAATTTAGTTTGCATCTCCTTTGCAAATGCTTGGCATAACATATCTTGTCCACTAAATATTATTTCATCAACAAAAATTTTAGCCAATAAAGTACCTTTACATTGCTCTGTCTTCAAATACAGATTTTTGTTGTCATTGGTTCTTGCAAATCTAATCTTTATCAGATAATTGTGCAATCTCTCATACCATGCTCTTGGTTCTTGCTTTAGTCTATATAGTGCCTTGTGTAATCTGCAAACCATATTCTTCTTCCTTGGGTCAACAAATTCATCAGCTTGTTCAATGTAAACTTCTTCTTCTAATATCCCATTTAGAAATGTTGACTTTACATCCATTCGATAGACTTTAAAACCTTTGTAGGCTAGATATGCAAGTAATGTTCTTACTCCTTCCAATCTTGCAACTAGGGTGAATGTTTCTCCATAATCTATTCCTTCCTCTTTTGCATAACCCTTGCATACCAGTCTAGCTTTGTTTCTTGTTACCTCTCCAAGTTTGTTCAACTTATTTCTAAATACCCACTTAGTACCAATTACATTTTTGTCATTCAACCTAGGTACAAGTGTCCAAGTTTTATTCTTCTCAATCTGTTCAATTTCTTCATTCATGGCTTGTATCCAATCTTCATTTTCTAAGGCATCTTTTACTATTTTAGGCTCAAAATAACATAACAAGCATGTATATTCTCTTAACTTGATTCTTGTCATAACTCCAAAATTCTTTGATCCTATGATTTGATCAGGTTTATGGTGCCTCCTTACATACTTTTCTAGAGTAGGTTCTTTTTCTACTTTAGATTGATCATTCACATTCAATTCAGGTTGATTTTGTGACTCGGCATCTCCATCAGATAGCTCGGCAATTACCTCATGTTGCCCGACAGTTTCATTCTATGACTCGACAGGTATAGCTGTTGCTCAAAAACCTCTTTCTCAAGTTTAGGTAATTCACTAGAATCTTCCTCATCCATATAGATGAATGAGTTGTAAATTTCAGGTTCATGTGTGCTTTCAGCTTCTTTTCTTTCTACATACTCATCAATTCTACCATTTTCACTTTCCACAATTTTGTGAGTGTTATAATTCAAACACTTATATGCTTTACTTTTAGTTGAATAACCAAGGAATATGACTTCTTCACCTTTAGCATCAAGTTTTCTATTTCGTGTATCCTTCAGTATGAAACATTTGCTTCCAAAAACTTTGAAATATCTTACATTAGTTGCATACCCATACGATAGCTCATAAGGTGTAGCATTAGTACCTTTCTTGACTTGTACTATGTTCAGGGTATAGACTGTTGTACTTATAGCTTCTCTCCAATATTTATGTGCAACATTTTTCTCCATCATTAGTGTTCTGGCACAGTCCATGATAGATCTGTTTCTTCTCTCAGCAATACCATTCTGTGGTGGTGTGCTAGGCGCAGACATCTATCTTTTTATCCCTCGATCATTGCAGAACCTGTTAAACTCATTAGAAATAAACTCGCCTCCTCTGTCAAATCTTAAACATTTCAGGCTTTTACTTGTCTCCTTTTCAACTTTTTCCAAGTACCACTTAAATAACTGGAACGCATCATATTTTTCTTTAATAAACATAACAGTCATCATTCTTGAGTAATCATCAACAAATAGAATAAAGTATCTATCTCCACAGTAACTTTTCTCACCAATGGGACCACAAAGGTCAATATCAACCAATTCCAGAATTACCTCAGAAGTATGAGTCTTGCTTTTGAAACTAGATTTAGTCATTTTTCCTAATTAGCATTGCTTACACATTGCATTTTTAGGTTTCTTTAACTTAGGCATCCCTCTAACCTTTTTCAATTTGCTTATTCTTACCAATTTATCAAAGTTTACATGACACAACCTTTTATGCCATAACCAAACATTATTATATTGTGTAAACAAGCATGTCTCATCAGCTAAGTCTAGATAGAACAAGTTACCTTTTGTTTGTTCTCCACTTGCAACTAATTCTCCAGTGTCATAATAGAAGTATTCAGCTGTGCAACACTCAATAAATTATAATTAAGATCATCAACCCAATATACATTGTCACATCTGATCTTGTTAGTCAAGTTAATTGATCCCTTCCCTTTAACAAGACATGGTGCATCATTACCAAATTTAACATAACCACCTTTACACTGATCTAAGGTTTTAAATTTATCCCTATCACCAGTCATGTGATGTGAGCAACCACTATCAATAATCCAATAGTCACCTTTACTCATATAATAAATTAGTGCAGTTTTCTCATCATCATCATAATCATCTTTCATAGAAACATACACAACTTCTATATCATTTTCATCTATATTTCTAGATTCACTAATAGAAGCTTCTTCAACTATATAACAAGATTTCTTACCTTTTTCTTTATAATCTTTATACTTTCTAAAGTCCCATTCATCCTTTTTGTCTTTATACTTATTGTCCCTTCTCTCATCTTTGTCATTCTTATCAGGGCATCTTGCAGCAATATGACCAACTTTGTTACATGAAAAAAAAAATGAAAGGAAGTTTACCTTTGAATTTTCCTTTTCCTCTAGATATTCTTTTTTCCATGAGTGCCTCGAGTTCTTCCAAATCATCATCTGTAGTGTCATTGTCAGTGTTCACACATTTCTTTCCTTTCTTTGATTTGTTAAGGACCAACTGGGATCTGAATGTAGATTCAATAGCTTGTGGAGTGTATCAAAATTTGACATCTCAAATGTCGTAAGTCTGCCTACCAGACCTTCCAAATTCAAATTATTATTAGGAGTACATCTTAACTCTTGAATTGCAGAGACTCTAATAGCATATATAGGAAGAAGTGTTCTCAATACCTTTCGCATAATGGTGTTATCATCAATGGTTCCCTTAGCTCCTCTAATAGCATTTACAACTTCCTTTATCCTACCATAATATTGAACTATACTTTTTGCTTCTTGCATTTTCATTTCATCAAAATTACCTCTTAAACTTTCAGATTTGGCTCTCAGTACATTTGTATCACCTCCATAGATAGTTGCAAGAGCATCCCACATCTTCTTTGAATTTGTATAGTTCTTTATGTCTTCAAACTCATGATAGTTCAGAGATGATGCAATCTCCAACATTTCTTGATTGTGTTCCTACTTTTCTCTTAACTGTGCAACTGTGTCAGGTGTAGTGGGGGATACATAATCATGCTCAACAAAGTGCTTAGAAAAATCACTAATACTAGCTAGATGCAATTTCATCAAAATTTTCCATGCAGGGAAATTATTTTTGTTCAACTTTGGTACCTCCTTTTTATACATCTTGATCTTTTTCTCCAAGTACCTTCAAACTATTTTCAAGAGACCAAAGCTCTGATACAAATTGTTAGAATGAATTTAGAATAACTAAGAGGGGGGGTGAATCAGTTATCCTCAAGTTTATATGTACCAAATTAAACTTTATACCACTTTGAACAACTCAGATCTGCTCGGCAGCAATAGCATAAATCAACAACATACATATGTAGTTTTACTGTTCAAATGTAATCAGCTTGCAGAAACTTAACATTAAAACACAACATAAATATTCACACAATTTGACACCAGTATTTAATGTGGAAAGCCAATTTGGGAAAAACCACCAATAACATGCTATCAAGTTTTGACTCTTCTGAAGTGAGCTCTGTTAGGATCCAACCCTGTTAAAGGTTACAAAACACATTGCTAAATGTGACTTGGTTAAAGGATTTAATCACCCTATCAGGAGTGGCCTTGTTAGAGGACTTAGAACATTCCACCTGAATGTCACCTTGCTCAAAGGATTTATACAATGATTGTTAGGTCAACCTGGTTAAAGGATTTTGACTGATACAATGGTTAGAAAGTAATCAACAGTTATGATCTGATACATACAACTTGCTTTACAAATCTAGATCCAATTTAGCTCTAATGCTAATTCACTAAGTGGCCTCCATTCTCTTTTCAATCTTCAGAACTGCTTGGAAATTCGTCAAGCAATCACTCTTGTAGCTCTCTACTTCTTTGTTCAGCCTTCTCTACTAGATCATGCCAATCAGTCAATTAACTATGCAAACACTTCTTACATACTCATCATGAATAACCCCTTGAGATTATCTTATACCTCTTCATCTAGGTCAGATAAATCTTTTGTTGCTTAATCAAGATAATAGATCTTAGGTTAGGTCAAATCCAACAGATCTTTCCATCTTTACATTTACTTTACTTCTCCAAATAAATCACTAATTAAATCTTTGATCCATGCATTAATTACAGTTACCTGTGCATTTAAATAGTGTGGACCAATCATGCTTATCCTTAATTAACTTTACATATCCCAATAAAATCAATTATGTCGGCCAGTGATCTCAAATCTCAACAATTACCAAAATATTGGTGCTCAGCCAACACTGTGTTCTTCCACTCGGTCATCATTGGTTTCCTCAAACATTTACTAGCGCTCGATCATCACAGACTTCGCTTGGCATGAACTGTTCTCAGTAAACTGTCATCAAAATATAAACAACACATTACTTTGTCAATGTTCCAACTGATCAAGTACCCTTGTGATTTCCCATAACTCAACCATTTCACTTGGTCTTCTTGTTATCCTTGCCTTCAAATCTTCTACATCAATCAATAGATATGGTACTCAAACAGATAGAAATAGTCTCACTAGTTAAGGTTTGACATCAATGAAAAAACAACAATTGTTTCCATTGTAGCTTTCCAACATAAATAACCCCTATTATCTAAAACAACAATACTCAGAAAATATAGGAGTTGTAATTTATGAAATCACAGGTAATACATGCCTGAAAAACCCTCTAAAAAGATGAAAAATAGTAGCAAATGAATTCTTCAACAAATAAATGCTTGCAATATGATTTATGATTGTAGAAATAATATCTTTACAATCTGTAACTGATAAATCTTCAAACACATGCTCAAACCCTCATCCAAAATCTTTAAAACTTCACCAATTAAGCTCAAACATGGCTTATGTATAAAGTCATTTCTAGATTGCACAATTAGTTGGATGTTTCACCAATTAAAAGTGTTGAAGCCTGTGTCAAATAAAGCGCTCCAACAAATCTCATGATGATGAGATAACCTATGCATATCTCTAGAACATGCTAAATTGGGGACATTACAGTCCTCCCTCCCTGAGATTGCTTGTCCTCAAGCAATCATCGAAACAAGGCACATAGCGATCCACCCAGTGTTGGAGATTTGATTCTGAGCAGTTGATTGATTGTATGTTTGTTATTGATGACAACATTTAATACACAGTAGTAATTCTATATGTACTTATTAGAATGATGATATGAAGACTTGCATGAATAGATACATGTTGTTGACAGGTTTATTATGTTATGTTCATACACGCAGACCCAGATATGATGTTTCAGTAAAGTTATGCAATTTTGTTATTGGCAGTTATAGTTCTGGAAGTGTAATAGTTTAGGGCCAACGTATATAATATGTTTCTTGAGTTGCACCTATCTTCAGGATAGGCATGTGTATATTCATGGTTAGTTATGAGTTACCTATCTTTGGTTAAATGCGCCTATCATATTACATCAAGATTGTGTTGTTTGAGTTGATTTGGTGAAGTTGACTCAGTGAAGCATCATGTCTGTTCAGTTTGACTTGCGTGGACTTAATATTGTTTTCAGGCTTAGTTAAGTCGACTAAGATGTTGTTGAAGCATTTCTAAGAGCTGACATGACCTTCTAATTTGGAGAAGATACTTATAGTAGTTTGTTTGTGAACGCTAAGTGTGAATGATACAAAAAGAGATAGAAGATGTACAGAGAAGAAGATAAGATGTGGTTCATTCATCAAGAGTCTATGTGAAGAAGAAGTGAAAGATTGTAATACACTGGAACTGATCAAGACAACAGGTCTACTCTATAGTTCATCATCAGATATAGTGAATATATGTTATATAAAAGGTTGTAGCCTTCACCATCAAGCAGTGAGCTTTTGGATAGTGAGTCCACCACCCCTAACAGGGTTATTTGTAAAAGACTCCTAACAAGGTCCAACCCTTAACCAGGTCACTATACATATTGCATTATAATGTACAACTCCTAACAAGGTTGAAATATCTTCTAACAGGGATTAATATAAACAAGTGTAGTTTATTGTGGGTGCTAATTCCCATTGGGGTTTTTACCATTTGGTTTCCCCATAATCAAATTGTGTGTTGTGTATGGTGTTATCTGATTAAGAATTTACTTTGTTGTATTCTAAAGTTAAGGAAGTAAAAGAACTGAAGTTACTGATAACTGATTCACCCCCCCTCTCGGTTATCCTTTGGGACTATTCTAACAATTGGTATCAGAGCCAAGTGCCTTGGAGAAGAAGCCTAATAGCTTAAGGTAGATCAGATGTCTTACTTCAGAAAAGAAAGCCCTAAGTTTGATGGAGAAAATTATCTGGATTGAAAAAACAAAATGATAACACATCTACAATGTGTTGGCTTTGAGATCTTTGAAATTGCCACACAAGAAGTTGTAATTCCATCTCTGAAAGACCTTGCAAAGGATGGTGCTACTAATAGACAAAAAGAAACATTTACCAATAATGCAATTGCCAAAGAAGCCCTAATCAGCACTTTATTCGACAGTGAATTTTCTAAGATCAAGAAAATTGAGAAAGCATATACCATATGAAAGTATTTAGAAGATATGTTTGAAGGATATATTCAAGCAAATAATGCACGCAGGAAGACATGGAAAAATAAATACAACAGTCTTGAGATGTTACCTGAAGAGAACATTAGAGCCTACAATCAATGAATAAATGAAGCAGTCTCTAGAATCAGAAACAATGGTGGAGAAATATTAGAAGAAGATATAATGGACAAGCTGCTAACTAATTTGACATCAGACTATGAAAAAAAGATAATTATTCTAGAGGAAACCATGCAATTCTCACAAGACTTCAAGAGAGAGACTCTAATCAGAAAAATCTTTGCATTTGAGATATCAAGATTGAAGACTGAACCTAAAAGTGAAACAGCTTTCAAAGCCTCAGTCCATGGTAAGAAATCCTTACACATCTCCAGTCATAATGAGAAAGAAGAAG
>MU227083.1:910136-939072 GCA_018584345.1 Thuja plicata
ATCTTACCAAGATTGGATTCAAGAAAGGAGTAGCAGATTATAACCTATTCACAAGAGAAACACCTGATGGATTATTATTAGTTGCTATATTTTTTGATGACATTATCTTTGGGGGTAATGACAAGCTCAGTAAAGCATTTGAAAAGGAAATGCAAAATGAATTTGAAATGAGTATGATTGGTCCTATAAAATAGTTTTTGGGACTGAATGTAAAGCAAACAGATAAAGGTATATTCATTAATCAGTCAAAATATGTGAAGGAAATACTGAAGACCTTTCAGATGGATGACTATAAGCCAGTATGTACTCCCATGATAACAGGAAGAAAGCTTTCAAAAGATGATGATTCCACAGCAATTGATAAGACATTGTACAATGCTATGATTGGTAAACTCATTTATCTAACTCAATCTAGACTTGACATATCTAATGCAGTTGGCATTGTTGGAAGATTTGTAGCTGAACCCAAGTAGAACCACTTAATGGAAATCAAGAGGATATTCAGATATCTAAAGGGAACTATAGACTATGGTTTATGGTATCCTAAATTAGAGAATGTACAACTTCATGTGTATACAGATACAGATTGGGTAGGTTGTATTGATGATAGGAAGAGCACTTCAGGAGGAAAAGTATTTCTTAGAAACAGATTGGTTTCTTGGATAAGCAAGAAGCAGAACTGTATTTCTCAGTCAACAGAAGAAGCTGAATATGTTGCAACAGCACTGAATTGTTCAACCATAGTTTGGATCAAGTATATGGTTAAAGACTTTGGCATTCATGTTGATTATCCTATTGTTATTCACTGTGATAATACTAGCACTATCAACATGTCTAAGAACCTTGTGATGCACGTAAAGACAAAACACATAGAGATCAAGTACCATTTCTTAAGAGAAATGGTTGCAGACAAAGAAGTTAAATTGGACTATGTGAGCACCAAAGAACAGTTGGCATATATTTTCACAAAGCCCTTATCAAAGGATGCTTTTGAGTATCTCAGGGAGAAGTTGGAAGTAATTCCCTCTCCTGAGTCTGTTTAGAAGAATTATCAAGAATATCAGTCATTAGGTGACTGATGAATGGTTGACTAATCTACTCCTGGATTAGTACCTGTGCCTAAAGATCTATGGAACCCTTTTCCATTGATGTCAAATGGGGAGTATATAGTAAGGGGGAATATGTACTAAGGGGGAGCATATACTCAAGGGGAGTATATACATGGAACAAAAACACAATCAGAGGAACTACAGCAGTTTAGAGAAATCTTTGATGAGGATATTGAGAAGATTGTAAAAGAAAGAGGACACCATGAACAGAGGATGTTTTTGATATCATATGTTGCCATCAATTTCAAAGGGGGAGATTGTTGGAGATTTAATTCTGAGCATTTGATTGATTGTATGTTTGTCATTGATGACAACACATAATACACAGTAGTAATTTTGTATGTACTTATCAGAATTATTATATGAAGACTTGCATGCATAGATACATGTTTTTGACATATTTATTATTTTATGTTCATACACGCAGACCCAGATATGATGTTTCAGTAAAGTTATGCAATTTTTTTATTAGCAGTTACAGTTCTAGAAGTGTAACTGTTTAGGGCCGACGTATATAACATGTTTCTTGAGTTGAACCTATCTTTAGGATATGTGTGTGTATATTCATGATTAGTTATGAGTTAACTATCTTTGGTTAAACATTCCTATCATATTACATCAAGATCATGTTGTTTGAGTTGATTTGGTGAAGCCGACTCAGTGAAGCGTCGTGTCTATTCAGTTTGACTTGCGTGGACTTAATATTGTTTGTGTGCTTAGTTAAGCTGACTAAGATGTTGTTGAAGTGTTTCTAAGAGCCAACATGACCTTGTGATTTGGAGAAGATACATATAGTAGTTCGTTTGTGAACGCTAAGTGTGAATGATACAAAAAGAGACAAAAGATGTACAGAGAAGAAGATAAGATGTGGTTCATTCATCAAGAGTCTATGTGAAGAAGAAGTGAAAGATTGTAATACACTAGAACTGGTCAAGAAAATAGATATACTCTACAATTCATCATTAGATATAGTGAATATCTGTTATATAGAAGGTTGTAGCCTTCACCATCAAGTAGTGAGCTTTTGGATAGTGAGTCCACCACCCCTAAGAGGGTTATTTGTAAAAGACTCCTAACAGGGTCTGACCCTTAACTAGGTCACTATACTTATTACATTGTAATGTACAACTCCTAACAGGGTTGAAATATTTTCTAACAAGGATTACTATAAACAAGTATATTTTATTATGGGTGCTAATTCCCACCGAGGTTTTTACCATTTGGTTTCCCCATAATCAAATTGTGTGTTGTGTACTGTGTTATCTGATTAAGCATTTAATTTTTTATATTCTAAAGTTAAGGAAGTAAAATAACTAAATTTATTGATAACTGATTCACCCCCCCCTCTCAGTTATCCTTTGGGACTATTCTAACACCCAGATCCCAAGGAAAAGTATGTATAAGGACTCAGGCATCACCTGCAAACTCTTGTGATAAAAAATCCATCCCTGGAGGTGTCCTAACCACACTGTCACCATGCCAACCATAGTGGCCCACACAAGCCGTAGTGCTAATCCTACCCCTGGGTCCCTGTAGAGATGAAACTCAAATCTATCCATAACAAGGAAGAATGGATATCTTATACCATCTAGTAGAACATAACTCCCTACACACCCTACCAATATTCTCCATGTATGAATTTCATATTTGCAATAGGGACAAGTTCTCCCAAAAATAGTTGTACCATAACCCAAATATCCATCCTCTGCAAAACCATCATCGATGTGTTAACCCTGTAAGTAGCCTCCTGCTAAATTTTAGTAACTAGCCCCATCAATTGTAGATGGAGAAAACACATCCCATAAAGGATGGTATAAACTTGGATCCAACCCACACCAATGTGCAACCAAATCCTCAACCTATGGGTCAAAATAAAAATGATGAGCACTCCTCACTGTGTAATTATGGTAAAATGCTCCAATCTCTGTTAGAGGTTCATCAATATCAATCCAAGAATCAAGAGATGCCTCCAATCTCTAAATTTGAATAATTGGTTGGGAAAGATCTTGGGTAACCCTCTCAAAAAATCCAACCACAAAATAATTTTGAGGAAGCATTATAGTCAAAGTATCTATAATCTTTACCACTAAAACGCAAATACCGTGAGAACCCCAGATGAGAGTACCCTCAAAGGTCCCTCCTACAAGTATGGACTCTCAAGAAGGTACTCCATAAATGAATTTGTGTAGTATAAATTATATGAAGAAGCATCAACCTACTCCCTTGTAATCTACACCTGATCCCTCTCAAACCGCCGCACTACCAATTGCCTATCACTATCAATTATATGAGATGAAGTACTAGATTTTCTTCAGGCATAAGGAAAAAAATTACCATGAGAAATCATCTCCAAATCAGTTGATACTCTACCCATATCCTATGAATGATAAGGAATAGTGTCAGGAACTAACACATAAATCTTTGATGAATCCACTATTGCTACCTAAAGCCTCTCTACAACCTATTTTGTATCATCTACTATCATGCTAACTATTGCAGGAAATGGTAACACAAGAAGCTCTCTATAGTCCTCCACTAATGCACTCACCTCCTCTATATCTAATGCACATGTACCAAGGATGGATGTAACTATGTCCCCAACACATCCATCAATGTCATCCATGGAAGCCAACTCACACCAACCACCACTATATGTAGCTGAACTGATCTGTGTTTGGCATAGACTATACTCACTCCAACTCCATAGTCACCTTCCCCAAATGTATTTGTGACTCCTAAAGAGCCAACTGGGTGATCTCTCTAACACCCCATAAGTTTCCTAAAGCTCATGGGTGAGCTCAACTACCACCTCCTCTTTCCCTAACAATGCCTCATAACAAGTGCTCGCCCACTCAAGAAGGTGTTCCATGTCAGCTAACAACTATACATAACTCTACCTCAAAATTTGTATTTCCTCTCAAAGTGAATGAATCTCTTCTAGGGAAAGATAGCTACCACCATACTCATCTAACATGGAAGAACCCAACCATAAATAGCCAACAACTGCCAGATAGCATCATAATTCTCAAGAGCTAAAGAAATATCTCTATCACTCACCTTCAATTGTCTAGACACAAGATGCCTTTGCATGCCATGGCTCCCTTGTACACTCTTTGTCTCACTAATCACATTGTGGTAGGAACCTGTATCTACTAGACTCACCTCATGATCACTCTCCTCATGTCTGCTAACAACCTTACACATGTTTACCAATGAGGTACTACCACTAGGTACCTCTACAAATACCTCCTCTAAAGAATTGGAATTCATTCTTGTATCAAACTCCTGGCACACATTTGCTTCCTTATCCTCATCTGTGAGTCCCTGTAAAATAGGATCTTGGGATCCATCACTGTCAAATGACATCTTTGAGTCAAAACTCAATGTCTGGAATGATAAACCAAACAAACTATAGCACACATCATCCTCATACCAAACATCAGAGGTATCCACAACACTAGTGTTAGCATCATCTAACTAAGATCCCTCTGCTATCTCCTACTACATACATGACTCAATGTCATCATGTGAATCAACAACACTGGGGCATGAATCTACATCACCTAAATCCTTTGTAACACTCAAATCATGAGTGTCATCACTATGTAGCTCCATGCTCATATCTTGCATACAAGAGAAGATTATTATCTCCTGCATTGACCCAACACTACGAGTGCTGCTATAAAAATTAGAGATATTGGAGCTCATATCCTCCTCATAGTCCTCAAAGACAACACCACCATCTAAAGAATCAGAATGCATAGTGGCATCGACAACATCTTTCATACTAATTACTATCCACAACATCATCAACAAAATCACATAAGGGACTTTTGTCATGAAAATAAAACCCTTTAACACTAGTACTACTACCAAATGATGTAAAGCTACCGTCAATGGTAGTGAACATGTCATCATCTTGTTCTGTGACACTAAATTTGATATTCTTAGGATGTCGAGACTCATTACTACTATCTGCCAACAAGTTAGTTACATCCACATGTCCCTGTAAAGAGTCTCCAACATCATGTGTACAAATAGGACTTGTGGTTAACCCACTAAGTACATGATCATCTCCATAATGATCAGTAGCTGCTGAGAATTCATCATGAAGATTTATGGATGCGTCACTTGTAATGATCTCACATCTCTCGTCCAGACTTTTTTATGAAGAGGACTTATTGAAAAAAAAACCAAAAATTTTGTTGCCTTATCAGCAATTGTTAGATCTAAGAGTTTTGCATTTAGCCTTTCTTGAGTTTGCCTCATTTTCTCCATTTTTTTCATTATGTAATTTGTTTTCTTTCTAAGATTAGTCATACTTTTCAACTGATTTTCCCATTTTCTTGATTTCCTGTATTTTTCCATGATTGTAACAACTGCAAGAGTGGTGGTCACTCAAGACAATAAAGTGAGCTTAATAATTTCCACCCCAACATGATGGCAGGAAACTGCTCTGAGACCACTGTAAGAACCCTTTCTAGTTATAACTTTTACAAACACAAAATTGCTTTATTTTTCAAATGTTTGACATTTTATCAAACACTTTGCAGGCAAGCTCTAATACCACTGTAAGAACCCTCTCCAGGCGAATGCTTGTAAATAAAAAAATTTTGCCTTGTTTGTGTTTGTCTTGATGAATGAATGTGATATATATGCAATGTTTGATATGACAATATAATGCAGAAAATTAAAGATATTGCAATTATAATTTTCCAACTCAAATCTGAAATTGCATTGAAAATACACAGCTGAAAATTCTAGATTTTTATACCAGCTTGAATACTCTAAATTTTCACAAATTAATGACAACCCTTTTATCTAAAACAACAATAGCCAGAAAATCTAGGAGTTACAATTAATGAACTCACGGGTAATACATGCCTGGAAACCCTCTAAAAAGATGAAAAATAGCAGCAGATGAATTCTTCAACAAAGAAATGCTTGTAATCTAATTTATAATTATAGAAATAATATTTTTACGATTTGCAGCTGATAAACCTTCAATCACATGCTCAAACCCTCATCCAAAATCTTCAAAACTTCACCAATTAAGATCAAACATGGCTTCTATATAAATTCATTGCTAGATTGCACAATTAGTTGGATGTTTCACCAATTAAAAGTGTTGAATCCTATGTAGAATTCATAATTCCACCACGCTGAAATTATTCAAAGCCTTGTTTCTTCACGTCACCCAAATTCATAAAATCAATGCATCAAGAATGATTTCAATTTTGCACAAGAATTGCTTTTATAATAATAAAAGATATCTTCTTCCAGAAACCAAAGGCAAATATCTTCTCTCACACACTTTACACTAAAGAGCCTTCATCAATACACTTTTCAATTAGAAGCCTTCATTTAATAACTTTGAATTAATAATAAATAACTCCAAAGCTAAAAGCTTCATGAAGACACTTTTCACTTAAAAGGCTTCTTCAACACACCTTTCACTTAAAAGCATTGCTTTTAAGACTTATGATTATATTTCATGTGGATTAATGATTAATTACCCCACTAGGAATCCAAAAGCAATTTATAAACTCAAACTCAATATATACCACTAAAAGTGCCAATATCATCACCGACTGAATATAGTGCATAGGTGCCTGCCAGAAATGGAAACTGTCATCACTGACTTACTAAAAATAGTAATTTGACTAACTAAGACCCTCAAATCCATTTGTTAGCTCATGAAGCTTAGGATGATGAGCTAACATATGCATATCCCTAGAACTTGCTAAATTGGGGACATTACAATCCTCCCTCCCCGAGATTGCTTGTCCTCAAGCAATTGCCAAAACAAGGCACATATCTATCCACCCAGTTCCCAAGGAAAAGTATGTATAATATCCCAGATATCATCTGCAAACTCATTTGATGACAACTCCATTCATGGAGCTGTCCTGATCACATTGTCACTATGCCAACCATATTGACCCACACAATCTGCAGTGCTAATATTGTCCCCACTAGATCTCATTAGAGACAAAACTCACATCCATCCATAACAAGAAAGAATGGATATTGGATACCATCTGATAGACCATAACTCCCTAAAAACCCTACCAATCCTCTTTGTGTATGAAGTCCATCTATGCAATAGGGACAAGTACTCCCAAAAATAGTTGCACCTAACCCAGATATCCATCCTATGCAAAACCATCATGGATATGTTGACCTTGCAAGTAGCCTCTTTCTAACTTGTAGTAACTAACCCCATCAACTACAGATGGAGAAAATCCATTTCATAAAGGATGGTATAAACCTAGAGCCAACCCACACTAATGCGCAACCAAATCCTCAACATGTGGGTCAAAAGAGAAATGATGAGCACTCCTTATTGTATAATTACGGTAAAATGCTTCGATCTCTATTAGAGGCTCATCAATATCAATCTAAGAATCAAGAGATGGCTCCAATATCTGAGTATGAATAAATAGTTGGGAAAGAACCTAGGTAACCCTCTCAAAAAACCAAAACACAAAATCCATGTGAGGAAGCATTGTAGTCAAAGTATCTACAATCTTTCCCACTAAAACTTGAATACCGCAAGAACCCCGGATGAGAGTACCCTCAGAGTCCCCAAAAGGTCCCTCCTGCAAGTTTAGACTCTCAAGTAGGTACTCCATAAATGACTCTATGCAGTAGAAATATGAAGAAGCATCAACCTTATCCCCTTCAATCCACACTTGATCCCTCTAAAACCGTAGCACTATCAACTACCTATCGCTATAAGTTGTATGACATGAAGTAATAAATTTACTTCTAGTAGAAGGAAACAAATTACCATGAGAAATCATCTCCAAATGAGATGATACCCTTCCCATATCCTTTGAATCAAAGGGAGTAATGTCAGGAACTATCACACAACTCTCTGATGATTCTACTAATTCTACCTCAAGCCTCTGAACAATATTCTTTGTATCATATGTCATCCTACTAACTACTGGGGGACCTGGTACCACAAGAATCTCTTTGAACTCCTCCAGTGATGCACTCACCTCCTCTATATCTATTGTGCATGTACCAAGGATAGATGTAATTGTGTCCCCAACACATCCATCACTTACATCCGTGGAAGCCGACTCACCACCAACCACCACTATATGTAGATGAACTAAATCTATGGCTAGCATAGATTGTACTCACTCCAAATCCACAATCACCTTCCCCAATTGCATCTATGACTCCTAAAGAGCCAACTGGGTGCTCTCTAAAACCTCAGAAGTTTCCTAAAGCTCATGGGTGAGATTAACTACCTCCTCATCTTTCCCTAACAATGCCTCATAATAGGTGCTCCCCAACTCAAGAAAGTGTTCCTTGATAGCTAACAAATATACATAACATTGCCTCAAAATTTAGATATCCTCTTGAAGTGAATGAATCTCTTCTAGGGAAAGATAGCTACCACCGTTCTCATCTGGCATAGGATCACCCCAACCATAAACAACCAACAAATTTTGAATAGCATAATAATGCTCAAGAGAAAAATGAATATCTCCATTGCTCACCCGCAATTGTCTAGCCACAAGATGCCTCTGCATGCCCTGGCTCCCCTGTACACTTTATGTCTCACTAATTGTACTATGGTAGGAAACTGTATCTACCAGACTCACCTCATGATCACTCTCCGCATGTGCATTAACAATGTTACACATTTCCATGAATGAGGTACTCCCACTATATACCTCTACAAATACCTCCTTTGAAGAAGTGGAAGTCATTTTTGTATCAAACTCCTAGCACACATATGCTTCCTCATCCTCACATGTGATTCCCTTTAAAAGAGGATCCTAGGACCCATCACTATCAGATGCCAACTCTGAGTCAACACTCAATGTCTGGAATGATAAACATACTCATTTCATCATACATCATCCTTGTACCAAACATCAAAGGTATCCACAACACTAGTATTAGCATTTTCTAGATGAGACCCCTCTGCTATCTCATGTTGCATACATGACTCAATGTCATTGTGTGAATCAACAATACTAAGGCATGAATCTACATCACCTGGCTCCTCTATAACACTCAAATCATGAGTGTCATCACTAGGTAGTTCCATTCTCATATCCTCTGTATAGGAGAAGACTGTTGTCTCCTGCACTGACCCAACACTACGACTGCTTCTGTGAAAATTAGAGTTTTTAGAGCTCATATCCTCCTCGCAGTCCTCAAAGACAACACCATCATCTTAAGAATCATAATCCAAAGTGGCATCAACAACATCTTCTGCACTCACACTATCTATAGCATCATCAACGGGATCACATAAGGGACTATTGTCCTAAAAATCAAACCCTACACTAGTACTACTACCAAATGATGTAAAGTTGTCATCAATGATAGTGAACATGTCATCAGTTTATTCTGTGACACTAACTCCGATATGCTCAAGATGTTGAGACTCGATACCACTATCTGCCAACAAGTCAATTACATCCACATGTCCCTATAAAGAGTCTCCAGCATCATGTATGCAAATAGGACTAGTGGTTGACCCTCTAAGTATAGGATCATCTCCATAATGAGAAGTAGTTGCTGAAAATTTATCATGAAGATTTATGGATGCCTCATCTATAAGGATCTCATATCTCTCCTCTGATATTTTTTGTGAAGAGGTCTTATTGAAAATGGAAATGAAAAAAAAAATTTCCTTATCAACAGTTGTCGAATCTGAGAGTTTCACATTTATACTTTCCTGAGTTTGCCTCAGTTTCTCTATTTCTTTCACCGTGGAATTTTTTTGCTTTCTGAGATTAGTCATATTGTTCAACTAGTTTTCCCATTTTACCTAATTTCTTGTATTTGTCCATGATTGTAACAATTGCAAGAGTGTTGGTCACTCAAGACAAACAAGTGAGCTCAATGATTTCCACCCCAACAGGATGGCAAGAAACTTCTTTGATACCACTGTAAGAACCCTTGCTAGTTCTAACTTTGACAACACCAAATTCTTTTATTTTTCCAATGTTTGACATTTTATCAAACACTTTGCAGGCAAGCTCTAATACCACTGTAAGAACCCTCTCTAGGAGGATTCTTGTTCATAAAAAATTTCTGCCTTGTTTGTGTTTGTCTTGATGAATGAATGTGATATATGTAATGTTTGATATGACAATATAATGTAGCAAATAAAAGATATTGCAATTATAATTTTCCAACTCAAATCTGAAATTGCATTGAAAATACACAGCTGAAAATTCCATATTTTTATACCACCTTGAATACTCAAAATTTTCACAAATTAATGACAACTCGGTTCATTAAATAACCCTTATTATCTAAAACAACAATACACATAAAATATAGGAGTTACAATTAATGAACTCATAGGTAATACATGTCTGGAGACCCTCTAAAAAGATGAAAAATGGCAGCAGGTGAATTCTTCAACAAACAAATGCTTGTAATCTGGTTTATAATTGTAGCAATAATATGTTTATGATCTTCAACTGATAAACCTTCAAACACATGCTCAAACCCTCGTCCAAAATCTTCAAAACTTCACCAATTAAGCTCAAACATGGCTTCTATATAAAGTCATCGTTGGATTGCACAATTAGTTGGATGTTTCACCAATTCAAAGTGTTGAAGCTTGTGTAGAATTCACAATTCCACCACACTAAAATTATTCAAACCCTTGTTTCTTCACTTCACCCAAATTCATAAAATCAAGCATCAAGAATGATTTTGATTTTGCACAAGCATTACTTTTATAATAATAAAAGATATCTTCTTCAAGTCACCAAAGGAAAATATCTTCTCTCACACACTTTTCACTAAAGATCCTTTATCAATACACTTTTCAATTAGAAGCCTTCATTTAATAACTTTGAATTAATAATAAATAACTCCTAAGCTAAAAGCATCATGAAGACACTTTTCACTTAAAAGGCTTCTTCAACACACCTTTCACTTAAAAGCATTGATTTTAAGACTTGGGATTATACTCCATGTGAATTAATTATTAATACCCCCACTATGTGCCCAAAAGAAATTTATAAACTTAAACTCAATATATACCACTAAAAGTGCCAATATCATCACTGACTGAATATAGCACCTAGTTGCATGCCCAACTAAAACTGCCATCACTGACTTACTAATAATATTAATTCAACTAACTAAGACCCTCAAATCTAGGCATTATCTCATGAAGCTCACGGTGATGAGATAACCTCTACATATCCATGGAACCTGATAAATTGGGGACATTACATAGCTCTCCTCAACTGGAACAAGGTGAAAGGAAACAATCTAAGGATCTGATGGTGGGATGAAAAGGTCAACGGTAACTTAATTTTGTACATTCCAGATCCTTTCTTTAATATTCTCATAAATTTTGCCTCAATCTCATCAAATTCCTCTTCTTTTTCTTATTTAGTAGCCTTAAATGTGGTATTTGTTCTTGTACCAATAGCACTAAATTCCCTCATCTCAAAATAAAGTAAAGTCTCATACATTTTTTCTCTGGTATACTAATTTAAATTTTGATCTTTCTCTATGGAAAATACCTTTTGCACAACATAATTTTCTTCCAACTCACTGACAAGACCTCAAATGTCATTCAAACCATCATCTATCTTCTAAAAATAGCTTGTTATATTTTCATCATCTTCCATCTGCAAGCCTTCATACTTAGTCTTAGCATTCTACAACTTAGCTTGTTTGACTATATCATTTCCTTAATAATTTTTTCTCAAATTTTCCTAAACATCATGAGTAATTTCTAAAGATGCAAATTTTCTTAATTGAGCCTTAGAAAGAGCACTAAAAATAGCATACCTTGACCTCTCATTTTCTTCATAAGCTTTTATCTCATCAGGAGTGTTCAACCCATTTTTTGGTTTCACATATTGCTTCTTTACAACCTTCCAAGTTTTATAACTGAGAGAGACCAAGTATCCTCACATATTCACCTTCCAATAAGCATAGTCAGATCCATCAAAATTTTTACACCATCAAGATCTCCTTAAGTAGTTAAGCTCTTCTTCATGGAACCAGAGCTCTGATACTAATTGGTGAATTAGTTGACAATAAAACCTTTAAACACTTTAGTTGAATCAAATCCACAAAAATTATCTTTAATTCATTAACCATAGAAATATATAAACATGAAAGAGCATAGAAACCATCATACACAAGGAATGTCATATTTACATGGAAAATATTGTTTAGGAAAAAAATACAGAGAAGATTAAATCTCAAATATATGAACACTTATTCTGGTTAAGGTGACTTTTACAAAGAAAGACTTGCTACCGGAGGCTCATTGTATGAAGTAAGAAGGCTCACTGTTGGAGGTCTCACTGCCCAGATGAAGAAGGATAAAAGAGAATAGGTCCACTACTAATGCACAACTACAACACAAGTGAATGATTTGTAGATCTCTTTGACTCACTACTTTTGGTATCTAACAGATAAAGTCCACACTACTCTACACGACACTTTGCACTACTTCATACATGCAGGCAGACAAATCCTCTTTCATACATCTCCTTCACATATATACATATATCCATCTTTCATAAAAACTCACACAAGTATATACACATGCCACACATTTTTCCTCAATAATTGATCCTTTATTTACACTATCTTTTCATTTGTGAAATCTCGCCATGTCGGTTAAGCATCGTAACCAAGCACAATTTAAATTAGGTCAGCACTCAACATTCCCATAGTAGAAAGGACTAAGAAGTGGACCAAAAAATGCCTTATCTAAGACCAAAAACAACATCATACATATTAAATTTAATCTTTCATTCACTAAGACAATTAATTAAAGTGTAAACACATGAGGTTCTCCAACTCTAGAGTAAGAACACCATTGAACTTTGAAACCATGTCTCTAAAACTCAATCTCATCCCAACTAAATCGAATGAAACTGAAGATATTACAAACTCAGTTCTAAAACCATAACATCAGAAATCATCACACAGAGAAATGTGGACCATGCATTTCATGAAGAAAACATGGTCAAACATAGTCATACTCAAACAAATACCAATTCCACTAAATTGCAATCCAAATGACAAAATCTTGAATCCAATAACTTCAAACACTACTGAACAACATATCAAAACCTCATCAGCATATTTGCAACATGAATAATATGTAGAACAGGATTATCAATACAACTGTCAAAAAAATAGTCACCAATGACAACAACATCAATGAAAACCATGCTAACTCATAAATCAACCAAACTTACTAGATCAACAACTCATTTTTATCAATCCTACAAAAAGTTGTGCTCAAAGATATTGGTAGGGTAATGATAAAGGGGAGAAAATGGATGATTGGATGGATCAAGATAAGGATTTATGAAAAGGATTGGATATGATGGATGAAGTGTTGGAAAATAGGTGTTGGATAATAGAGGGAATGAAATAAAATGTGTTGTTGAGTGGATGGAAATGAGGACAAGAACAACCTTGGGACACACCTTGAGGGGTGGTGGAGTGATGGATGACAAGAAGATTTTGGATGTTGAAAATTTAATAGAGGAATAGACATATATCTTGGGACATAAGGACCCAAAATGAGTTTGAAAGGTGGGAGATGTTTAGGTGGAGGGATAGAAATTTTGGATGCTAACTTTGATGTTTCTTTGGGATTTTATTCTTCAAGGTGCCACTTGGGAATCTACATGGATTTTGGTTTTTCTTTCTTTTTTGGTTCCTTGGAATTCATTGCTTGTACAAGTGAATTGGGAACCCATATGGCTTTCAACTTTTATTTTTTCTTAGAGGGCCTTTGTGGCCTTTTGGATTATTTTTTTGGATCATATTTTGTTTTATTTTTACATTTCGATTAGATGGGACATGTTTATCCTTCAATGCATTTGTATTTTTGGACTTATGGATTTTCTGCTTGGCATCCAAATTTCTTGGAAGAGGAATGTGAATAATTGCTGAATAAGAATTATTTGGAGGTATTTTGGATGGGCTAATGCAAGTATATGGTTGGGAGGTTCTTAAATTTCTGTGCCTTTTTTATATGAAAGAATAAATGTATTGTGAGCTACTGGATGGAGGGATATATGGACCTAAGATGCATGGAAGGGTTGAAGGGGAAGGTGTATGCTTTGATTTAAATGTAGGAGGGAAAACAATGTCTTGAGTGTGAGATATATAATTGAGGTCATGACTATCAAGATAATCTTTGATATGGAGGGGTTCTAATATTCCTTGCTTTTGGAGGTCTAACTCTTTGCCTTGGTAATGCATGATTTGACAAATTTTTCTTTTGATGGCCTGTTGCTTTGGAAATAAGATGCGGGTCTATTTTGAGGTAAATATGACATGGAGGACATGATAGGACCACAAAGTATATTGAACCAGATGTAAGTGGAGGAACTCATTTGATACATAAGGGGTTCATGATTAACTTGAGTAGATATGTTAGAATCACGAGGGGAATTGGATCAATAATGGGATCTTCAGATGGAACAAGAGGAATGACAAGATCATGAGGTGGAATAAGAGGAATAATGGGATCTTGAGGAAGAATAAGAGGGATGATAGGTTCATCTATGGATATGGGATCTTATAAAGGACATGAAGATGAAGGGATTTTGTGGAGAACATGAAGGTGAACGGATACTTTGATCTTGAATTGAAAGAGGACCATTGGACTCTATTTTAACACTGTTTGCCTTTTGATTTTGAATAGAATCATTGGGAAGGATGGAAGGGATTTCATGATCATGCTTAGGAAGTGGAATCTTAATTGGACTTGGAATAATAGTTTGAGACAAAAAGGGATCATCTTGGATAGGATTATCATGAGATTCTACGAAGATGGGATCTTGATCATCAATTAAATGGGATTGATTGTTCTTGGTTTCTTGATCTTGATTCACTTTGGGACTCATTAATTGTTATTTGGATCATCCTCTTTCTATGGGGTATGATTTTTCATATGTATAGTTGATTCTAGGAAGGAATCAATTTTTTGACATGTGGGAAGTGGAATTTGAAAGGGACTCTTTGAAATGAGCTTAATTGGGAATGGATCACATGGTGGCAGTAGGTCTAGCATTTTTAAAGTATGGAAGGCATTTGCATTATATAATAAATTATCTTAGAAATATATTGTGGATGGACCTTGGAAGGTATCATCATTAGATGTATCATTTGATGGAGATGGTGTAGATTTCTCTTGTGAAACTTCTAGGGATGAAGGAATGGAGGGAGATATCGCAACTACTCGAGGGAAAATTTGTTCATGGCTATTGGGTGTGTCATTAGTGTGATTATTTTGTAATGATCAATTGCTAGACATGGGTAAATGATCTTTGATCATGCTCTAAAATAGATTTGTGTGCATAGCCTAGTCTTTCAAGTAATTTTTTTAAAGTTTTGGGTTGTGCTTTTTTATGCCTGTGTGGTTTTGTTTATGATGCCAAATTGAAATATGTTTATTGTAAGATATTTCTTATTGAACCGATGGTATGATATATTTCTCATTTATTATTCTTGGTTGATATCCAGTGGATGGTGTGTTTTTAATTGCACTTGTGCTTTTTTGGGACACCCTTGGTGGTGCATTTGAGGACATAAGATGAGGGTCACTGGAAAGAAAGCCACCGAAGGAAAACATTGTTTGGATAATTGTATTTTACCTTGGTAGGGATTGACCTGTTTGAACAATTACTTATGGTACCCATGGTTTTTTTATTACATGATGAACACTTGGTTCAAAATTTGGTGGTTTCCCTAGTTGAATTATACCAAACTCTGGTTGCATGATGTTACCCTCTGGTTGTATTGATTTAAACAATGGTTGTGTTGGGTTGAAAAAATTTTGAATCAAGATTTGATTGAATGGATTTTTCTTTGGAATTTGATTGAATTGGGTTTGATTTGGGACTTGGTTGAATAAGAATTGATTCAAGATTTGGTTGAATGAGGTTTGGATTTGGACTTAGTTGAATGAGATTTGGTTGAAAGAGAATTGCTTTGGGACTTGATTGAATGAGGATTGATTTGGGATTGGATTGAGATTTGTGTCTTTTGTTTGAAATTGGTTTTTCATGTTTATTTGTGTGATGAGAGCTAGTATTTCTATTTTTGGAATGAGAGCTTGTATATCGACTTTCTCAAGGTTTGAATTTCTGCCTCTAGATTTTTTAAGTAGTTTGGTCATCTAGGATCTCCTCTTTTCAAATTTCTTCAATTTTTGTTCCAAGATCTCTACTTTGTAAGATATTTTTTCCTTTGGTGATAGAGAAATAGGGATATCATTTATTTGGACATGATGATTTTGATCCAATTTTGGGGACATGTATAAGTTAAATTGACATGACTGATTATTTTATTGTGATGACATAGTCTTGTGACAGTAAGAAGGTTGATATGGGGGTGATGCTCTATCAATTTGAGGGTCAACTTCTTTATAATAAAAGTAATGGAAATCCATCATGTTTATCTTTGACTAAAATCAAAGATGCTTGGTGATTAAATTGGGTAAATTCTTTGATGATTTTGTTGTCTCGTAAAATCTTAGGATCTTGTTTCAACCATTGAGTTATACTATGCTTTTGAATTTTTAAAGTTTATGGATGAAACAAAATGCACCTAGAGGAATGACAAGTGCAATTATAAAAGATGAAGGACCAATGCAACTTATGTTCTTGGTATTTTTTATAAGATTTTGGAATAGAAGCCTAAAGTTGTAAATGGAATGAAGCTAAGACCGTAAGAGGATCAAAAAGGAAAAAATTAACATTTTGACTTGGTGATAGTGAAAAAGTTGTGACAAGATCAAAGGATCTAAATGCAAGCTAAGGCAAATGAAATGGATAAACAAGAGGAATTATTGCCTACGTTTAAGACAATTCATTAATGAAGCAATAGTGGACTTAAGACCTAAGGAAAAATGGTTGGAATTGGTTTATGTTGTAGTTGTTGGCATTCATGTTTTGTCACTGGTGTCAACATATGTTTCTGATGAAACTGAAAGACTGGTTAGCTTTGGTGCATGGATGACTGACATAAGTGTATAGGCATTGTACGAGTGTTGCATAGTATATGAATATGTGGATGTGTACAAGGATGAGCTTTGAACTTATATCTAAGGTTGCTTGAGTTTATGTTTCTGTTTGTTTGAGTTACAACAATTTTTGTGAAGACTGTTTGTAGAACAGTGGCAAAGAATTATGACAGAGTTAGTATCTGAGTTTTGAGGATAACTCGAGTGTGAGAATGATTCATGTTATGCGAGCTTGAGGAATAGAAGTATGCATGTTGAGGAATGTTTTTTTATGATTCTTGGGTCACAAGACTCTTGGTGATGTCATTTTTTGTGTGTGTTCTGGAGAAGACCTATTTGGGGCCAACTTCATAGATGTAGTGGGTAATATGGATGGCGAGCGTGGATTATGAATATTGAATTATATTTGATGGATTTTAATTTATGTTTACTTGTTGTAGGTACTGTGTGTATCTTAGAAAGGGGTTATGTAATTATTTGTGCATTAGGGAAGTCTTAATTGGCCGACATAATTGCTTATTGTAAACATGTATAAAAGAAAGTAGTTTTCTTTTCTGAAGAGTGTAATGGGATAGTGAACTGTGGAAGATGCAAGCTTATATTTGTAAATTTTGTTGGATGTAGAGAAGTTGTTGTGATTGAAGAACTTCATTGGAACTATTTTATAAAATCCATTGCTATCAGTAGAAAATCCATTGCTATCAGTCGGCTCATTGAATTGTATATCTTTTATATATGTGTGTTTCAGACAGTATGTACTGGGGTTGGATTTAACATTCTTTAGGCAGTGAGCCTAGGAAGTGAGCCTATTGTTTATCTTAACTCCTAACAGGGTTTGTCCTTTAACAAGGACTGTGTACTATATGTAACAATCAGCTCCTAACAGGGCTAAATCTCCTAACAGGGATATTATACTTTCAGTGCATTATTTGTGGGTGTTGATTCCCACTGGGGTTTTTCCCTTAATAGGGTTTCCTCAACAACAAATGGTTGTGTTATGGTATTGTTGATAATATGTTCAGAATTGCATTTATCTTTTGATGGTTAAAGGTTAAAGTTTAATTATTTACACAACTTATTCACCCCCCCCCTTCCCTCAGTTGCTCTGGTGGACTATTATTGCTAACAATTGGTATCAGAGCTTCTGGTCCTTAGAGAGAAATTTTAACAGCTTGAGGTGATCTTGAAGATGGCATACTATAGAAAGGATAGTTTGAAGTTAGATCCTGAAAACTTTGGCAGTTGGAAAAACAAGATGAGAACTCATTTTTTGTGTCTGGGAATTGACTACAAGATGATTACAAAGAAAGATGAACAGATCAAGACTGAAGATGAACTAGATAAAGCTATTGATGATGAAAAGAAGTTGTTTTCTTGTAACATGGTTGCAAGAGAAGCACTTATTAGTGTGCTCTCTGAAGGTGAATTCATAGAGGTTAAATATTTGGATTATGCACATAACATTTGGTCAAGATTAGAAGCACTATATGAAGGAGATAAGTTTACTAAGCAAGAAAAGTTACAGAACAGGAAAACAAGGATGGAAATTTTGAAAATGAAAGATGATGAGAATGTTAGAGCATATGTACAAAGAGTTACTAATGTTTTTATTGGCATTAGAAACTCTAGAGGCACATACAGTGAAGAAGAAGTGATCGCAAAGATTCTTATATCTTTGACACCTATTTACAAAACTAAAGTGCAAGCTATAAAGAGATCATACCTTTGATGGAGAAATTCAACAAAGATTTGTTGATTGCAAAATTAACTACCTTTGAGGCTATAGAGCTGGGACATTCTTTACCTAAGGTTGAAATAGAATTCAAGGAAAATATGCATTATAGTAAAATATTTTATCATGGATTGCGAGAACCAGCAGGAGTGACTTGCGAGAAGAACTTGGTGAACATGCAAATGATTGGGAAAAGATACAGGAAGAAGAAAGGAAGTTAGCTAAAATTGTGGCCCTGATCGCAAGAAGAGAAAAGAGAGGTAAGGGTAAGTTTGAAGGAAATTTACCTCTGAAATGTTTTTCATGCAATAAGATAGGTCATTTTGCATCTAGATGTCCTACAAGGGTTCCTAAGCATGAATGTAAGTTTTATAGATGTAAATACTCCAAGGACAAGGAATGTTACTATGCTAGTGAAGGTGTATCTAATGATGATATTGTGGATTATGATGAAATTTGATTTATTTCTATTAAAGATAATGAATCTATTCGTGAAGAGAAATCCCTTGTTTCACATGTTGAAAATAAATCTAAATGGATCATAGACACTGGTTGTTCACATCATATGACTGGTGATAGAAACAAGTTTATTCAGCTAACTAAATATGATGGTGGTGTAGTCAAATTTGGTGACAATACTCCTAAGTTTATCATTGGAATGGGATAAATTTCTCTTGATGATAAAACTAATACTAGTGATGTATTACTTGTTGATGGACTTAAGCATAATTTTTTGAGTGTTGGCTTGTTGACAAAGGTTATCATTTGAAGTTTAATGATGGGAAATTTTCTATCAGAAGTAAGATGGGAGATCTAATAGCATCTGGTACTAATTCAAGAGGTAATTTTTTTGAGTTGAACACTACAGAAGTTTCTTTTTTTGTTGTGAAGGTTGATGATAGTAAGTTATCGCATAGAATATTATGTCATGTAAATTTTGATAACATTGTAAAAGAAAGTATAACTAATGTTGTTATAGATCTACCGAAGATTGTGAAACCTGCTAACACCATGTGTAGAGAATGTGTGATGGGGAAATAAACTAGAAGCAGTTTAAAAAAAAATTCTTATTCAGCGAAAGGGAAGTTGGATCTGGTGCATACAGATTTGTGTGGTCCTACAAGAACAAGATCTTACTATGGTGAAAGGTATTTCATACACCTTTTTTATGAATTTTCTAGGATGATGTGGGTTACATATCTTAGAGAGAAATCTAAGGATTTTTTAAATATTCAAGATATTCAAAGAAAAAGTTGAGAATGAATCATGTTTGAAGATAAAATGTTTAAGATCAGATAGAGGTGGAGAATTTACTTTAGATTTGTTCAATACCTACTGCAAAGAGCATGGAATACACAGACAAACATCTGCTCCTAGGACACCATAGAAGAATAGGATTGCAAAGTGAAGAAACAGAACTATATTAGGCGCTTACATAACTATGTTGCTTGAAGGAAATGTGTCACATGTTCATTGGAGAGAAGTTGTCTGTCTTGTTGTTTACACTTTGAACAAAATTCAGATCAGAGAAGGTACTATTAAGACTCCTTATAAACTATGGTTTAATCATGATCCTACTGTGAAATATTTCAAGATATTTGGTAGTAAATGCTATATCAAAAGAGATGATGAGATAGGAAAGTTTGATGCTAGAAGTGATGAAGGAATCTTCCTTGGTTATTCCACTAAGAGAAAATCTTGTAAATTTTTTAATCTGATATTGAGGAAGATGATTGAAAGTGCTCATGTGAGGATTGATGAGAAGTTTCAGATTCAGGAAAGAATATATGACTGTAGCCAGACTACATAGAACAGGGAGGTTACTGCAAATCAAGAAGAACCTTTTGAGGTTGATCATGAGATTGAGGTATGTCTGAATGATTCAAATGATTCTACTAAAATTCCAAAAAAATCAAGGTATGTTAAGAAGAACCATCCTGAAAACCAAATTATTGGCAATGCAAATAAAGGCATGATGACAAGATCCAGATTAAGAGATGAAATTTGTTTGATTTCTCAAGTTGAACCAAAAACAACTGATGAGGCATGTAGAGATGAATCTTGGACTAAAGCTATGCAAGAAGAATTGGAACAGATTAAGAAAAATAACACTTTGGAATTGGTTTCTAGACCTCAAGATAAGAATGTTATAGGGGCTAAATGGGTTTTCAGAAATAAAATGAATGAAGAAGGAATGGTTGTAAGGAATAAGGAAAGACTAGTTTGTAAAGGCTACTCACAACAAGAAGGCATAGACTTTGAAGAAACATTTTCTCATGTTGATAGGCTTCAGGTAGTAAGATTATTTATTTCTTATTCTGCACACAAAGACTTTAAAGTGTATCAGATGGATGTGAAATCTGCATTTTTGAATGGAGATCTAGAGGAGGAAGTATATATTGAACAGCCTAATGGATTTCCTCTAACAGATGATGAGGACATGGTTTGCAAATTGAAGAAGGATTTTTATGGTCTGAAACAAGCACCTGGAGCATGGTATGCTAGGTTGGACAGGTATTTAAATCATCTTGGTTTTAGAAAAGGTAATGCAGACAATAATTTGTACTTAAGAACTAGTGAAGATGGAATTTTAATAGTTGAAGTTTTTGTAAATGATATCATTTTTGGACGTAATGATGAAATGAGTAAAAAGTTCTCTAAAGAAATGGAAAATGAATTTGAGATGTCGATGATTGGTGAAATGAAATTTTTCCTTGGACTAATAATCAATCAGAACAAGAATGGTATTTTATTTCTCAGACCAAGTATGTTAAGGAAATGTTGAAAAAGTTTGGATTGAAAGATTGTAAACATGTTGGAACACCTATAGTTACTAGTTACAAGCTTACTACTACTAATGAATCTCATAGTATTTTTCAAACAAAGTACAAATATATGATTGGAGGCTTACAATATCTGACTCACACTAGACTAGATATTGCTAATGCAATTGGAATTGTGGCAAGATATCAAGAAGATCCTAAAGAGACTCACCTTGTTGTTGTAAAAAGAATATTTAGATATCTTAAAGGAACACTGAAATATGGCTTACAGTATAAAAAAATCTGATGATTTTGTTTTGCATGCTTATACTGATGTTGATTGGGCAAGAAATATTGATGATAGAAAGAGTACAAGTGGTGGCACATTTTTCTTGGGAAAAGATATGTTTCTTGGTTAAAAGTAAGAAGCAGAATTGTATAGCTTAGTCTACTGTTGAATCAGAGTATGTTGTTGTTGCTATAAATTGCACACATATTGTTTGGATGAAGCAAATGTTGAATAAAATTAGGATAACTTTTGATGAGCCAGTGGTTATTCATTGTGATAACACTAGCATAGTGAATATGTCAAAGAATCCAGTTAATTTCAATTAAATATCATTTCTTGAGAGACAAGGTTGCAGAGAAGGAGATTAGATTGCAATATATCAACACAAAGGAACAAATAGCAAATATATTTACAAAATCTTTTCCAAAGGATGTCTTTGAGTATCTCAGAGGTATGTTTGGGGTGAGAGACCCTCCTTGTGAGAACTAATTGATGTAAGAATGCATCAGTCCAGTGGCTTTCTGAGCTATATCATTTTTTGGACTTGATGTATGGATCTACTCCTTAGGGGGAGTGGTCATAGGAACAAAATAGAACACATATGGGTGATTAAGCACCTAGTTGTTGCAAGCATGAAGATTTGAAAAAGATACACCTTGCAGAGGAAAGATGGTCAGAAGTAGAGTAATGGCACCCTTTTCCATTGATGTCAAAGGGGGAGAGATTTTGTGAAGAGAGACTGTGGAAAATCCCTACTATTTCAGGGAGAGCTGTGAAGAGGATATTGAGAAGATTGTTTTGAGATAGGTACTTTTTGGATTGATGTATTTTCTCATATATTGTCATGAATGCCAAAGGGGGAGATTGTTGGAATTGGTTTCTTTTTTAGGTATTAACATTCATGTTTTGTCATTGATATCAATATATATTTCTGATGAGACTGACAGACTAGTTATCATTGGTGCATGGATGGCTAATAGAAGTGTACAACTACTATATGATTGTTGCATAGTATGCAAAGATGGGGATGTGTACAAGGATAATCTTTGATCTTATATCTAAGGTTTCTTGAGTTTATGTTTATTTTTGTTTGACTTACAATGATTTTGGTGAAGATGGTTTATAGAAGAGTGACAGAGAATTGTGATAGAGTTAATCTCTGAGTTTTGAGGATAACTTGAGCATGAGAATGATTCATGTTATGCGAGCTTGAGGAATGGCAGAAGAAATGTTGAGGAATGTTTTTATGATTCTTAGGTCGCAAGACTCTTGGTGACGTTAGGTGTGGCATGTGTTATGGAGAAGGCCTATTTGGGGTAGGCTTCAAAGATGTAGCATGTATTATGGATGGTGAGCGTGGATTATGGATCTTACATTCTATTTGATGGATTGTAATTGTTGTTTACCTATTATAGGTACCATGTGTATCTTAGCAAGGGGTTATGTAATTATTGTGCATTGGGGAAGTCTTAATTGGTCGACGTAATTGCTTATTGTAAACCTGTATAAAAGCAAGTTGCTTTCTCTTATGGAGAGCATGATGGGACAGCGAAGTGTGGAAGCTACGAGCTTGTATTTGTGAAGTTTGTTGGATGTATAGAAGTGGTTGTGATTGAAGAACTTCATTGGAACTATTTTAGCAAAGTTGTTTCTATCAGTTGATTCATTGAATTGTATATAGATTATATACATCTATATTTCAGACAGTATGTCTTGAGGGTGGATTTAACCTTCTTTAGGCACTGAGCCTGGGCAGTGAACATGTTGTTTCTCTTGACTCCTAACAAGATTTGTCTTTTAACAGGGACTCTTTACTGTATGTAACAATCAGCTCCTAGCAGGGATACTATACTTTTAGTGCATTATTTGTGGGTGCTAATTCCCACTAGGATTTTTCCCTTAACAGGGATTTCTCAAAAATAAAAGGTTGTGTTATGGTGTTGTTAATAATATGTTTAGAATTGCATTTATCTTTTGATTGTTAAAGGTTAAAGTTTTAATTATTTACACACAACTAATTCACCCCCCTCTCAATTGTTCTAGTGGACTATCATTGCTAACAAAAATAAGGAATATGTCCAATTTTAACTTAAGGATAAACCTATATTGTAACATGCAAAGTTGAAACGAGATTTGAAAGACTTTGATTTCTCATGTTTTGAAACTTCTAATTTTTGACACATTTTTTAAATTGGTTTGATGTGACAAGTGTGTTAGGACAAATATTTTAGATTTTGGGTACATTATGTTTGGATTGGAAAAAATTTTTGAACACTCACACAAGACACATTAGACAAAAGGGCTATTTTAACTCTGAAAAAAATTAAAGGAATTCCAAAAAGGGGACTAGATTAGCGCAAGTTTAAATTCAATGGTTTTGACAATTGAAAACACTTGCAAACATTCACAACCTAGGCTGGAAGTGGTTGATACTTGTTGAGGCCCCGAAAAAAATAAAATACCACAAACACTGCAAACTGTAACCACCTAAATTTGGTCTGTTCCAACTATGGACCCTATTTGCCCTAAGTGTGATCATACCCTTGATTATGTCCAAACGACCCTATTATTGCTTGGCATAATTCTTCAAAACAATTTAATGTCCTAGGTGATTTTTATCGCTAATTTATATTAACTATTATAGCCATATGATTCAAATCAATTCAAACTATTTAAATCAAACCAAATTCAAACATGGCTATAGTATTTAATTATAAAGGAATTAAATAAATCCCTAAATCAATTACCCACTTGCAAAATAACGCATTCTCCTAGCCTATTTAATTTAATTAAAATGGCTATAGTCCCCTAATTATTAAAAAGCAATTAAATTGTTTAAATAATTAAATTCCTATTTTTGAATGAATTAAATAAGTTTAACTCATTAGATTAATATTCCCCTAAAACCCCAACCTAACCTATCTCAACCACTTCTACCCTGGGTTCTAACCCTTCTCAACCCATTCAACCTTGCTAATCTAATCCTAATCCTAATTCTAACCCTAACCCACTTCCTAATGTTGTCACATTCCATTAAGGGATGATTAACAACTCCACCCACTTGAGAAAGTCATGGAATCTCAAGATTCCTTCCTCAAGTCCACCTTCTCAAGCCACCCTCTTACACCCTCCACTTGCTTCTTTAAGGATTTCATTAAGGCCTCATTAATGAAGATGCCTTAAGCCTATGTCTCCTCCATACCTCCTTAATGCTCAGGGCATTAATGGCTCTTACACCACCATTAATAAGTCCCTCAACTCATTAATGGGCCTTGTCTCCCCTCTCTCTCTCTCTCTCATTCTTCTATAAATAGAAGCCATTTTTGAGAGCAAATAAGCCTTCATCTCATATTGTAAATGCATTGTTATGCTATTAGATTAAAGTTAGAACTCATATTTCACTTCATAATTCATGTTTTTACATTGTTATTATCTTCCTTCTTAGAGATAGAATGCATGTTTTCTCATCATTTAGCTTGTTTTAAACTAAAATCCTTCATGCTAGGTCGTATATGTCACTGGCATTTAGCATAATCTGAGGGCTATTATGTTACATGCTACACTCTTCTTAGTTAGAAGGTAATAGGTTGATATTAGTTGGTTTTACATGCTTATCTAACCTTTTTGAGCTAATGCAATGATCTATTGAGGTGTTGTGTCTCTCTTATCAGGTACAAAATATACACACACATTTTTGGCACCCATCGAGGGGCAATTTTTATGACTTTGCCTCATTTTAAATCAATTTTTCACTAATTTGCATGCCCAAAAATCTATTACAGGATCATTTTTGACCTTTTAGGATCGCATCTGGGATACACCCTCGCACCGTGGAAAATGAGGCTCGCATTCGGGATTTCTTGGGTCATTTTCAATTTAGGATCGCATCTGGTAAGCTTGGAAACGCATCTGGTAAGGAAGCTCGCATATAGTATGCTGCATCGCATTCAGTAAAATTTTAGGATCGCATCTGGTTAGAAATTTTGTGCATTTCGTTTGCCTAACTCTAACATTTTGACAAGTTGTGTTTTTGGTGTCTTACAACCTAACAAGCGTTTATAGGTTGTTCTTGAAATTTTTTGTGGGAGTTAATGTCAGCAGATACTAACTTGGTTTTTCAAGTTACCCAACCCCCCATCTTGACTTCTATTTACTTGCTTTCCAAATTAAGATACATATTCCAATCTATCACTAAACTGACTAGAGGATTATGCTCTTTTCCTTTTAAGGAAAATCATAAACTCCTACATCAGTTTATGGATTGAACAGAATTTGGAGTTAACTAAACAAGCAAACACATCATCTAATTCAATTTGAAAATAGTAAATGAACAACACAAAGCACTAAATATTGTGGTTCAAAGAACAAGTTCAATCATATAATTTCTTTTGGAATCAAAAATTGAACAAGAAAGTCATTAAATATTATGGTTAATTGAACAAGGCAACTTTCCTTTTCAAGCATCCTTTTTTTCTTAAATAGGAACAAACTAAATCGAGCTCAACATAGCTTGAAGGAATGAACTTTATTTTACGTGTTTTGGGAGAAAACAGTTTAGATTAGGAGAGTATGCTCTTCTTCAGAAGAAGAATTATAAATCCAGACATCCAAAGCTTGCCAATCCTAGTTACATATATTTAAACCATAGAGGGTATGTCAGTTGAGGAAAAAATCTCCTGAGAATGACCCGAGTGAGGACAGGTTTTACGCCAACCCTTCCAACTCACTATAAATAGTTGCTTCCTCATAGGCCAAAGCCTCAGAAGATAGAACTAGTTTTGTTCTTGGAATTTCGACATCATTCCTTGAACATGTCTGGGTATATGTAGAGTAGAGCCACTTGAATCTTGCTTGCGAGACTACATATATTCAGATATTCATAGGGCTATATGCCTGAATTTTGCCTTGTGCAATTCTATGGGGGACAGTTTTGAACAGATTGCCCAATAATCTACAACAACTTCAACTGAAATAATTCTCGATTCATCCCTGAAAGGGTGATAATCTTTGTGCAAGAAAAAAAGTAATTTCCCCAAGACACTCATCATATTGTGCCCTCACTTGTGTTTGGAGTCGGCTAATACAACATCATGACTGGAGCCATTGCGTGCTTGGTGATGGTTGTATTCTGATTAGCATTTGAGTGTGTACCTGAGTCAACGAGCAAAGATTTTCATCCTCCAACCAGAGAATAGGAAAAGATGAGTGTTTGTTTAACCCTCCTAACAATGCAAAACTGTAACAATGCAAAACTGTTTGACGTGTTCAAAAGATCATTAAAAAGATAAGCTCCTCAAAAAAATCAACAAATTTCAAACCCTGGAGTACAAGTATTTTTCACACATTACAACACCTCCTAACACAATTTGGAAACAAGCAACTTCATGCACTTCGAAAACAAACTTTTTAGAACTAACAAAGACATCATAAGATCGCATCCTGTATTTCCCAAGTTGCATGCAATGTTTAGGATTGCATTTGGTATTCTGGATCACATTTAGTCAGCACACAGTTGCATCCAGATTCTAGGATCACATCTGGTACCATCAGAGACTCGCATCTGGGAGCTCGCATTCAGAACAGTGGGTACTTGTAGGAGTTTTTCTTAGAAAGTCTCAGTTGATTAGGATACCCTTTTTTCTCTTTATCTGGTTGTTGTTGTCTCTTTTGGTCTCCCTGTTGTAATTTCAAAACACTTTTGAAATGTCCACCTTGCATGCCTAGTCCATCTTTCATGATCAGTTCAATACGTGTGTTCTACCCATTTTCTATCAACAAATTGGTTCCCAACTCACTATCAGGGCATTCTAACCCTCTGATGCTAGAATCATTTACATCCACCAACAACAAATAGTTACTTTTACCTAGACACGCCCACTTGAACAATCTGAAACTCTCACTCGCACTATTGGGAAATGTTGACAAAAGTTGAGGAACAACTTCATGGTTAACATGAGACACAAAAATTACGCAACTAAAGGATTGAAAGTGCCTCCTAAAACACCACACTTTCAAGGAGAAACATCTCGTAGTTCCCTTGATCTAGATTCCCCTCAAATGGATAGCGACACTCACGGATGGAGTAAGGCTTTTGAGGATTATAATAATGGAAAACATGAAGAATCCGAAGGTACAGAGGAGGAAGAAGTTTGAAAGTGATCCATTTGGATCAGACAGTGAAGAGGAGATCCCCAAAGATGAATACAAAAAACTCAAACAAAGTAAATGGATCCACAAGATATTGGAACGAATAATTAATGACGATAAAGAAAAATACTTCCTCCATCTAGCATCTACAGGTGTTAAATTACCCAAAGATTATGACGTGGAAAAACTCAAGGAAAAGGAGGTACCAAACCCAATATCTATTCTCACCAAACAGCTCAATCTGATGCAAACAGAGCTCACAAACCTCAAACAAGAGAAGGAGAAACCCAAAACACAATACTCTTTGGACACCATTTGTCCATTTCCTTTTGACAAGAGTATCACTATGGTCCCATTTCCTCCCAACGTGGCAAGGCCAAAGTATGAAAAATACACGGGAGAAATTGACCCCCACGATCATGTAAGGGAATTATGTGCTCTAAGCATCGAGTACATGCATGAACCTACATATCTCATGCGACTGTTTCAAGGAAGTCTAGGAGGTAATGCCATGGAGTGGTTCTCAAAACTAAACCCTAAGGTCAAGACATTTGAGAAGTTTATCCAACGGTTCATTCAACATTACTCCTACAACATCCAACATGATGTAACTATGATGGACCTATGTAACAGTAAACAATGAACTGGAGAATCATTCACACACTTCCTTCAAAGATGGAGGAAGATTTTTGCATGATATTCAAGGGTTATTCCCAAAACAGAGAAGATGGAAATCTTTGTTAATAATCTAGTGCCTAAATTGAACTATGCTCTACAAATGCAAGACTCTCCTAGCTTTGATAGAATGATTAAAAATGCCCTCCGTATTGAGGAAGTCATGGTCAAAAGGGGAGAGATCACCCTTCAAAATGAAAACAAAACCAA
>MU227083.1:939122-962986 GCA_018584345.1 Thuja plicata
TACAAATGCAAGACTCTCCTAGCTTTGATAGAATGATTAAAAATGCCCTCCGTATTGAGGAAGTCATGGTCAAAAGGGGAGAGATCACCCTTCAAAATGAAAACAAAACCAACAACTCCAACTCCAAACCTAAATGGTGGAAACAAAACAAGAATGTTGTTAATGATGGATTGGTTGATGCCTCTAACATTAATCCTAAACCCGAGGCATTTAATCTAACCAATGGCATGCAAGCAAGCAAAGATGCTAAGGTAACACCTCCCATCCCAAAATCAAACAATGATAACAGCAAGGAATGAACAGGGACCTTGAAACCCCAAAAAACATTCACTCCTTTGGCGGAGCCTCTTGAGACTATTTTGAAAACACTATTGGATAACAAAGTTCTTACAATTCCTGATTCTAAACCATGTGAACCAATGGTCAAACCCAGGTGGTGGGATGATAATTCCTATTGTGTCTTCCACAAAAACAAGGGACACAAGACTAATAATTATCTCAAACTTAAGCATGTCATCCAAGACCTCATCAAAGGAGGTAAGATCAAAGTAGATGGAAATACTACCAATGAGGATCATACAGCATTCAACAAACCCTTTCCTAATTATAATCAAGGAGAAACATCTAAAGGGAAGGGTAATGAGGTAAACTACACCTATTCCAAAAGTGACAATGTGATTAATATGCTTGACATTAAAACTGAATCCATCAATGTGGTCACAATTAAAGGTGTCATCCCACTCAAATGTTGTAACACAGAGCCAAGCACGGGTTACAATCAAAGGACCTCCAAAAATGACATCAATGTCAACATCCAAGGTTCCTATTGTAACTATTCCTAAACCAACAGCAAAACACATGGTCACTATCCCTGGAGCAAAATATGACTTGGTAGACCAATTGCAACGAAACTCTACCAAAATTTCTATTTTTGAATTTCTCAAGATATCCACGGTACATAGGGAAATCCTAGAACAAGCTCTACACACTGCTAATGCTCCAAAATATATCGATATAGACAAGTTTCAAGCGATGGTCAATCACATCTCAGCGTCGCACTACCTCTCTTTTTCTAAAGAGGATGATAAGTCATTGACACATCCACATAATCAACCCCTCCATATTGAAGTCCTTATTCATAAATCCCGTGTTAGACGTGTGTTGATAGATGGAGGCCCAGGATTGAATATTCGTACACTGGATCTAATCAAGAGACTAGGTCTCTTAGAACAAACAATTGACTCTAGAAATAAGATAACCATCAAATCTTATGATGAGGAAGAAAGATCCTCTAGAGGTCTTATTGTTCTACCTATTAGAGTCAGACCAATTGAGAGGAATGTCATATGTCAAGTTCTAGATTTACCATTGGCCTACAATATCCTACTAGGGAGACCATGGATTCATGAGATGCAAGTTATACCATCCACTTACCACCAATGCATAAAATTCCCACATAATGGGGTGGAAGTGATGATTCCTGCAGATGCTAACTACACTTGCAACAATATCAAAGCAGGTAGCATGATCCCACACAACAAAGAGGCTATAGGTGCAGATGCTCCTGAAACTACCAAGGACGTGGTTATGAAGAATTTTAGAAAAACCTTGAAACTTGAAGAAACAGGTATGGGAGAGTACAAATTGGACCTGACTCCCTCACTGACAGAACTTTCGGTGTCACTAAGATCCTATGGGAAGCCTTCCTTGACATTCACACATGCAGCATCCAAAGAGCCAGAAGTACACAAGGCAACTGGCATGATAAAGGCATCCACATCTTCTTCAAATAACACAGAAGAACAGGAAATCTTGGATTGGCTTTACAAAGGCGAACCAATGGAATCTGAGGTCAAACATGTAAAGATATCCCTAGAACGGTATGGAAAAGGATATGATTTCCTCACACAAATGGGTTACAAAGGAAAGGGACCTCTAAATGACACAGGATGAGGACTTGTTGAACCTATACCCATGGATTTTTGCAACACCAGAGATAAAACAGGATTGGGTTTTAATACTAACATTGATAAACCTGCTTCCAAAGAGAGTCCACCTTCTGAAACAGGGAGCGATAAAACAAATGAGATAATACTAGAGCCATGGCCTTATGAAAGATTATTACATATTGGTATAGAGAATCCTAAGTATCAAGGAGAATGCTAGGTGCCCATCTTTGAGGTACCACAGGATCTTCACACTCCTTTACTAGCACAACCTCCCATTCAAGAGGTAGGAGACACCATAGTAACAATCACTCAAGAGATACCCCGGCCACAAAATTTACATCCTAACTGGGGGCAATTGGTCACAATTTCACATGTCCTCGATCTACCCCACTTTGATCTACAAACAGCTAATCGAGTACATCAAATAACCATTGTTGAATACTTAAATAGATCTGATTATGATGTCACAGACTCTCATGACTATGAATGGGATCAGCTATCTATTGCCTCTAAAGATATTGGAATAGATACAATTCACATGTTTGCAGCTCCCTTAGCTCCTAGTAAATGATCTGACACTCCTCTCAATAATACTGATCCTCCTGAAGCAGAAGAAGAGTTCATTCCCCTGATCATTGATGGAGACACTAGTGAATACATAAGTCTAGAAGAATTTCACAGGATAAAAGCAATAAGCCTCCTTTTAAGGAGAGATGATGATGAGACTTCTACTAATGAGTCACTAGAATTTGGTCCACATATGACTAACAATGACCCTTTTTATGATGATCTTACTCTTATAGATCTAAATACTGAAGAAATTAACTTAACAAACCATGTCGTGTCGGTTAATGGTCTTGATGCTAACACGATACTATCCTTCCCAAAATCTGACTCCCTAACATTGGTACTTTCAGACCTAATTAATTGGACTGAAATAGATCCTATTCCTATCCTCAATTTTTCCAATGACCACACCCTAGCTTGTTATCTTAGTGCTTGTGAACCTTACCCTTCTTCCACCAATGCAAGGAGCAAGAACATGTCACGGGAGGATATCAAGTTTCTTAGTCACAAACTGAAAAATAAAAAGAAAAAGCAGACTGATAGTGAAAACCACTCTGTGGCAGTATCAGATCCCAAAATAGTAAAGAAAAAAGATGTATCCAATGGTGAAAACCTTTCCGAGGTGTTAAAGGATGAGACTCTTGATATCCTCCCAAAATAATTTCAGGAAAGATCTTCAGTATTGATTGAACCAACGCAGCCAGTAAACTTGGGCACTGATGAAAATCCTCAAATAGTTCATCTAGCACAATCTTTATCAGAAGAAGAGAAGGTATAGTTCACAAAGTTCCTAAAGGAGAAGAAGATCAACTTTGCATGGTCTTACACTGATATGCCAGGGCTAGATCCTAATCTCATCATGCACCACTTATCTATAGCTCCTGGGATCAAGCCCGTGAAACAAAAACTTAGAAAGATGCATCCTCATGTTGCATTATTGGTAAAATCAAAGCTAGAAAAGTTGTTGAAAGCTAGATTTATTCGAGTCATTGCCTATGCAGGGTGGATCTCCAATGTGGTCCCCATTTATAAATCTGATAAATCTATCAAGATCTATACAGACTTCAGAGACCTAAACAAAGCATGTCCCAAGGATGACTTCCCTCTACCAACCATTGACATGATCATAGATCTTACAGCAGGCTTTCCGATGTATTCATTAATGGATGGATTCTTGGGCTATAATAAAATCAAGATCGCACCTGAGGATCAAGAGAAAACCTCATTCACATGTGCATGGGACACCTTTTGCTGGAATGTCATTCCTTTTGGGTTAAAGAATGCCAATGCAACATATCAAAGAGCCATGACATGATGCACAAGAACATGGAGGACTATGTCGATAACACATTGGCTAAATCCAAGGAGAGAGGTACTCACATTGCTGACCTAAGAAAGATATTGGGTCGAATGGAACAGTTCCAACTCAAACTCAACCCAAAGAAATGTGTCTTTGGGGTCCAATCAAGGAAGCTCCTAGGATTCATCGTGTCCACAAAGGGAATCGAGGTAGATCCTGCAAAGGTAAAAGCTATTCTAGAGATGGCTCCTCCATGTAACATCAGTCAAATGAGGATGCTACAAGGGAGACTCCAATCTATCAGGAGATTCATGTCCCAACTTGCAAATAGGGCACAACCCTTTACTAAGCTACTACATAAAGGGGTTACCTTCAAATGGGATGAACACTGTGAAGAAAACTTTAGAGAATTGAAGGGGTACCTGGCTGCTCCACCTATTCTTATGGAACCTATTCATGGAAAACCCTTACTCCTATACATTTCAGCTACAACTACATCCCTAGGTGTATTACTAGCACAAGAAGATGAAACAAAGAAAGAATGGGCTATCTACTACATTAGTAGAACACTAGTCACTTATGAGCTCAATTCTAGCATTATTGAAAAAGTATGCTTAGCAATCGTCTTTGCATCACAAAAATTGAGGCACTACATGCTCTCTCATACAGTGAAGCTCATTGCTAAGATCGATCCTCTAAAGTATCTTTTGAGCAGAGCAGCATTAATAGGACGTTTGGCAAAATGGGTCCTAATCCTAAGTGATTTTGACATTGAATATGTAGAATGAAGAGCTATCAAAGGACAGGTACTTGCAGATCAATTGGTTGATTCACCACTCTAGGATGATGAACCTCTACTAATTGAATTCCCTGATGAAACAATCATGCATCTCACTGAATATCCATGGAAGATGTACTTTGACGGTTCATTCACTCAACAAGGATCTGGAGCAGGGGTCCTCTTCATAACTCCACAAGGATACAAGATTCCCAAATCTTACAAATTGATGTTTACATGCACCAACAATATCTCAGAACATGAAGCATTGCTCAACAGCCTCAAGCCAGCTATGGAATGGAAGATCATAGAGTTATATGTGTATGGTGACTCCCAACTAATTATCAATCAAGTCAATGGGGAGTATCAAACAAAAGATGAAAAGTTGATGCCCTACAAGCAACTAGTTGATGATCTAAAGAATTACTTTGTCTTCGTCACCTTCCAACAGATACCAAGATCATAGAACAAAGTTGCGGATGCTATGGCTACCTTGGCATCCATGTTACAACTGGAGGAGCATCAATTCCGCTCTGACTTCTTGGTGGAAGAAATATCCTATCCTACCTTTGCTACTCTTGAATACTAGGTAATATGTACCTTGACTACCCCAGATCAATCTCGATATTCTAGTATCATTGCTTATCTTTCCAACTAGACCATTCCCGCCAATCTATCTAGAAATGAGAAAATATCCCTGATTAGGACAGCATTGCGTTACGTCCTCATAACTAACAACCTATATCGACGCGGTCTCAATGGTACACTTCTTCGGTGTTTAGAACTTGAAGAGTCCGATCTAGCATTAAAAGATGTCCATGAAGGTGTATGTGGATCACACTCGAATGGATTTTCATTAGCCAAGAAACTTCTTAGAGTAGGCTATTATTGGCCTATCATGGAGAGAGATGCTATTCAATTTTCAAAAGCATGTCTTAAATTCCAGACACATGGAAACCTTATCCATGCTCCTGCCAGAGAACTTATACCTTTCATAACACATTTGCCATTTCAGCAATGGGCCTTTAACTTGGTTAGACAAATATATCCCAACTCTTCAAATGGACACAAGTTTATCATTACGGCTACTGAGTATTTCATGAAGTGGTTCGAAGCTGTGTCGCTAATCAAAGCCACTGGCAAACAGGTGGCTATGTTCATTCTGAACTACATTATTTGTAGATATGGGATACCCTCTTCAATTGTGACAGACAATGGGGGCCAATTTAAAAATCAAGACATTGATAACCTTTGTGAATAGTTCCATATTACTCAACATTGCTCCTCAATCTATTATCCTCAAGGTAATGGATAGGCTGAGGCATCCAACAAGAATATACTCAAGATTCTACACAGAAATGTAAGCAAGTCTTGCAAAGACTGGCATCTACAACTAAATTTGGCACTATGGGCCTACAGAACAAGCATAAGAACACCAACTGGAGCCACGCCATTTTCTCTAGTCTATGGCACTGAAGCAGTACTACCCATTGAGGTTGAAATCCCATCTTTGCGGATATCTTTACAAGGACTAGTTACTAACGAGCAGTACCACATAGATAGGGTGAATTCTTTAGACCTACTAGATGAGTGCAGACAACAGGCGTTCGATCACCTCAAAGTGTATCAAGCATATATGTCCAAAGGTTACAATAAAAAGGTCAAACCACGCAAATTTGAAGTAGGAGATCTCGTCCTCAAGGAGAATCCTAAGAACCAGCCTAACAGGGAGCAGAAAGGAAAGTTTGAACCTAACTAGCTGGGACCTTATGTTATCACTGCAACTTTTGGGACTAGAGCTTATCAGTTAGCTACACCTGAGGGAGATGTTCTTCCAGATCCTATCAACACTCTACATTTGAAGCGGTTCTACGCTTAATGTTCGGCTAGTAGATCCTATACAGCAAAAAGTTCTTGCAAAAATACCAAAAACATTCACAAAATTGATCCTGAAGAAATCCAAAAATAGTGGAAAAGATCCTACAAAAAGGGTATCCTTGGTGAAAACCTGGTAAACAGGTGCCTTGATACTACAAAAACATTCAAAAAAGCAAAAATAGCAAAAAGATTGAAAAATAAAAAAGTGCCTTAATGAGCACCTGGTAAAACAGGCATCTTGGTAGAAAAAAGAAAGAAAAAGATCTTGCCAAGTGGTGAAAACCTGGCAATCAGGTGTCACTTGTGTTCTGCGCTCCATCTATCAATGCACTCCTGACACAAGGCCTTCATAATTTTGCATGTGCTCGTACACTGACTTCGTCTTCCTAAATGACTATCTTATCCTCGCTTGGGATTTGCCTCTGTTTACGTCTTAGGAATAAGTCATTTTGCACCGGGGGCATCTTTTCTAGTATGGTAGGTTATGGTTGCTAGGTTGCTCTAGGATGGTTAGCCTCACAGACGCAATGTTTCTTGATACATGCAAAACAATGTCACTTTTCAAAACAAGGGTGTCTTTTCAAGCATCACATATCCAGACACAACATTTACATTAACAGAGTTCCTACAAGGCTATATTGGATTGCAAACATGAACAAATTATCCTATCAATACATAGACGTGGAACACCATATTGCTTATATTCCAATTTTCTGATTGATGAATCTCTACTGTGTTTGACATATGAATGAACAAGTACTATCTTAAACACACAGTTTGATAATAGTTTGATTATGATTCCTTCATGCCCTGATGATGTTCTCAACTAGGGGCATCTAGGTAATTATCAATTTTATTTGATTGATTCTCAATTGATAATTTATTATGTCTTCTTAGTTGCTCAATGACGTCTGCGCAAAGACAAAGAGTCACAAGGATTGGGGGCATAATATTTTCTTGAATTTCTACGTATGGTGATTGTTCCAAATGATCCTATAAATTTTACCTAACTTGGATGTTTATGGTAAGAGCTGCTACTATGGGTGGATAGTCACATATATCTCGATCTTTGTTATGTGTAAACTACGGTGAGGTTGAAACAATTTCCTTGTCTATTTTCTAATCTAGATTCTCACTAAGGTATACGAATCATAATGTACCCAAGGATATGAATTTTCAAGGTCATTGCGGGTCCAATATCTTGCCTTAATCAGAATCTGGTATATTAAAAGGAAGGTGACTATTTTTATCCTAGCTGATATGCCTTGATGCCTAAGTCTATTTTCGACATTTCAATAAAACATAGTATTCATACTTTCATAATATCAGTGGGTATTAGTGATGGTTGTACTATCAGGTGGTATTCGTTCTGAAAACTGCCCAATGATGATAAAAAGCTATACATTTGCATATTAGTGACAAAGTCCTAAGAGTCTGAATATAGATGCATTTAGAGATTACGTGATGCATTTATAACAGGAATAAAGTCCTAAGGAATTTTGAGCTCAAAAATGATTTCTATCTTCTTCTAAATCCAAGTTAATTACATAATCAATGATTCCCGAAATCTTTGATCTATCGGGAACAAAATTGAACTCATATTTTCAACATGATTAACTTGGTACTCGTGTGTTTACTCTTAAACACACCCCCGTTACTTCACTTCTTCTACTCCATTCTTTCTTTCCCTAGCCGCTTCCTGCAAGTGATACGTTCTTTCAACTGAGGGATTTACTCTTTTCCTTCGATTTTGTTCCCAAGGGGGCATGATCACACTATCATCAATTAATTTTTTACTCAAAATAGCATCAAAATGACTTCGTTATCAAACAAACTAGGGGCATAACAGTTTCCTTGACCAAAGTCAGAACTGTTGGATAGAAAGCTTTGGTTCTCATGAGCTGGATATCTTATGTTTCCTCATTTTAGAAGATTTTTATTAAAAGCTCCTGGCAGCTTCGTACTAGCTTTTTGGACGACAACCAAGTTCAGAATCAGTATTATCAATCTTTGGACGACAACCAAGTTCAAGATTGGTATCTTTAAAGATCTTTTATTGATTTTTGGACAACAACCAAGTTCAAAATCAATTCTATTAGTTTTGTTCAATCAAGTGCGAGATTGATCTCATCAACATTTCGTTCAACAACCAAGAACGGGATTCTCAATCTTTCTGAAGTCAAAATCAAAAACTTTCATTGAATCAATGCGCTGCTCGCACATCAATTCAAAGAGGGGAAAATGTAACCACCTAAATTTGGTCTGTTCCAACTATGGACCCTATTTTCCCTAAGTGTGATCATACCCTCGATTATGTCCAAATGACCCTATTACTGCTTGGCATAATTCTTCAAAACAATTTAATGTCCTAGGTGATTTTTATCACTAATTTATATTAACTATTATAGCCATATGATTCAAATCAATTCAAACCATTTAAATCAAACCAAATTCAAACATGGCTATAGTATTTAATTATAAAGGAATTAAATAAATCTCTAAATCAATTACCCACTTGCAAAATAACCCATTCTCCTAGCCTATTTAATTTAATTAAAATGGCTATAGTCCCCTAATTATTAAAAAACAATTAAATTGTTGAAATAATTAAATTCTTATTTTTGAATGAATTAAATAAGTTTAACTCGTTTAATTAATATTCCCCTAAAACCCCAACCTAACCTATCTCAACCACTTCTACCCTGGGTTTTAACCCTTCTCAACCCATTCACCCTTGCTAATCTAATCCTAATCCTAATTCTAACCCTAACCCACTTCCTAATGTTGTCACATTCCATTAAGGGATGATTAACAACTCCACCCACTTGAGAAAGTCATGAAATCTAAAGATTCCTTCCTCAAGTCCACCTTCTCAAGCCACCCTCTTACACCCTCCCCTTGCTTCTTTAAGGCTTTCATTAAGGCCTCATTAATGAAAATGCCTTAAGCCTATGTCTCCTCCATACCTCCTTAATGCTCAGGGCATTAATGGCTCTTACACCACCATTAATAAGTCCCTCAACTCATTAATGGGCCTTGTCTCCCCTCTCTCTCTCTCATTCTTCTATAAATAGAAGCCATTTTTGAGAGCAAATAAGCCTTCATCTCATATTGTAAATGCATTGTTATGCTGTTAGATTAATGTTAGAACTCATATTTCACTTCATAATTCATGTTTTTACATTGTTATTATCTTCCTTCTTAGAGCTAGAATGCATGTTTTCTCATCATTTAGCTTGTTTTAAACTAAAATCCTCAATGCTAGGTCGTATATGTCACTGGCATTTAGCATAATCTGAGGGCTATTATGTTACATGCTACACTCTTCTTAGTTAGAAGGCAATAGGTCGATATTAGTTGGTTTTACATGCTTATCTAACCTTTTTGAGCTAATGCAATGATCTATTGAGGTGTTGTGTCTCTCTTATTAGGTACAAAATATACACACACATGAACAACTAGAGATCAGGTGGTGCTCACTCCCCCAACATGGCATCGACACTCCTTTTGTCTTACCCCAAAGATCCAAATATCTTTTTGGCCAAGGAATTCTCTATCTCATAATGAAGGGTACATGAGGTGTATGTACGGTGCATGATCTGCACTCCCTTAATCAACAAGTATAGGATTTGGGTTGTTCAAACAAATTGGTTCATAGTTGGAGAACTTCAGAGTACTCAACAGCTACTTGAGCATCACTAACTCATTTAGGAGCATATTCAACCCTATAAAAGGGGTTGATATACCTCACACGAATGAAGATAATTGGGAATTTATCGAAATGACTTACCACTAAGAAGTGTCAAGCTTTCACCCAAGACCAATTTATATAGCAAAATAAAGGAAATAACTGCCTATGATCATTCCCTTGGGGCTGAGTATCACTTTCCCACCAAGGTAGGCCCTTATTCTAAAAAATGAAAATTTTAGGCATCATTATCACTTTTCTCTTACACCTAGAATCTTGAAGACAAGGGGAGAGGATACTAAGTGCAATAGTGGGTCCACCCTACAACATACAAGTGCACCAAATAGTTTGCACACACAGAGTACATTCACCAATTAGTAATGAAGTGTGATATAAATTAGAAAAATGGACACGCAATTTTTCAAATCATACATCTTCCTCCAATGTCCTACATCAAACTTTTCAATAGTTTACGATAATAATCTTCACCCCACAATCCGCCAAAGTGCTACATATTTTTTATCAGTAACGTCAAATCCGCTAGTCTATACAAAATCTAAAGAATTTTTAAAATGCAGATTGACTACCAAACTAATTATTACCAGTTAAATGCATAAACAACCAATCAAGTGTGTAGCAATTCACCTCAATTGTGTAGTGAACCTTCACAAATGCACAAAAAATCAGGCAAGTGCACAGCATATCAAAGCATGTGTGCAAAAATGTAAGCAATTACGCAGAAATGAATACAAATGTGCAATAGGACTTGCCTAATGTCCTGACTATTTAAAGTGGCTAGAAACAAATAATTTTATTTGCAATTGATCAGTTGAACCTTTATTTAGATCTATGTGATAATCCAAACATTCAATTCATCCACCAACTTGCCAATTTGTTGCTTATTTGTTCCCCTAATTACACTAGATGAAAGATTGTCATTCATTAAACGCTAATTAGACTAGGTGAAAATTGTTGTCCATGTTAGACTACTCAATAAAAATGAAAATTTATTATCATTTGAACCCCTAATTATACTATGTGAGATTGTTGTTCCTTCAAATCCTAGGTAGGCTAGATATTATTCAATTTTAACTAGAGCATGAAAAAATATGAACCAAGCATCCAAAACCTTGCAATCACTAAACATTAGCCAATCTAATTTATCACATGTAAACAAAAACTAAGTCAAAGCACTCAATTACGCAATAAATATGAACAATTGCACAGTAAACAAAGAAAGTGCACAAAAAAATCCTACAACTACACAGTTCTAGGTTGCAAGTGTGCATAAAACTAGTCAAGTGCACTAGAAACTAGGTCAAATGCACAAACTCAAATCTGGACCTACAAAACCATAGAAAACTCAAAATTTATCAGATTTAAGGCATGTTCACGTTGGGATCACCAAAATGTCGACTAGGAAAATTAGCATAAAAAATAAACATGATAGGCCAACCATGAAAAGTTATAACATCATACAAATCAAAAATCATAATCCCATCAATGAAGCTATAAAATCAAAATTGCATTAAATAAACACAAAATACAAACAAATTCTATGCAAACCCTTCATTCCACTCCATTGATTTTCTTTCTCCTCTGATTGAATGTTGCTCTCACTATGGATAAGTGCACAAATATGATGAAAGCTAAGGATAATTCGACAAAGTAATTGCAAGGATACTAGAAATATTGTGGTTTTATTTGTGATTAGTTCAAAAATGAGAAATGAAAGTCTAATTTATAGATTTCCAATGTCATATGAACAAATGAGAGTCCAATTTATAGATTTCTAATGTCATATAAACAAATAAGGACAATGAATGGAAGTCAAGTAGGAACCAAAAAGACAAGTAGAAGAAAAGACAAAATTAAATTTAAAAAAAAAATAAAGCAAGTAAAATTAGAAAATGGAAAAGAAAAGTTAAACATTTACATTTAATAATTTCCTCTAAATTAACAAATTATTTAGTTGAAATTATTATCTTTTAAATCTATTTCAACTCAAAAATCACACCCCACGTATAAACTTATTCACCACTATACTCAGTCACTTAGCCTTCACAAAAAATGAGTCCATCAAAACAACACATTTCTGCTAAGTCTGGCATCTCCATATCTTTTTAATCATGTCATCTATGATATTTCAAACCCTGTTATTTTTCACTCAGCAGAACTTCAAGCACACATACATAACAACCATGCATCAGATTTATAATAGCAGCACCTCAATACAGTCGCACAGGCCAAAATTGAATAATGAATCTCATAAACACTCTGCACAGATAAAATTTATTCCATTCCAATCTCATACTCGACACTTCTCAGTATATGCAGTGAATAACATAACTCACGACAGCTACCACAGCTCCCTTTTTCGATTCCTATTTTTTAACAAAACTGAAACATTCAAAGTCTACTTATTTTAGCGTCCACCCACAGCATTCATTCTTTTTAAACGGCACACTTTTTTACATCTCTCAACTTCCTTTATTCAAACGTTCACCATCTTCAGCTCAGCTACATGATACGCATGACATATTAAATGTCTTCTAACGCAGCAGCCCAGATCTTCTTTATGCGATATACATCCTTTGTTAAGAGCTCGTCTCACATAAAAATGTGTGGCCAAAACCATTTTTACACGCCCAGCTCTTCATACGAACGGCGTATTCCCAAAATACTGTCCACGTAATTTTTTGTCGAGGTAATTACTTTTAGGAGGCGGTTAAGCTTCTTACAAAATGTATTATTTTGATCAAATTTCAAAAATCTGAAAATACAATGGATTTTCTGGAAATTTTCAGCATCTGTTCTTCATAAACTACATATTTTGTGATCGAAAATTGTGTGTTTTTCCAAATTTGAAAAAAAAATAGATTTGACTTTTTTTTTTGGTCTTTAATGCATTCTATCTGGAACTTAACCAAGGCCTTACTTTTATCAGCTCTCCTACACACACCCAAATTTTCAAAAGAAAAAAACACAGCATAATGTTTTTCAGAAAATTATTACTATAAAATAACAGACACTCAACAACTAAAAGTTCAACGCACCATATATCTTTTATTGTCTTTGGCTGTCCGTGCACAAGAGATATTGAAGGCACATCAATTTATATCTTAATCACATACAACTTAAATAATCAACACCCAGGCATATATGTGATGCATATGTAAAACTAGCCGCCACATAACCGACTTTAAGAATATTTTTGGGTGACATGGCAATCTGACCTGTTAGCTGAAGTAGACACGGTAGCTTAAGTAGACATCCAACCAGCTCAATCAGACAACCAGTAGCTCAAACACCACGTCAAGCACCTCAAACAGCTCAACTAAGCAAGCAAGTAGCTCAGCCAATTTTCTATTACTTTGAGTAATCTTTGAGATTTATACAACCTTGATCATCAACCTTTGACATCAATGACAACATACTCAACAATGGCAATCTTTCACTTTTTATCTTTTTAAAGGTCTTCAACATTTTTTTCACGTCATTCAATCCTTGAAAGATGGGATATCCCCTCCAAGTCATCAAATTGTCAAATCCCTTGAACATCTAAAAGGTCAAGGAAACCATCACCCTAATCTTTGAAGATGTATCCATGTGGAACACTTGAAAAATAAGCTTTTCAGTGTAATGCACAAGTATAGCTTGGCAACGTCTAGTGGTAAAACGAGTAGTTATCATTATGAGGATCTAGGCTCAAAGCCTTGTTTTCCCTTGCTCTTTGTGCAATAAGATATTTATGTGGGTTGCCACTAGTACAAAGCTAATGCAAGTCCTAACTGATATTTGATATAATATAAGCTCTTTGAACAATGACTTCTTAAAAACAAGGTAGGTTTGACAATGTACCATGAAAATAGCTTTTAAAATTAAGCGCAAAAGATATCAAGAGATATCATTTTCAAGCACCTCCACTTAAAGCACAAATTCACATAACCACAAAAAATAGACACTTTGTGAATGATATTTCTCAATATCTTTTCTATAGAATTTTCTAAAGATAGATTTGTTAGAGTTTAATTAAAATTTATATAATAAAAATATTTTTTATATAAATTATATTATATTAATTTAATTAATAGTTTATTATTAATTAAGATTCATCAAATAATAGAGCTTATTAAAAATTACAAAAAGAAACAAATATTTTAACTTTCAGACTTTTATATACCAAACTTTAGAGCACTCTCAAATACTTCGAAATCATTTTATAGATTTCAACTGTCTATATTAATTTAGAAATTGCAAATATCATTGGACATAGTTCTAACTAATCTTTCCATGCTTCATATAATGGGTAGGATTGTTTTTTTATTTAAGAGAATTTTATTTACATTAGTTTATTGTTTTATTATGTAATAAATTATTTTATTTAAAAACAAATACTTAAAATTACATAACAATTTTAATAAATTATTTTATTTCTACTTGTCTAAAATTACATTTGTATGTATATATGTATTATTTACTGAAAAATAAACACGCACACAAATATTTTGTAGAGTTGTAAAACTTGATTTTTATTATTTTTGTATGTCACATCATTATATTCCACCCCCCTTACAGTCATTCTAGTTTTGCCACTCGGGATAACAAGATATGTTTACAGACATGGCAAAAGTTTACATTCTCTTTCATTTACTTGCTAGCAACAAGCATTCGTAGGCCCCCAACTTTGGAAAATTTGGTTTGGATATCAGCTTTTTAAGGTGTTATCATTGTAACATAGTTATGTTGCTATTTCTCCAAAAAAGATAAATAGAAGCCCTCTAATGAGCTACATGATGCTGGCAGTCTCAACCTTGTTTCCATTAGGGCTTCTGTTAATGCTTTTATCTCTTCTTCTAGCATAAATATGTCCTCAGCATGCTTTTGGAGAGCCCATTCATTAATAGCCCTGCCCCAGTAAGACAAAGAAACCAATAAGCATACAGAAGCATAAAACTAATGAAGCTATGAACACTTAATTTTATGGAACATAATTGCATTTAATTTCTTTATTGTGATTGGATCTTTTCAAAAAAACTGACCTTGATTCATCTGGAGTGTGGCTGCTACAGTCACGAAAAAGTACTTTTACAACAGGGACCAAGTTTGTACATTCGTAACCTTTTTCAGTACAATCCACAGTAGTTTTTGAAGCTTTTGCATTTGTTAGACAAGTGCCCTTACAATCATATTCAAGCAAATCTTGAATGGAAGCAGACTCTTCACATTGCATATCCATTTCGCAGCAATTGGCACTACAAAACCATATTTTTGTATTTACAAGGACCATCTGCAGCATTGGAACTTTTGTCTTTAGATCTCGAATCACTGTCCGGTATGAAGACTCGTCCTCTGCATTTGCCTGTAGTCGGTTCACAAATATCCTTTGAAGGGTATGCCTCCTATTTTGAAGAGAAAATGATCGTTACTAAAAGATTAAATTAGCTGACACATAATTTTTAACAAACAGAAGGATATGCCTCCTATTTTGAAGAGAAAATGATCGTTACTAAAAGATTAAATTAGCTGATACATAATTTTTAACAAACAGAAGGATTTTTCTTTGAAAAGTAAGAAATCAAAACATACATCATTCGCCTATAATCATAAAGAAATGTAAGTATGAGTGCGCTAAATTCCTCTTTTCCTCCTTCTTGAGGAGTGATTTTATGCCAACTTTCTAGTCCATATTTTACTCACTTCTCTTTATGTTCTTCAGCTCATTAATTTATCTTGTCCCTCCATGCATACTCATGTTCTTTATTCCAATTTACCTCCCATGATTATCTTTTTTTTAATTCTACTAATATTGATATTACTCATTTATAAGAATAGGAAGTCTTAAATTAACTATTATTTTTCTTGTTCCTATTTAACCTCTCTTCTTGCGTAATCATGTTTGTTATTCCAATTTGCCTCCTATGATAGTCATTTATCTTATTCCTTAAATTAACTACTCAGCCTCAACCAGTTAAACGATCAATTAAGTCCTCCAACTTAAACCACTTAATTTAATTTATTTTTCTTATAAATTAACTCATTGACCTAAACCAATAATTACAACAGAACAAAATTCTCATCTTTAATATTAATAATCCCACCGTTGCTCCCATTGCTGCAAATTCCTAGAGACATCATTTTACCCAAAGTTGCCTTTAGCTTGAATACTTCCCTACCTTAAACCTCCCTACATTTTACCTCATGACATCGTTTCCCATTTCTAAACCTTTCTAGTTTTTTTCATTTACCGCGATATGGTTTCCCATCTTTTAGCCATCACCAAATCTTTCTGATTTTTCCATTTACCATGATATCATTTCCCTTTTCCAAACAGACCTAAACTTTGCACATTACCACATCACACCCTTGCAAAGTTATTATTTGTGAAGTTATTAACTGCAATCCAGCACTTTTCCTCCCAATGCTTCAGAAATTTGCAAAACCTCAAATCTAAACCTTACAATTGCTAAATTAACGGTCTCAAAGAGGTCAATAACAACCATGGCGTTATAATACAGGCTAATATAGAAATGTCACTTTGCTTGTGAATAGAAATGATTATAAAAGTAAAATGTATGACTTTTCTCAACATCAACGTATAGAAGAATCAAAACAAACCCTAATGAATAAATTACTAACAAAATTATATGTATAATTTAAGATTCGTCCTTGGACCCTTCCAACCCAAAATTCATATAGGCAAAGAAACACCACGTTTTGCCAACATCAATAGAGACCTTGATAACTATCAAAGACCCATGAAATCACCAATAGAGTGAATATTAATGTTCACATATAGGTCGGTATGACTTGGAACGTACAACCAGCTAAAATAAAAAGAGAAGGGAGCACCTAAAGTATCCCCAATATTAATAGTTATTAAAGTATAAATAAAAAAAATACCAAATAAAAAGCAAGTTAATAAAAAAAATCAAAACCTAACAATTATAAGAAATAATAAGACTGATCAGCAATAGTTATAAGAGTGCGGTAATCATTCGATACAACAATGCTAAACAAAACAATAGCTTTGTAGGCAGCAAAAAATTGTCCTGTGGGATATTGAAGTGAAGGTTTCAAGTTACGCTTTATGGTTTGCAACTGTTCAACAATATCCAATCACAATGTGTTCAAGAATGGAGGAAATAGAGGTGTAGTTGTTTTGCATTGAGCTCTGGATGCAAACCAAGGTAGAGAGAGGTGTGGTGGCCAGTTGAGCTCAAATGCTTTATCACCCGCTTGTTTGATGATGGTGAATGACTCACATTGCAAGGTAGGCATTTCCTATTTGGCTTTTGAAACCTTTCATTCTGAAGGATCACATTTCCTATTAATGATACGAATGACTATCATTTTGTTTGTACTTATCATTGATTCACAATGAAATTCCTATGTTACTGGTTTGCTGGTACTAGCCCACCAATACAAGTCCAATCCGGCCCGAATATGGGTCCAGATCCACTCTGACTTAGGGACAATCCAAGGTCCCACTAAAGACCTATGAGTCTGTCCAAGATGAGCCGAAGTGTACTCATAAAGAATTTCACAGGGACCAATGCCTAGGAGGTGAATTTACTTGGTTTCAAAATAAAATTCCTATTAATGATACAAATGACTATCATTTTGTTTGTACTTATCATTGATTCACAATGAAATTCCTATTAATGATACGAATGACTATCATTTTGTTTGTACTTATCATTGATTCACAATGAAATTCCTATGTTACTGGTTTTCTGGTACTAGCCGACCAATACGAGTCCAATCGGTCCTGAATATGGGTCCAGATCCACTCTGACTTAGGGACAATCCAAGGTCCCACTAAAGACCTATGAGTCTGTCCAAGATAAGCTGAAGTGTACTCATAAAGAATTTCACAGGGACCAATGCCTAGGAGATGAATTTACTTGGTTTAAAGAAAAAACATTTTTGACCTTTAAGTTAAACAAAAGCCAAAAATGTGCCCCCAAACCTTAAACTGTGGATTCCAATGCAAAACAAAAATATCTTGAGGACATTTGTTCATTAAATGTGCTTTATTTAATGAACAAATGCCGGTCACCTAAGTTGTTGAGTTCCCAACAATCCAGGTGACACATGTAAGGTACAGATTAATTCAAGCAACCCTTTGATTTTTAATACTTCTGAACATTTAAAAGTGTTTTCTAATGGTCGTCAAAATGTTTCACAGTGTGAAACAAGTTTGCCGGCACTTTGTGGACTTGCAAGTCCACTTATAAAGCCTATTGGCTAACAAGCAATTCAATCTACCTAATCAACACTTGCATAAGATTTCACAAAAGCTTGAACAATAATTTTGGCTGCACTTGGGTGCATAAATATCACTTTTTAGTCTAATTGTATAGAACACTTATTTACAAGGTATATACAATAAATTGGCAAGTGATTTACTCAAGATAAATGAAAAACATACTAAAGTTCCTAGATTAAAAGTAGTTTCCTTGCAATCAAAACAAGTTTCAAATACAAATTTATCATAAAATACATCATCTGAAACAAGAGAACATTGAATAGATCTTAACTAACAATATCACGTCTTTAGATCTAGAAGATCATCTCAAAATAGCAATCCTCAAGTAACCACCTATTAGTAAGCACTATCAAGGATCTCTTATGTTGAATTAGGAGCCTAATTTGATATGGCATTCACTCCCCTACCTGTCTAGAGGTGCTAACCCATCCATCAATGTATCTATAGTGGCCCAGGAAATGATTTAGTGACACGCATTCCCTTGCGCTATGGGAAGTACCCTATTCACCTCATGATTACTAAATCATGAGTCCTAGTGGTCCTTTGGTCCCACTAGTTTTGAACAGCTCGTGTGATATTGATCAGCTCATCTCAATGTATCTAATGCAACTCCCTCATTTTGAACATTCTGGATCCTTCAAAGAAACTTGAAACCCAAACAAGCATTGACAAATCACCAAGCAATCCTGATGTCTTGAATCTGATATCTAACTGAAAATGTACTTCTCAATCCTTTTTATCATTGAGAACTTGCAAATCTTAGAGTTTTTATGATGCAGGACAATTGAGCCCATGAACAATCCTGCTCACCCAAATATATGGACTTTTCAATTTTGAATTTTGCTCTAGTTTTTATGTGTTTCAGCATTATCTTTATGTGAGGTCCACTTTGATCATGTGGTTTATATGCTAGTAGGGACTGCACATTCACCATTTGTGCTGGGTGTTTTCACTGTTGCTAGGGCTAGCTGAGTAGGCATTTCAATCTCTTATGCTGGACAACCACTTACCTGCAGCAACAATTGCATTTTTATTGTTGTTCTGACAGTATCTCATTGCTGGACATAGTATTTATCACCTGCAGCATGGATCGTTATACTCCATCCACCTGTTAAAAACCTTGGGCTGAGCCTTTATGGTTGTCTGCAGTTTCTTTTGAGGGGCATGGGCATTTATTTCCTACCATTTCTAATTGATGGTTACTGTCGCGATAGTCTCTGCCAAGCATTATTTGATGCATGTGCCTATCTCTTAATGCTGACAACATTCGCCTTGAATAGCGACACAACAGTCCAAAGAATGTTTATAAATACAGGGCATCAAAAAATAGCGTTAAACCTTCCTTGGACTGTTACAAACCATGGACACGGATGTCATTCATTGATTTACAAACCTTAAAGGAGGCATTGGCACTTGCTTGCCACAAAATATCAAATTTTCCTCTAATTATATTGATGTTGGCATAGTCATTATGCATTGCAGTTAAGGTTTGGATGCACAGCGGCTCCAGCAAATTGTCTACTCATTGTGTGATTAATGATCCCTTTCATTGGCACTACTTCGAGGACAAATGAAATCACCTTTTGTAGGAAGCCTACAACATATAGAAATGGTTGTGGGGGGAGGCAATCAAAAGAGACCAAGGGGAGTGTTGTGGAGAAAGAATGAAATATCTTCCTGCTTACCCAAGGATTGAAAGATAGAGAGTGAGAAGGTTGTAGTAGGACAGAAGTATTTTACTTGGTTGGCTAGTACAAGCCTGTTACCAAGAGAGAGAGAACAAGAGTGAGAGAGAGAGAGAGCGAGAGAGGACAGGATTGTAAAGTCTCTGTCAATGGACTGTTTGCCTGTGAACCAAGTAGGTAATCTCGTTTTGACTAATAAAGATAGTGTTAACTGTTATTGCTTTCATAAAAAGCATATTTGAGCTGGACATGAAAATAGCTGCAAGTTCTTATCATATCTGATTTCTATAGTGGCTGTGAGTGATCATGTGTGTGTGGCTACTAGGATTAGCTTCCCTTCACCGAGCTCCTAATCCTAGACCTCTTAAAAAATGAACCTTGACAATCTATCTTTGGCGTTGATACTTGAAACAATCTTGCTTGCAAAAATATTAGACATTGTGTTAGCATTTTAAGTTGCAACTTTTAATACAACACAAAACATAATAGCATATAAAGATAAGGTTTTTTTCTAAGTTGTCGATTCAGGTTCGGGTTCGGGTTCAAAGAAACATAGGAACATACTGTGAGAATGTCTGCAGTCTGATCCGCTGTAGGAACATACTACAAATGTATTGTCCCGTTTTCAACCAATTGCCGAATGTAGTGACAGTGAATATCTACATGCTTGGTTCTTTCATGGAAGACAGGATCCTGCGCTAACTTGATAACGCCTTCGTTATCAACAAACAAAGTGGTTGTGTCTGTTGGTGACATTTGCATATCCCCAAGCTTCACAAGTTGCCTTAATTGTCCCTCTGTATTCAGCCTCTATAGAGGAGAGAAAAACTGCCTGTTGCTTCTTACTGGTCCATGTGACGGCAGCAGATCCCAAACTAAACACATATCCAGAGGTTGACTTTTTATCGTCAACAAAGCCTGCCCAATCTGAATCTGTGAATCCACTGAGTCTAGGATTAGGACTCCGAGAGTATAGAATCGCATAATCAGGAGTGCCCTTCACATAACGAAGCATGCGCTTGGCAGCCATCCAATGATCAGCCTTGGGAGATGTCATAAACCATGAAATGTAGCTGACGGCAAAGCTGATATCAGGTCTAGTAGCAAAGAGATAGATAAAACTGCCTATTAGTTGCATGTAATATCAACTGGAGGAGAATCAGACTTGGCTGATAACTTCAGACCTTTCTCCATAGGTGTAGATGCAGGCTTGCAATCCTGCATATGAAACTTGTCTAATAGAGCCCTGGCATATTTGCACTGAGAAATAAATATACCAGAAGACTGCTGCCAAACCTCAACACCGAGGCAATAATGCACGAGGCCAAGGTCAGACATATCAAAAGACTGGCATAAATTCTGTTTGGTTCCCTGAATCAAAGATGTCGAACTGCCAGTGATGATCAGATCATCCACATAAATGACCAGATGGATGATGTCACTATCAGTAGTCTTGATGTACAAATTTGAGTCTGAAGAACTCCTCTGGAAGCCTTGATCACTGAGGTACTTATCAATTTTCATTTACCATGCCCTAGGGGCTTGCTTCAAACCATAGAGAGCTTTCACCACTCTGAGAACCTGGTGTTCTTTACTAGCAACCTTGAAACCAGGAAGCTGCATCATGTAGACCTCTTCCTGTAGGTCACCATTCAGTAAAGCACTCTTGACGTCCATTTGATGGACTTGCCAGCCAAACTGAGCTATCATGGCTAGAACTAATCTAATAGTGCTAATTTTTGTTGTAGGAGCAAAAGTCTCCTCATAGTCAATACCCTGACGCTGAGAGAAGCCCTTCGCAACTAAACGAGCTTTGTACTTATCCAAAGTACCATCAGACTTGTACTTAATTTTGTAGACCCATTTGCAGCCAATGGGTTTCTTCCCTAGTGGAAGATCAAAAAGGACCCACGTGTGATTCTTCAGCAGGCTATGGTGTTCAAAATTCATGGCATGTTCCCACTCTAGAATTCCTTTAGCCTCTAAGTATGTCTGTGGTTCAAACACACTATGAATGTTGTCCATGAGAGCAATATTGAGTCTCTGTAGGTTTGCTCTTCTTTCAAGCAGTTCTCCCCTCGATCAGCTCATCATCCTGAAGATTAGCAAGTGTCCTAGCCCACCATTTAGGCCGACGAGGAGGACCAACATTATTATTAGGCAATGCTCTATGATCAGGTTCCTCATCAGAAGAATCTGCATCAAAATCAAGAGAAGTATCTGCATATCTCGGTGATCCTGGAGGAGAGGCCGTGTTGATGTGAGTTTTGTTCCACTACAACATGCAAAATCAAATATCCAATGTTTCGAGATGAAACATCAACTACTCAATCCTCTCTTGATATAAGGTCATCTCTCATGCTAAGCTTGCAATGTAAGATCATGAAATGACTTCAAGGTTCCTTCTATTGTGGATACTCACTCAATGAAATAATGTGATTTGTTAGTGATCACTTAGGGGGACTTACGCTATTCATTCAATGGATATCAACTCTTGCATTTCTAATGATTTAGCTTCACAATATGCAATGAAAATATACTTGATTTTTGCCTTTTCCAACTTTCAACTTCAACTTAAACTTGCTAACTTAAGCTTGACTTCTACTCCTACTCCTAACTAGGAATGCAAGGAATCATGGATGGCTTGGACTCTACCAACTGGAATCTTGTCAGCGACCTCAACTTCACCTAGTGCAAGCTTCTAAGGATCTCAAATGGTTTTCATATCAACACCTTCTCCTTAATCCAACTTAGAAGTACAAACTAAGGATCCAATGCCAATTCAATTTAAGTGCAATGACTAGCTCACCACACAAGGCTTCCTCACAATCAGCAAGGAGGCTAGTGGCCTAGTATACTTGAGTCAAACAAGCAAACATCCACAATTACTTTCATCCAGCTAACTACTTCTAACAACATGAAATGAAATCTACTCCAAGTAAGAGATTGAAGAAACCCTAAAATACTCCAAACATCAGATCCATTCACCATGAAAACCAACAATGATAGAAGGAATAATTTTGGTAGTATGATAACAACAATTTGATCAAGTCTCCCTTGGCTAGCCTACTCTACTCTATCTTCTCTCCTACTCTAATCTAATGCTCCTTAGTTCTTGAATCTAACTCTTACAAATGAGAAGGCCTTGGCCTTTTATAGATGTCCAATTACAACGAAGGGCCAAGATTCATTTGAAATCAAGGGCCAAGATTCAATCCTAGAAACCCTAATTAGGGTTGCCAAATTTACAACCAATTACATGAGGGCACCAAATCATGAGCAAATAAGAAAATTACAATGATTTCTCAACCAATGAGAAAATAGGACACTTGGCGCGCTATGATTGTTTGTGTTTGAAATCTGGAATTTTCTAAATGGAGAAGACAACTAGGTGCTACATCATCATCCTTATCTAGTAGCTTTGATTGTGAAGAGAAAACATCTCTTGATACTCAACATTTCTAACTTTGATTAACTCTTCCGAAACTATCAAATTCTTGAGGATTGATGGGGATAGCTCGGTAATGACCCTTACCAAATAGGCCACTAAAAACCACTAAAACTGAACTGTGAAATTTCGTCAAACACTTGGCATGCAAACTAAATACACTGCTGAAAGCAAAATGCTGAGTATATGAAATTGTTGGGCAACAAATCTACTCAAATAGCTGATGTAAAATAGTGCCAATATATTCATTCAATGATAACAAAATGTTTACATATGATATTGCAATTTTTAGCTCAAAG